>CM067376.1:13220284-13273661 GCA_034510155.1 Eucriotettix oculatus
AATTATAGTCTTAAATATTTAAATTTATATTAAATTAAATACCTTACTAGCTAAATAAATACATTACTTAACGCACGTTTTTCTTCAACAATTTAACGAAAAGATACGAAGTTGTTTATTGACGTTTCGTGACCATATTTGAGACTCCCTCATGCTTTTTAATTTTTGATGAAGGAAAGATGACAAGTACATAAAACATTAAACTTGACCAAGTAGCTTTATCAGAAAATATCTCAGTAATACCTGAGGAAGTTCCAGATGTGGAGTCGAAACACAGACTTAACTGCATATAACCTTTGTCTGTGTTGTTGTGGTATTCAGCCCCGGGACTGGTTTGCTGCAACCCTCCATGATAACTACCACATCCCGTCTAAGCTGCTTAGCGTATTCCAGCCCTCCCCTCCCTCTTCTGTTCTTACCACACACACTTTCCTCTCTTACTAATTTTACAAAACCCTCGTGTCTTAAAAACGTGGCCTATTAATTTATCCCTTCTCTTGGTCAACGTCCTCCATATTCTTCGCTCTTCCCCTATTGTGATTATAACTTCCTCGTTAGTGATCCTTGTAAATAAGGGGGGATATTATTTAATGAATTTAATAATTGAGTTTAAATATATATATATATATATTTATTAATTGTAAACACAATAATTTTTAATATGGGTAGTGCGTAGATATATTAAGTTCAAAATAATTATTTAAAAATGGGATTTTATTAAAGATCTCAGGGTATTAATGGTTTGGGTGATCACGTGTAGCAGATCTGTTCGTTGACGAACCTGAGTTGTTTCATAGGCGTCTCGCTGTAATTTCCGTGTTGTGGAACTTATAACGGCCGGTAGACAATCGTACGAAGTCGTGCTGCCAAATTGAGGAAACTCCGCTTTTTCCTCTTTCTTCCCTGCTTCCTGGACTGATCAAAGCATGGTCTGTCTCCGCTGCCACCTCACCACCAATCTGCTCTCGCCGTAACTTCTCTGCTGCCACCACCTTCAAAAATCTCCTCCACCACTCTCCTTCAATATCCTCTCACCATCACTTTGCAAAATCTCTCCAATCAATCTTCAAATTGTCTCCGCCAGCCTCTTTAAAGCCTTGTCCCCACTTATCCGACACCTATCACTAAGGTGGCAGGGATGGATATCCTCCAATCATATCCCTTGTTTCATTTGGGGAACACACGCCACCCGGTCACCAGATTCCCAGGCAGATTAAGATATTCCGAAACGGCGCCGAGGTGTCCGAGCTTTATGGTCCAGGTGTCAGTCAGTCGCAGTCCCTTGTTATTATTCCGAAACGGCGAGACGGCGGGCGGAAAAACCCCTTCTTCCTGGCAAACAACTTGCTCATGCCGGAATATTTGGTATTTAAGTTCCCGTAAATTATAATAAAAAATTGGACGCGGGTTCTACTGCGCTACATCCTATCCACCCATCTGATTTTCGGCGTTCGTCTACAGCACCACATTTGAAAGGTTTCTATTCCTTTCCTTTCTGAAACTCCTATCGTCAACGTTTCGCACCCATATTACGCCAAAATTCATACGAATATTTGTAGCAACGATTTCCTAATTTTCTCACTTATATAACCTGCAAGTAAATTCCTCTTTTTCGCGAAAGCCTTCCTTGCCTGTGCTATCCTACTCTAGTTATTACGCAGAGCAAGTAGCAGAATTCCTTAACTTCCTTCAAAATATTTTTTCTTAAGCAAACAACCTTTGTTATTCCAGTGTTTCCCATACTCCACTGCATTACTTTGGCTTGTTCTCTATTAATCCTCATGTTGTACTCTTCCTCCAGGTCCACGTCCATGCCATTTATTATGGTTTACAAGTTATTTCCTTTAAATTGTTACTTTTTTTCCGACGATGCTTCCTGACGTGTCCTATTTTATCACTAAAATGCAATTAATAGGCGTTAAGAAATCTATAATTGTGTCCCAGAAAAACAGGAATAACAGGTTTTGTGAAGCGTTTGAAGGTAATGTGACATGACGATTGGCTTAAAGATGACGTCATAGTTGCATTTGGAAGAGTTGTCATGTGGTTTGTCTATTGTCTATTTCAGTAGTACAGGGAGAGAGAGAGAGAGAGTATTTATTACCTCGTCTGCTAATGACGCTCGGACAGCTGGCACTTAGTTACAATTAGTCGTCGTCCTCCGCAGAGTTAGACACAGAGAGAGAGAGAGCGAAACTTGTCCCTGTGACGGCCATTTTGTGACAGTTCCATGCGCTTCTGACGTCAGATTAACAACACCGCCATCTTTGTTACACGGCGCGATAGTACCAGTTGACGAAGAGAGAGAGAGAGAGAGAGACGACCTAGCTTCAAGCCTTTCTTCCCTTTCTCCGAAGCCATTTTGCTTAACGTTGCAGTGACTTTTTTTCGTGATCACGTGACGTCAAACCGTGGACTACTCTGGCGGCTCTTTTTCCCACTTTTGAAACGTTTATATAGCTTACTATTTTAATCAATGGCATGAACCATAAGGAAACGGATCTTCTCAAGGCGGATGATTCTTACATCACCTGCCAACCAGAGTGGATTACCTCAGATGGACACATACTAGGCTGATACAGAAGTAACGTTAAGAACAATAAGAAGAGGATTGATTACCTCGAACAGCCTTGATTGAACATGAGGCACTGAAATGACGACAATGATCATCTACTACGATGAAAAGTAGCTTCATAACTACAGAGTGATGTCTGATGGTCCTTCAGTAACAGAATGGTACATCGACGCATGGACCATCTTTTTTTTTAAATTGGGTTTCAAGGAACCGAAATGGGAGACAAGTGGGGAATGGGATGACCCACGCACCAGTCACCTAAGTGTTCTGAAGACTGAGCGAAAGTCGTTTATAAACCGTGACTGCAGATGGTGACTCTGGTACCAAAGGAATCGACCGTCTCACTCTAAGCATCCCTCTTCATCCTTTGAAAATCACACCCTTAGTCAATCTTAATAGTCGCACTGAACCCACACGACACGACATGACACGAGAGTCTCGCTGAGACCAATCTGCTGGAACACTGCTGGAAGAAAGGGTTATGTGGACCGCCCACAAGCAGACCTGGAGGAGCCTATCATAGCTCTCGCAGAGTGATGACGGGGATGCCTCATTCTCTCTCTCTCTCTCTGTGTTTGTTAGGTTCTCACATGCCGAGAGGCACCTCTATATGATTTCAAGGGTTGTATAATCCGGTAAGAGCTGATGAAATCTTCACGGTTAACCAACCGGATCAGGCTTTTAAAGACACTTAACGTTTCTGCGGCCATTTTCTGCCGTGAAAACATTTCATCCGAATTATTCGCCGTGGAAAGTCTACGTTCATTATCCCGTTTCTTGGTCAACGTCCTCCATATTGCTCACTCATCGCCTATTCTGCTTAGACCTTCCTCCTTAGTGATTCTATCCAAGCCACCAATCTCATTATCAAGTTTCTATTCTTTGTTTCATGACCTAAATATTGTGTTTGCTCTGCTTTGTTTTATTTATTTATCATTGTATACATAATTTTCTTTACTCATATGATGTATCCATATTTTGTTTCTTATATTCGTATTCTTAATGTGATATGTAAGATATTCTTTGACTTGTCCTATTTCCTCAATAGAGGACATATGAGTAAAGAAAACTATGTATTCAATGATAAATAAAATAAAACAAAGCAAAGCAAACAAAATATGAATACAACATATCAAGAATATGAGTACAAAGTAAAAGAAACTATGTATACAATGATAGACAAATAAACCACCTGGCTCTCGATCATTTCCCTACATAATCGACTCTAACTGCAGTCACGCTACGGTTTTATACCTGGCAACTCGCGTCACGTGACGGCTGGCTTTGATATTTCTCCTCCTGTAGTGTGAAGGGACAGTATGACAGTCCGCAGTCGTCCTGGTAGGCAGAGGCCCGAGTGCGGAATAGAAGAAGAAGTGAACGGACAGTGGAGCAGTCGCCGGTTAGGACGATGAAGTCTTGACATTTAGATTTCGCCGCGCATTGTGAATCAGGAGCGTGTTTATAATTTCTTAGCTTGAGCCAGAGACGACGTGAAGGAGGCTGCTGCAGCTCACCACGACGACTGCACAATGCATCCCTCACTCCAGACTGCAGACTGCTAATGAGAAGATGGAGTGATTTTCCTTCTCCAGCTGCAGCTCAGCTCCGTGGCGCCTTCGCCTTTCTTCTTCTCCAGTGGAGAAAACTGCATTGAACCTTGCGGTAATTGAGGCGAAGGAGGTGAAGGGGGAAGGGGGAAGGAAGGTGAGTGACACAACGCGTTCGAAGTCCGATGAGGCGCGATGGTTTTAATCACCTCCGTCTTCTTCTCCTCCTCCTCGGTCCGTTGCTGATTCTGCGTTTCTGACGTCATCCGATCAGCACGTGACGTCGTCACCGGTTTCCCAATCACCGACGTCATTACAGGCCATTGCCAGTGACGAGGAGAAGTCTATACAGTTGTTCACCTTATTCTTTCCTCTTCCCTGTGGATATTACACAAACGTATTTTACTCTTTAAAAATCAGTTTCTTCATTACACATATTGCAAGAAACACTCATCCCTTTAATTAACTTTCTTATTTTTGTATACGTTACATTTCACTGTTTACTTTTTTGTTAATAAATAAATAAATAGTCTAGTTAGTTAGAGATAAAAATTAAAGAAGGTAAGAATAAAATGAATCTACTTATTTCCAAATTTAGTTTAAGGACTTCGGCTTCTCTTTGAATTGATAAAATTAAAGTTAATTCGGACATTACGATGTTTAAATGCCATTAATTGTTTTTTAGTAATTTATTATTAAAACTGAAAAGGTTGAAATGAAAGGAACGCAACGTTGTGATGTACTAATTGTTTCTTCTTAAATTTAATTTTTTATGGGTAACGAAACTGTCAACTGATTGTTTGATGTTACTTTAATATAAATGTTAAGTTTTTTTGTTAGTAGGAGTTGGTCGGTTACAGTGCAACAATGCTGCAAACCCTGGAGAGTTCCAGTGTAACACTGAAACGTTGAAGGGATGTAATGTAACACTGCAACGCTGGAGAGTTCTAGTGTAACACTGAAACGTTGAAGGGATGTAATGTAACACTGCAACGCTGGAGAGTTCTAGTGCAACACTGAAACGTTGAAGGGATGTAATGTAACACTGCAACGCTAGTGTAGATTGCGAGTTGGGCCTGGTCATAGAAACAAAAAGGTAGAATAACGAGGTTGGGAATTATGATCACAAAGGAGGGAGAAAGCAACGCTCACACGGGGCAAAAGCCGTGGATTATAATTAGCTCCAGTTTTATAGGCAGATGGGATCATCAATTCTAAGTAAAATGTTGAAAACCGAAAAAACAGATGTTGGCAAATAGTCATTTATATATAGGACTATCAACGACTGGAATAATTTACCTGGGGCAGGAGTTTTAGGGGGAAATCCTCTCCAGGAAAATACATTCTGGATAAATCTCAGAAAAACTGCGAATTGAAGTGACTAACTTCAATAGTATAATTATATAGTCGAATTTAAATGTGCGTTAAAGTTTTATGTTAATATTGTAGGGCATACATAATTTATACATTATTGAAGAGGTTATTATTTTATTTTAAATAAAATAAATTTTTGTTAAACCAGCGTCGGAACTCGTGGGTTCGTTGCCCCTTTCAGGTAACGACACGAAGGACTGGGCTCAGAACATCAAAACATCTATGGTAGAAGAGGTCCTTTGAAGCCGCTGTCGGATGGAATAATCTTAGTCCTCAATATTTATTCACGTTCAGACGTTCCCACAGAAGGTTCAGTAACCTCTAACGCAGACGTTAGAATATTTATCTGGAAACTTGTAAATGTAAGAATGTTTCCTACTGGCAAAAATTTGAATCAGGAATGGGGAATCACAGGTTTCGTGGTTAGTATAAGATTGAGGAGAGATTAGTTGTTGCGAAGTCGTGGAAGGGAGAGAGTAGATGGTAACAGTCCACCAAATTCCGGAAGCCGTCTTTTCAAGGGTTCCAAAGGTTACGGCCAGATCTACCTACGAATAACGTACAAAATCATTTATAAATCCATCAACTGAAACTGAAACCCGCAGTGGCAATTAACACCATCGAATGGTTTTCACCCACTCCGATTATGAGAGATAGAAGCAATTTTTTTCTGTTTTAATTTAAAAAATATATTCATTTTCCGAAATGTATAATTATTTATGTGTGTTGTTGCTTGTTTAAAATACAATTCTCATTTGTAAACATTATTATAATTTATTCTACCTGCTCACTTAACATAAAGTATTTAAATACATTAAAATGTTACAATATAAGTCTGGTAGTGTTTCTTTTTTTATTTCTATCAGAGTAAAGACACAGGTTATTAGTATTAGGTATATATTTTGTTCTGGTATGCAGTCCTTAGACCGGTCTGATGCAATTATCCATGTTAACCTATCTTGCGCAAAGGCATTTCATTTCCACATCCACTCTAATCTACTTAGCGTACTCCAACCTTGGCCTCCCTCTTCTGTTCTTATCCCCACACATTTCCCTCTAATGATAATTTTACAAGATCCTCATCTATTAGAACGTGGCCTATTAATAAATCCCTTCTCTTGGTCGACGTCCTCCATATTGTTCTCTCTTCCCCTATTCTGCTTAGAACTTCCTCCTTATTGATTCTATCCTCACATTTGATTTTCAGCATTCTCCTATAGCACCACATTTCACAGGTTTCTATTCTTTTCCTTTATTCAAGTCTTATCGTCCGCGGTTCGCACCCATATAACGCCACAGTCCATACGAAAGTTTTATTAATGATTTCCTAATATTCACACTTATATTACCCGTAAGAAAATTCCTCTTCCTTGCCTGTGCTATCCTACTCTAGTTCTTACCCTTCCCAAGTAGCATTTCCGTTACCAATCTAACAGCCTTTGTTATTCCACTGTTTGCCATACTACACTCCATTACTTTGGTTTTCCGTCTATTAATTCTCTCATTGACCTCGTTCTCCATTACCACGTTTATGACATTTATCATGTTTTCCTAGTCTTCTGCCGGTTCCTCTAATATTACAATATCATCGGAAAACCGCAGGGTATTTATTTCTTCTCCTTGCAGTATTATTCTTTTTCTATATTCCGTTTGACCTTCATTTATCGTCTGTTCTGTAAATATGTTAAAGAGCGTGGACGACCGACTGCATCCTTGTCTTGATCTTTTCTTGACTTTTGCTTCCTTTTCTTTCCATATTATTTTAATTTATGTTGACTGCTTTCTGTAGAGGTTAAGCATAACTCTTGGTTTCTCGAAAGTTTATTAATGTCCTTTCCAAAGTCCTTCATAGTTATCGCAGGTCACATTATCAAAAGCTTTTTCTAAATCTACAAATGCCATGTGTACATATTGTAACATGAAAAGCTACGATGAACAATGCGGGCCAGCTTGCGAGTTGCAATTGTCGCAACTCGGGCCAACAATGGAGTCTGGCGAGACTCGAGCAGTCGTCATGGGGGAGTGAAAGGAGAAGGATGTGTCGGCAGTTATGGACGGAGAGTGACCACGCCCTGTAGTGATAATTTTACTCATGTTCTGAAATGGATTAAAGCTATTAAAATCCACTTTTTTGGGATTTTTATTAAAAAATACCTGGCGCCCAAAAAGCATTTAAATCCTCGAATACGGAGGTACGCCGGATCTTCTACAATATATAAATTAAATTATGTATCTGCCACGGACTTCACCCGTTTGTAGATACAAATTGAAATATTTTGTGTGTCGTAAATGTGATTGGCGGTTGAAGTTGATTTAGTTTGGAGTGAAGTGAGTCTGAAAGACTGACGTCAGCAGCCCTTGGAGTTTTCCTATTTTTGAAAGAGGGATAGGAGTGGCGGGTGGTTGCATGTGTACCAACTGTTGTAATGGTGTGTTGCAGATATTCTCGCGTGTCTTTCTCCGTCGAGCCCGTATATAATTGTCTGGCGTGTAATGTGAAACTTCCTAGACACGTTCTCCCTCCCTGAGTACTGTAGCGCTAATTTACAACCGGAAGTGTTCTCCTGGGACCGACTTCACCCGGGCCATTCCTAACAGCAGCAGCAACGGCGGCGGGCAGCGCTGCCAACATTGCGGGCTATAAACAGCGGCGCTGCTGTCTGACAGCGACGAGTCAACTAGTGGAGATAAGCTGCGCCTAACCTCGACGCGACAACAACAAATATCCTACGAGAAACACCAAGATCCTCACATATGGAAATGTTAAAAGTTAAAAACTAATACGTAAAAGGAATTATACTATTAGGAGTAGATATTTTTTATTATTATTATTATTACACTAATTACACTAATAGCCTGTTTTCTTGAGTATCTATAACAGGCCTTATTTTAATTTCTTACAATGTTTGTCTTACAGTTTTTTTTCTATTTTATTTTATAAATAATTATTTTCTTAAACAATAATAAAACTAAAACTAAAAACAGAAGGGTATAGGGTGAATGGGAGTGGGAGGATTGAAGGGAGATCACAGCTGGCGGAATATGGAAGGGAAGAAAGAGAAGGGAGAGGAAAACTATGTTAAGTCATAGCTGCTTCCATCTTCTTTTACATTACATTACAGACTGAGATTTTTTAACACTTTTTTATAATACTTATATATATATATATATATATACATCAAATATGGAAGTATATTTTTTGCAGGGGGTCTGTAGAGCAGAAGACGCTCTCCCTGCATAAGTTCTACCAGTAAAGATGCGTGGAGGTCAGCCATTGCTCTATTCTTGTCTCCTGGGCTTCCTTTTGGAGGCAGGAGAAGACAGTCTTTCAATGTTCGCTTCCTCCTCCATCCTTCCTGCATCTCCACTTCTCTAGCACAGGTTGTACTTCCAGCTCCGGAATTCCGGTTTCCCTCATTTTCCGGCGTCCAGGATATGAGGGTTGGTTTAAGCTGGCTTCGTCAAGTGTATTTTTTTTCATTTCTACCGCCAAATTGATACGAAAATGTCGGGAGTGTATATCCTTGTCTGTTCATATCTGTTTTACTCTCCGGTTCCTGGGATTACCGGTCCAGGAGAGTGAGTGGTGACGTCACTGTCAGTCACAACATCTTTGAGGGACCCAAAGAAGTGTCGAATTGTTTGAAGCAGTTACAACCAACCGTCGTCTTCCTCTCTACCCGCTTTTCAGAGAAAATCGATTTTTTTTCCTTTATGACCATGGAGCTTCCATCTAAGGTTGTGTGAGATTCTCATACCAGAGATTGTTTGCAATTATATCTTCCTAGCTCAATCCGGGATCTCTCTGGTTTGTTATATTTTCGAGCACTGTTATTAAATACGGATCCCTGATTACAACTTTTAGATCATCCATGTCCTTTAAGGCATTCCGTTCATCTTGATTTATGTCATATCCAGGGCAACCAAACACTAGAGGCTGGCTGGCTCTTCGCACTTGCACAGGGTGTCCTTGTTTCTTTTTATCCTACTAAGGTACAGCAGCCCATATGGTCCATGGCCTGAGAGGAAGTGCATCAACCCTTTTATTGGTTGGAGGTGACACATGGCTAGTCGTTCTCTAACATCTGGTAGAAGGCCATGCATGGACTCTTCTGCCAGTGTTTGCTAGATTCATCCCATCGTTTTTGCCAAATATCAAGGATAATTTCAACAATTTCTCTCTTGCATCTAGCTTCTCTGCCTAATATATCATTTATTTTTCCTTGATTGTTCCTTTTCAGCCAAAACTGAGCACCTCTCTTTCTCACCTCTAGGTCCAGAGGGACTATACCCAGCAGAACTGTTAGTGCGTCTGTCGAGTAGACATAAAAACAATACGGTTTTATAATGATATTGCAGTATAACTCCACCATGGAAAAAAGCTATTGCTGCGAGTAAATTAACAATTGAAGCCGGACTCGAAAACAACCACTGCATAGAAATAAGGACATGAATATGACATTGAGAAGGATATACAAACCATGAAAGTAAGAGGATGGCGGAGATTGACACAGGAGAGGGCGGAATGGAAGAAAATTGTTAATAAGGCCAAAACTCACTTTGGGTTATAGTGCCAATGAAAGAAGAAGAAGAAGAAGGGGAGTCTCAAAAGAAGAAAGAGTTGAACAAGAGGATTAATAGAGGGAAAACCAAGGTAATGGACGGTGAAATTGTGGAATTCAGTCCGATGCAACTCTCCATGCTAACCTAACTTGCACAAGACTTTTCATTTTCGCAAAACTACCACAACCCACATCCTCCCTAATCTTCTTAGCGTATTCCATCGTTGGTATCCCTCTTCTGCTCTCATCCCACACAATTTCTCTCTTACTAGTTTTACAAGACCCTCGTGTCTTAAAACGAGGCCTTCTCTTAGTCAACCTCCTCCATATTGTTCGCTTTTCCCTTATTCTGTTAAGAACTTCCTCGTTTGTGATTCTGTACACCCATGTGATGTTCAGCATTCGCCTATAGCACCACATTTCAAAGGCTTCTATTCTTTTCCTTTCCCCAACTCCTATCGTCCACGTATCGCACTCATGTAACGCCACGCTCCATACCAACATTTTTAGCAACGATTTCCTAATATTCAGACTTAAGTAAATCCCACTTTTTCGCCTTGCCTGGGCTATCCTTCACTTTATGTCTACTATACTTCTACCATCCCTAGTTATTACGCTTCCCAAGTAGCAGTGGTGAAACGTGGAGAGAAGTAGGCGAAGAATTGAAGAAGCCAACATGTATAGGTAGGGGGGATCAGCAATTTAAAATTAGAATAAGACCACAGAAAACAGGCATAGCTAAATATTCGTTTTTAAATAGAACAACAGAAGATTGGAATAAGTTACCTGCAGCGCCGTTTGGGGTAAAACCTCATAGTATTTGTTCATTTTGTGAGAAGATTAAAAGACTGACATTGTAAATGAGGGGGGGATATTATTTAATGAATTTAATAATTGAGTTTAAATATATATATTTATTAATTATAATCTCAGGGTATTAATGGTTTGGGTGATCACGTGTAGCAGATCAGTTCGTTGACGAACCTGAGTTGTCTTCATAGGCGTCTCGCTGTAATTTCCGTGTTGTGGAACTTGAAGCGGCCGGTCGACAATAACACGAAGTCTTTCTTTCCTTGTTTGCTAAGACCTTTCTTCCCTGCTTCCTGGACTGATCAAAGCATGGTCGCCGCTGCTACCTCACCAATCTCCTCTCTCCACCACTCTGCTGCCATCTCCTTTCACCACCACCTTGTATCACCAGCAATCTCTTTCTCCCAAATCTGTTTCTCCACTCTCCTTCAATCTCCTCTCTCCATCCACTGCAAAAATCTCTCCAATCTCCTCTAAAATTGTCTCCGCCAGCCTCTTTAAAGCCTTGTCCCCACTTATCCGACACCTATCACTAAGGTGGCAGGGATGGATATCCTCCAATCATATCCCTTGTTTCATTTGGGGAACACACGCCACCCGGTCACCAAATTCCCAGGCAGATTAAGACATTCCGAAACGGCGACGGGATGTCCGAGCTTTATGGTCCAGGTATCAGTCGCAGTCCCTTTGTTGTTTTTCCGAGCCGCCGAGACGACGCGCGGAAAAACCCCTTCTTCCTGACAAGCGACTTTGTCATTCCGGAATATTTGGTATTTAAGTTCCCGTAAATTATAATAAAAATTTGGACGCGGGTTCTACTGCGCTACAACATAAATTCGGGGATAGAAATTAATCGTAAAATATTTTTAACTTTTTTTAATTTTGAGGGAATTTAATTTAATTAAGTGAAACAATAGAAATGGTAATTGTTAGATTATAAGTTATCTATAATCAGTAGTTTTTTTAGTACTTAAAGTATTTTTTTACCCCGTTGTAACTGCCACCGGACGTTGTAGTTTAAGAAATACATACATGTATTAATTTTTATTAAATTTAAATTATTCTTACTTTATATAAATATTTTATGGACACGGTTTATGTCCCAATTATTTTTTTAGTATTCGCACCGTCGCCATGTTTGCACCAGAGCCGTGTGTGTTAGTGTGTGTGTCTGCCTCTCACAGTTATTGAATGTGCCGCACACACACACACGCATATATATGGATACATTGGAGGGTGTAATGTATTACGCAACGGGTCGGTCAACTTTAAATTGCAATCCTGCATTGAGTGGAGGCGCTGCTGACGCTGATGGCGAACCCCGGCCGGGGTTAAATCAGGAGAGAGAGAGAGAGAGGAGAGGAGAGACCGACTAGAAAAATAAAAATTTAAAAAACATCTGTAGGACGCAAATTGCGTGATACTGTGGATGTATAAAGCAGCAGCAGCAACAGCACCGCGGAGGCGGGGGTAGTTTTTATTTTTTAAACTGAACTCAGTCGCGACGGAGGAAAAAAACAAAAACAAAACGAAACACTGCTTTGTGATAATTAATAGTTTGTTTTAACGGTACGCTTTATATAAAATAGAAATAAATAATAAAACTTTACCGTTTATTAATTTACAACAAATAATTTTGTTTTTTTTCCCCACTGGTTATTTTTATTTTTGCAAAAATATTTATTTAATGAAACGTTGCTACACCGAAAAAAGGGTCACGAGTGTCACGTTTGAGTAACCAAGGGGGATGGAATAATAATTTTATTTGTCACATTTTAATGGAGAGGTTACATTCCCCGCGGGTAATCCCACCCCCTAGTCCTAGTTGAGATTAATATTGAATGATTATTTTCATTAACATTATATTTACTAATGACGGTGACGTAGTTCTTTCGCCACCAGTTGTTATTAATATTAGTACGGTTCCTATGCTGATGTGTCACTTTAAAGTATTTCAGAACCTTCAATTATAACAATACTAATAGATGTTTTACGTCCGTTTTAAATTAAAGGCTATAATGAGATGACTTTTAACAGACAATTTTTTTTATTTCGAAAACCGACGTTTCGGTACCTCTTTGTTTCCTCTTCAAGGTTAAAAATTCAATATTCGGAAGAAATAGTCTATGCTAGTTTGTGAACTATTAGATAATCCCTTATTTGATTCATAATTTGCTGTTAAAATATTGAATTGTTAACCTTGAAGAGGAAACAAAGAGGTACCGAAACGTCGGTTTACGTAATAAGAAACAACGTCCGTTAAAAGTCTTCTCATTATTTCCCTCAGCTATAACATTCATTTAACACTCTTTTTTTGGGGGGTTAACAGGCTACATGAGGGTGATCCTGAAACAGGCAACTCCCCTTTAATAGCATAGGAAGGGAATTGAAAAGGGGGGATGCGGAAGGTAGAGCAAGGTAGCAAGGGTTGACTAGGGCCCCGGGCTATGGTTTAAGGATCCTACCCGGTGTTTCACCTAAAGAGATGCAGGGAAAACCGTAGAAAACCTGCATCATGTAGGTCGGGCATTGGGTACTATTCTCACGCCCTTCCGAATGACGGGAGACGAGTTTGCTGATGGGTCGCAGCATTCCCTTCTCCGTGTCTTCAACAGTTTTAGGAGGCAGTTGGCCGACTGATCCAATGGGATCAGCGTACAACTCTTGCCATATGCCCAAGGCCTTCGACCCCAGTTCATATACCTTCCAAAATAGGTGAAGCTGTCTCGGCATGTGATAACTTTTGATTAAAACCCAGAGACTCTTCTGTGATATAATCTGTTATAGATCCCAGTTCCATCTCAATTTATGAAAACATTTCACCCGCCACGCACTTTCATCGCGTCCTACCTTACAAGAATAGAAGCTTTCGAAAATATTATATAGGAGGATGGAACGTCAAATAGAATGCGAGTTAGGAGAAGATCAGTTCCGTTTGAGGAAGAATATCGTGACAAGAGAACGAACATTGATTCTGCGTCTAATTTCACCTAAAGAGATGCATAAGAAAAAAAAACAGGTCTACGTTCATGGAACTTGTAGATTTAGAAAAAGAGTTTGTTAAAGTGAACTCGAACACATTGTTAAGGATTTTGAAGAGAACAGGAATAAAATATCGAGAAAGAAGGCTTATTCATAACCTCTACAGAAAGCAGACAGAAAAAATTGGAATTGAAGAGCAAGAAAATGAAGCAGGAATCTAAGAAAAAGGATACAGTCTGTAGCCCGTGCTCTGTAACTTATATATGGATAGGGAATCAAAATTCAAGAAGAAGGAAAATAAAAAACCTAATATTTGCACATGCTATTTTGGTATTAGGGGAGTCAGAAGAAGACTTAGAGAGCAACAAATGGTATGAACGTGATCCTGGAGGAAGAGTTGAATATGAGGTAATGGAGTATCGTATGGGAAATAGTGGATTAACGAAGACCACAAAATTATCTCTTAAAAAACGCCGACGTATTAATCAAAACACATGCGTACTGGGACAGTGTTGCCCTGAAAGCGGGCCAGAAATCCTAAAATTAATAGAGACCCCGGGTAAGAGATTAGCCACGCATGGGACCCGCTTTTTCTCAAGTCTAATTCTAAGTCAGACATCACTTAGGCGCAGAATGATCCGTTTGGTGCACAGCTTCTCGGCTATAAGCGACCATTCCGAAAGCTCAGGCAGTCACAGGCCGGAACCTGTAAAATATCCTTACGTTTCCCGGACCTGACACTTCACTGGAAGATGTCGACGAAACGTCTTGTATGTTTAATGCCTCTCCCGGTTGGAAACCCGAGAACTTTTCTAACAGACAATTCACCGTGGAAACCTTGAAACTTAATAACAACGAGTGTCAGGTTGGGAAAGGGATATTGTAGCGCAGTAGAACCCGCGTCCAAATTTTTATTATAATTTTCGGGAACTTAAATAGCAAATATTCCGGCATGAGCAAGTTGTTTGCTAGGAAGAAGGGGTTTTTCCGCCCGCCGTCTCGCCTTTCGGAATAAACAACAAAAGGGGCTGCGACTGACACCTGGACTAACGTCGCCGTTTCGGAATGTCTTAATCTGCCCGGGAATTTGGTGACCGGGTGGCGTGTGTTCCCCAAATGAAACAAGGGATATGATTGGAGGATATCCATCCCTGCCACCTTAGTGATAGGTGTCGGATAAGTGGGGAGACAAGGCTTTAAAGAGGCTGGCGGAGACAATTTTGGAGGGAATTTTCGGGGATTTTTTGGAGAGATCGTGAAGTGGATGGAGAGAGGAGATAGAGAGAGAAGATTGGAGAGATTTTGCAGAGTGGTGGAGAGAGGAGATTGGTGGTGAGGTGGCAGCGGCGACCATGCTTTGAGCAGTCCAGGAAGCAGGGAAGAAAGGTCTTAGCAACAAGGAAAGGAAGACTTCGTGCTATTGTCGACCGGCCGCTTCAAGTTCCACAACACGGAAATTACAGCGAGACGCCCATGAAACAACTCAGGTTCGTCAACGAACAGATCTGCTACACGTGGGTCAACACCCAAACCATTAATACCCTGAGATTATAATTAATAAATATATATTTAAACTCAATAATTAAATTCATTTAAATAATATCCCCTCCCCCCATCATTTACAATATTTTGAAAGTAGTTGAAGAATTCTGCTACTTGGGCACCATAATAACCAGAATACGATAACATAGACATGGAAGGCTTTCGAAAAAATTAGGAATTTACTTACGGGTAATATAAGTACTAATATTAGTAAACCGTTCCTAGTGTGGCGTTATATGGGTACGAAAAGTGGGTGGTAGGTTTTACAGAAAGAATAACTACAGTTGTAACAGTCGTCAGATATTCCTCGACGGAGGCGGAAGACGACCGAGGTTATTAATTATCCACCACCCTGCCTCTGTACCACCAGCGTGAAAGTGCGAAATGACCTCGTCGTCTCTCTCGAGTGAAAGTTCAAACCCACCAATCCCTCATTTCTTCCTCCTCCTCAGCACATCCAGCACACCCACGGACAGTGTTGCTGCTGATCCTCTGATAGACGAGGTGCAGGCCCAACCAGAGATAAGCACACGAAGAAAAAATGTGAAAGATGACACGAAGCAGCCACGGAGAAGCGACGAATAACGCAGGATGGCGGTGGGAAGGGTTGAAAAAAAACACCAACTCCCTCTCCAGCTCTCGCATATTTCAAACTGTTACTACCTCATTAAAAGCACCATTAACCAGCCTAAATCTCCTCGCGGAGGGGAGGGGGAGGAAGGGATCCTCCGTGGTAAAAACCAGCACGTGGGTGGAACAGGTGCAACGTGAAACTCTTTCGTAACACATGCACTATTATTTTTTTTTGTGGATCAAAGCTCATCCAGCATCCCCTTTACCTCATCACCACGAAAACAAAAACAAAAGTTTAAATAAAGTTACATAACTTTTATACCGTAACCGTCTTTGGAGGCAAAATTCCGTTCCATTTACTTAACAAGAATATTTTCGAAGCAACATAATTTTTCGTAAACCGCCGAAGACTAGGGCTGTTAGATACAAGGACAAATTTTTTAGTATCTCATGCATGCAAAGTACTATCTAAAATAGTATATAGGAGGATGGAACGTCAAAGACCTTGGGCATATGGCAAGAGTTGTCCGCTGATCCCATTGGATCAGTCGGCCAACTGCCTCCTGAAACTGGTGGAGACACGGAGAAGGGAATGCTGCGTCCCCACAGCAAACTCGTCTCCCGTCATTCGGAAGGGCGTGAGAATAGTACCCAATGCCCGACCTACCTGATGCAGGTTTTCTAGGGTTTTCCCTGCATCTCTTTAGGTGAAACACCAGGTAGGATCCTTAAACCATAGCCCGGGGGCCCTAGTTAACCCTTGGCTACCTTGCTCTACCTTCCACATCCCCCCTTTTCAAATCCCTTCCTATGCTATTAAAGGGGAGTTGCCTGTTTCAGGATCACCCTCATGTAGCCTGTTAACCAAAAAAAAAACAGAATGCGCGTTAGGAGAACATTAGTTTGGTTTTAGGAAGAATGAAGGGACACGAGAAACAATATTAACTTTACATCCCATTTTAGTAAACAGGATAAGAAGAAACAGGCCTACCTTCATGGCATTTGTAAATTTAGAAATCGGTTTTGATAATGTCAACTGGAACACACTGTTAAGGCTTTTGGAGAGCACAGGAATAAAATATCGAGAAAGTAGGCTTATACATAACCTGTACAGAAGTCAGTCAGAATTAATTCGAATAGAATATCAAGAAAACAAAGCAAAAATCAAGGAAGGAATAAGACAAGGATGCAGTCTGTCGCCCATACTGTTTAACAGGCGATGAAGAAAGTTAAATATGAATATGAGAAGGAAAGCAATGGAGAACAAGAATAAATAAAAACCATAAGGTTTGCCGATGATATTGTACTAATGGGGGAGTGAAAAGAAGACGTGGAAACCATAATTGTAACGTGGTCCTCGAGAAAGAGTTCAATGTGATGATTAATAGTAGGAAAACCAAGGTAATGGAGTGTAGTATGGTAAATACTGGAATAACAAAGACTGTTAGATGAGGAAGGAATATTTTGAAGGAAATTAAAGAAATTCTGCTACTTGGGGAAGGTAATAACTAGAGAGCACAGGCAAGGTTCTAAGCAGAACAGGGTAAGAGAGAAAAATATGGTGGACTTTGCCAAATAAGGGTGGGAAACGTGGATGGTAGGAACTGTAGAAAGGAAAAGAATAGAAGTCTTTGAAATCTGGTGGTATAGGAAAATTCCAGAAAGTCAGAGGATAGAGTATAGAATAAACAACCAGGAAGTTCTAAGCGGAACAGGGGAAGAGAAAACAATATGGAGGACTTATCCACGTTTTGGGACATTAGGATATTACTTTAGTGGGAAAAGTATGGGGAACATAGTCAACGTCCTCCAAATTGTTCGCTTTTCCCCTATTCTGTTTAGAACTTCCTCGTTTCTGATTCTATCCACACATCTGATTTTCAGCACTCGCTACATTTCAACGATTTCTATTCTTTTCCTTTCCCAACTCCTATCGTCCACGTTTCGCATCCATGTAACGCCACGCTCCATACGAACATTTTTAGGAACGATTTCCTATTTTTCTCGCTTATATTACACGTAAGTAAATCCCTCTCTTTTGCGAAAGCCTTCCATGCCTGTGCTATCCTACTCTTTATGTCTATTATACTTCTACCATCCCTAGTTATTACGCTTCACAAGTAGCAGAAATCCTTAACATCCGTCAAAATATCCCTTCCCAATCTAACACCCTTTGTCATTCCACTGTTTCCCCTACTACACTCCATTACCTTGCTTCTCCCTCTATTAATCCTCATGTTGAACTCTTTCTTCAGGACTACGTTCATGCCATTTATTATGGTTTTCCACGTCTTGTTCTGACTCCCCTAATGTTAGATTATCGTCGGAAAATCGTAAGGTTTTTATTTCTTCTCCTTGCAGTAGGATTACGCTTCTATATTCAGTTTTAACTTTCTTCATCGCCTGTTCTATATATATCAGTTAAACAGCATAAGAATTGTAAAAAGAGGAGAAGAAGTAATAGGGAAATTTGTTAGCGGGACGAGGACGAGGAATCTTCCGTTAATATTACCGTTGTCGTCATCGTCGACGATCCGCTAACGACAGAGGCCAAGATGGAAGGGAAGGAAGGTTGCCTTGGGGCTGGTATTTTTCTCGTGCCTGACTAATCGCAGGCTTCATTAACTCGTCCTCTCTTTCTTGTAACTTTTCTTCGACTTTATCGCGATGTCGATATCAGGATCGTTTCCTCTCTCTCTCTCTCTCTCTCTCTCTCTCTCTCTCTCTCTCTCTCTCTCTCTCTTTCTCTTTCTTTCTTTCCTTCTTTCTCTCTCTATTACCATCAGCTGAAACGTCACGGACGACCATTAACAGCAATTCAAGAAAGTGGTCAGTTATTCCCAGGTTCCTGTTTAAGATGGAATCGCAATTCGCTTCAACAGTTACGTCCGTCCGTCCGACGACCACGGGAAAATCGATGCCATTATTTTTTATAATCATTGTTCCATTTTTCTTCTTTTTCCATCGCGACTGTAACGTTTCCTTCCAACTTGAGTGTTATTAAATCCACTGAAAAAATTTTTTCGTTACTCTTTTCTTTCCTAGAAACCGTCTGACAGGTAAATAATTTTTTATTTTATTTGTAATATATTGGGATTTACAATTTAACAACGAATAATGCGGTCTTCAAACGTCAATTCTTCTGGGGGAATCAACAGCACTATATGCAGTTTTTACAGATCCACTTTTAAGACGTTTTGGACCGAGCAACTTATTCCAGGAACTGAAAATCCTTCATTGTTTTTCTGTTACAGTAATAGTTTTCTCTCTGTCTCTATCCGCCTTTACTTTACTTCAAAATATTTTATTCATGTGCATATACATTCATTCAAATAAATTTTCTCTTTTCTCATCTGACTCTACTTTCCTTAAAATATATTTTCTCCTTTTTTCATATGCATTTTCTTTTAATAAAATATATATTTCTTCTCTTTTTTCACCTGTCTAAACTTTTCTTCAAATAAAGTTTCTGTATGTTTCATTAGTCTTCAGTTTCCTTGAAATATGTTTTCTCTCTTCTCTCATCTGCCTTTACTATACTTCATATATATATTTTCTCTCTTTTGTCAAATGCACTTACTTTTTTACATATATTTTCACTCTTATTTGCCTTTACTTTTCTTAAAATATATTTTCTCTATATTGTCATCTGCCTCTAATTTAATAAAAAATGATTTTCTCTTTTATCTCATCCGACTTTACTTTCCTTCAATTATATTTTCTCTTTTTTGTCATCTGCTTCAACGTTCTATTTTCTTTATTATATCATTTTCATCTACTTTCTTTCAAGTAGATTTTATTTCTTTTCTCATATGTCACTTCAAATAGATTTTCTTTTCTTCTCATCTGCCTCTAGTTTTCTTCAAATAGTTTTGAAATCATTAAAAGGACCATCTACTTGTTCTTTATTAATTACGTCGATAACGACGAAGGATATTCAGGTTCTCATTTTTACTGTTAGGGACCAAAACACTACATGACGTAGAATTGGGTACATCTAAATGGCTCGGTTTGTTTAGAAAATGAACCGGACTAATCTTCTTCTTCTTCATCCAATGGGTCAACAGCCCTCTTGAGGGCCTAGGCCTACCGAGGCGGCTTGCTGCGGACTGTCATCTGGCGTGACACATTTCCAAATTTGGGTTGACACGTGGTCAGTGTATCAATTCCCGGTCCTCGCAACCATGACGACACAAACATCCAAGCCCATGCCAGGATTCGAACCCGGGACCCCTGAGTTGCGAGGGAGGCAGCAACTAGAGGCTAGCCACTACACCACAGGAGGTCAGCACCGGACTAATACCCCGACGAAATTAGCAAGAGATACTTTCCTCGTCATCCGACCAGTGATATTAACTAATCACAGCCGCGCAGGGAAGGGAAAATCCTCCATGGTGGTCCGCGACACAAAATGTTTCTGACAGGTCCGTTTAACAATATTTTTTCTTTTGTTGGTACATTTTTTTTACATAGATATAAATATGTATGAATACAGTAATAAAGTATATGCGTATATTTAAATTTGTTTTAGAATGTAAGATCATCTTTTTTTTCTGGTTAACAGGCTACATGATGGTGATCCTGAAACAGGCAACTCCCCTTTAATAGCATAGGAAGGGAATTGAAAAGGGGGGATGCGGAAGGTAGAGCAAGGTAGCCAAGGGTTAACTAGGGCCCCCGGGCTATGGTTTAAGGATCCTACCCGGTGTTTCACCTAAAGAGATGCAGGGAAAACCCTAGAAAACCTGCATCAGGTAGGTCGGGCATTGGGTACTATTCTCACGCCCTTCCGAATGACGGGAGACGAGTCTGCTGTGGGGACGCAGCATTCCCTTCTCCGTGTCTCCACCAGTTTCAGGAGGCAGTTGGCCGACTGATCCAATGGGATCAGCGGACAGCTCTTGCCATATGCCCAAGGTCTTTGACCCCGGTACATATACCTCCTAAAATAGGTGAAGGTGTCTCGGCATATGAGAACTTTGATAAAAAGTACCCAGAGAGAGTGCGAGGCATCCCCGACATAATCAGGTGAGCCCCACAGTCACTCTGGGCTGAAGCGCCTGCGAGAAAACTCCCGCAGCGCCCTTGATCTATAAGATCATCATCTGTTACACTAGTTTTATTATTATATTATTTTCGTGGAGAGAGACTGAAGGAGAGAATTCTTAATTTCTTTGTCTCCTCCGCATCCTTTCCACCTTTATACATTTTGTTTGTGAAACAACTCCGGGTGTTTTCCGGTTACGACCCTCACACCACGTGTTTCCGGATCTCCTCCATGACGCGTTGGTCGAGTAGTTGTAGGTTCAAACTTTTTTACTAATTTTATACTCTAATTATTTATGACTGTATTTGTATTAGCAGAGTTATGTAATTTGTTTAAGATAATTACTTGAATAATCTTACTATTACTATAATTTATATTCTATTTTATGTTATGATGTCCATATTTTGGTTCTTATACTCATCCGGTTCCTGGATTTGAATGTCCGGTCCGATGATGAGTATATTAAGTCTTATGATGTAATATTTAAGTTTCTATATTTTTAGTCCTGTATTTTGTCAGTTCTAAAGCGGATATCAGGTTTGTCAAATTTTCTAGAGCCGCGGTGAGTGAGTGGTGGGTTTCTTATTATTTCCCATAGTCTTTCTTTTCTTAAGGTTTCTCTTATTTTCTTGTCTACCTCATAATTGGGGCATTCCAGTTTGGCGTGTGTCCGGTGTTCCTATCTCTCTCTCTCTCTCTCTCTCTCTCTCTCTCTCTCTCTCTCTCTCTCTGTCTGTCTGTCTGTCTCTCTCTCCACAGGCACATAGATTGTCTGGTCTGCTATTTATTCTTCCCAGATATTGTCCGTATGGACCATGACCAGTAAGAAAATGTATAAGACCCTTGGTTGGGTTGAGGTGACGTCTAAGCTGTAATCTTTCTCTTATGTTAGGTAGAATTTCGTACACCCTTCTCCCTTTATTCGATGAATTCCATCTTTCTTGCCAAATGTTTAATATTTCTTCTTTCTGACTGTCGTCTGCGACGTTACAAACAAGCGCCGATGGAGGGAGAGATGTAAAGGGCGGGATAATTAAATGGGTCGATTCATTTTATTTGGCAGTTATGTAGTTATGACGTGAGACGATTACCAAGAGTCCGACCTCCTACGTCACCACTCGTCTTCCTGCGCTGTTTAAGACCAGGACGTGGACAAACCTACAGTTGTAGCCTCTCTACAGACACCTGACAGCGAAGCATTCACCTTGGCTTGACTTCAGTTCGGAATATTCTTCCTTCATCCATCCATCACAACCTTCTCTCTCTGTCTCTCTTCTTCCCCGAGTCCACAGAACTCGTGGTGGAAAGCTCAGCCTGAACTGTTTACATGTCTTCCCACTCCTACCCTTTTGTTTGCGATGTTACCAGGAGGGAAGGGAGGCAGACAACTTCCTCCAGCACACACGTGTCTGCCTTGCGAGAGGAGAATATTCACTGTCTTCTTCCGCCACATTGTCGCCGATGTTAGATCAATACACACACTCACAAATACACGTGGATGGGGAAAAGTAAATAATTACAACAACAAAAAAAAGGAGAAACTTACCACAAAGAGTGTGACCGTAGTAAAAATAAAGTGAACGCGTTTCGAGGAGAAAATGGAATAACTGCTCCTTGTACTCCAGAGGTTTCATTTGAAGCTTCAATACAACTCTTTGGAAGAGAGTAGTATTAAAAGACTCGTGCACAGGTGAAATACATAAATCAGATTGGGGAATTATTAAAACTGGGGTCCCACAGGGATCAGTATTAGGGCCATTATTATTCCTTATATATATAAATGATCTTCCTAATACCATAGATTCAACTTCTAAAGCTATCCTCTTTGCAGATGATACTAGTGTAATAGTAAAAAGTAACAAAGACACACTAGAAGAGGCAAGGAACAATAATTTAACTAACCTGCTAACATGGTTTAATGCGAACGACGGACTAACAAATAACTGTGACAAAACACATTTCATGCAATTTCACACACACTCAACACAACTTTACAATCTATAACACTTAAATACGACAGCAAAAATGTAAATGAAACTTCCTCTGTTAAATTCTTAGGTCTCTTAGTAAATAATAAATTAAATTGGACTGATGATCAGATTAATCAATTACTTAAGAAACTCAGCTCAGCTACATGTGATGCAATGTCCTTCCACCTTCAGTGATTTAAAAACAAGAAAATTAGTATACTTTGCATATTTTCATTCTATTTTATCATATGGTATTATATTTTGGGGCAACTCAGTAGCAGGCATAGATAAGATTTTTATTAGTCAAAAACGTGTTATTAGAGCAATATGTGAGGCAGGTTTCCTCACCAACTTCTTGCAGAACTCTGTTCAAAAAGTTAGGCATTTTCACTTTGACGTGCCAATACATTTATTCATTGATGTTATTTGTAATCACAAATAGGAGGCACTTATTTTTGAATAATACTGATATTCATCCCTTCAATACAAGGAACAAAAATAATCTGTATAAAAAATGTAAAACATTGTCAATTGCACAGGAAGGAAGGTGTGCATTATCCATCTTCAACACGTGACTGCAGTCAGCACAGAATTAAACAGTTGTCCCCCGATAATCAAGGTAAATTTAACACTGAATTACGCTCATTTTTGCTTAGCCACTCCTTCTATTCAATAAAGGAATTTATAGAAGAATCGGAGAAGAGTAATTTATAATAGTTTATAATACAAAAATTTGTTATAAGTATATTTATCTTTTATACAATAAAATAATGTAATAAATGTACACAGCCCTGACCCATTCCACATCCTTGAAGCTTAGCTTCTTTACAGGATCTACGGAATATGATTATTATTATTATTATTATTTGAGATTTTAGTCTTCCCGAATGGTATATTCCGCTTGTAAAAAAACGGTTAAAAAACTATCGGGAAAACTCAGCATTACATTACGAGTGTTAGCTCGGAAAGCCGACATAGCTAAATCAAAAACGATGTACCATGCATAATTATTGTCATAGTCTAGTATAAAGTCATAATTAAAGTCCTACAGCTTTGGTTTACGTCACAGCATGTACCTAATCATACAGAAGAAATTTTTTTTACCTTTCATTCCAACTTATGTTCCGTCAACACTATTCGCTTAAATCAAATAAAACTTCATCAATATAATAAAAATACGGTTATACATAACTGTGCTAAGTTTAAATTAAATATCTTTGAAACTTTCAGAGATACAAAAATAAAGTTACATGAGTTGCAAGGAGCCTAACTTCACAGACAGGTTCCCTTGGAATTCTGCTACTTGTGAAGCGTAATAACTAGGGGTGGTAGAAGTATAGTAGACACAAAGAGTAGGATAGCACAGGCAAAGGAGGCTTTCTCAAAAAAGAGGATTTACTTACGGGTAATATAAGTGTGAATATTAGGAAATCTTTGCTATGGAGCGTGGCGTTATAGGGGTTCGAATCGTGGACGATAGGAGTTGTGGAAGGTCTTTGAAATGTGGTGCTATAGGCGAATGCTGAAAATCAGATGGGTGGATAGAATCACAAACGAGGAAGTTCTGAAAAGAATAGGGGAAAAGCGAACAAAATGGTGGACGTTGTCTAAGAGAAGGGATAGATTAATAGGCCACGTTTTAAGCCACGAGGGTCTCGTAAAATTAGCATTAGAGGGAAGTGTGTGGGGTTAGAACATCAGATTAGTCTTAGGACTGAATAACAGAACAAAAACAGGATATATATCTTTTCAGTGCCTTTCTAAATACCATGATTATAGTTTTATTAAATGCTGTAAATGAAAATGGTGGATACAATCACTAATGAGGAAATTATAAACGGAATAGGGGGAGAACGAAAAAAATGGAGGACGTTGGCCAAGAGAAGGGATAGATTAATAGGCCACGTTTTAATACATGAAGGTCTTGTAAAATTAGCGTTAGAGGGAAGTGAACAGAAGTGGGAAGCCAAGGACTGGAATACGCTAAGCAGATTGGGGTGGATGTGGGATCTGCTAGTTAAGAAGATTAAATTGGATTAATCAGGAAGAACAGAAGTTTAATTGGTACAAAATTTAGTTTATCAAATGTATCTGTGAGTAATTAGATTTCCAACTTTTTTTATTCGTGTGTTGGTATCACCTGTTTTGCCGGTGTCACCGTACGCTTACTTGGAAAATAGACGGTCCTTTCAAATAACAAAAAAGGAATTTCGTTAATACCTCACTTACACCACACCGACCCGCCCTTATTGCTAAACTATATATTTTGGCGCCCAACGTGGAGCTTTAATGTTGTTTTTTTCACTTACAGTAATTTACATGTATATATTTACAATCACATAATTGTTAATTTTTCAAATGCTCTTACATATTGTGTGATGTACCTCGTATTAACTTATTTCAAGGTGTAAATGAGTGAAGGTGTAAAGTTACTGGAGTAATTACACAGAGAATGGAGCTTTGTGGGTCGGGGTGAACGAGTGGTACATTGAAATGTCAGGTTGAGTGAGAGAAATTTCGGAGACGAGTTGTTAATAGAAATTTTCCCTGCTGCGCCGTAGACGAAGTTATTTGGCTAATTGCAGATTAGTATGGCGTGTTAAACGGCAGTTGTCGAGGGCCCTGCGGTTAGGTTATGTTAGTGTGTATCACATTAATCAGAGACAGGGAGGGAGAGGAAGGGGGAGGGAGGCACCGCACCCTGGGGACAGCTGTCATCCACTAAGGCCCGGCCTCTGGACCTGATTAATGTGCGACCAACGCGACGCCAGGATCTCTCTCCTTCAACACGTCATCACGTGAGGCGATCAAGCAACGAGACAATCCACAGACTTCTACCATGAGTTTGGACTAACCGAATGAAAACACTCAAAGGTTGAAGACTGAAGAAACATCCAAAAATCGTCAGTGAAAATGAAATATCATAAAGAAATCAATCTCAGTAGGCTTCAAATCATTTTATTATTATCCTTTAAGTGTTTCCGACTTAATTTCAGTCATCATCAACTGTCAGTTGCATAAAATAGATAATTAAGGGTACTTATTAAGTAATAAAATGTTTGAAACAAAATATTTTGCGTCAGAAAACACTTCGGCCATTCATTTAATATCAACAATTATTTATTACCCGACGGAGATTTTGAACTAAAGTTCATAACTCAGATTTAGACTCTGGAGTCAAAAAAACTTGTGTTGTATTAAAGTGCGAAATTTTCCCGGTGAACGACGTGTAAATTCATCTCGGGTTTGCAACCGGGTCAAACGGATTATCAGTAACGTTTCAATGGCTTGCTCTGCCAACTTCTTCAGACTGAAGAATCAAATTCTGTTAGTATGAGCTAAATCTGTGCGTGCACTTGTAATGTGTTAAAATACGCGAAATAAACTTCAAGTTCTGCGACGCATTTCAGGCTGATTGTGGCCTCGCTTTCCCTTTTTACTAACTAAAGGACGACCCTTTTTGGCTAAATGGAAGAGAACGATTCTTTCCATGAAAAAGGATCATCCGTTTCTAATTTGGGAGGGTTTTGCCTCAGAAAGTCGGTGGCTGCGTAAATAATCTGCAACCGGCAACGGAGTAATATGAAACATACGGTAAGTTAACGCCCTGCTGCTGAAATTGTTGAAGTACAAGCCAAAGATGCTATAGGGAATTGCAGCCGATAGGTTGTCTGAATTAGGTAGGAGGGCTAAAGAATTCCAGCCGAGTTTCCGTGGGAACTGATTTTGAGACGGAGAGGCAGAAGATGGGGTTGATGAATAAAAAAAATTAATAACAGCCGAAAGATCATGTTGAAAGTTCGGAAAGTGTTGATTAGGACAGTAAATTAAATTAATCCCCGCTTATCTTTACAAACTGAAGTCAGATAGATTTACCTTCTCTGTAATAAAATTGCCTGTATGTACGTGTGTTTGTCTGTAGATTCCGCAAACAAATCTAAACGACTGAACCAATTTCGTCTAAATTTCGTACACGTATTCTTAGCAACCCGGAAATCAGCAAACTCAGGGTTGACTCAAATACCACCTTTAAGGGCAGAATTGGAGGGGGTTAGGTGTGTGTGTATTATTTTATTTCGTCTTTAATCTAATAAACGGTAAAATGAACAACTGTCTCTCTTGAAAACCTTGTACTATTTTAGCATTGTACCCATTTTCTTCTTACTTCCTCTTCCCTTTCGGTTTCTCTGAATACAACTACATTTTCCCTGTTATTTAATAGTATTCAATGTATCACTTTTAGTTAAATTTCTCTTGTTGTATTTTCAACTAACTTCATTTTCTACTTTCTTATCTTGCCATACATTTTTCAGCCACATCTCTCTTTCAGACTATTTTTTTTAATGAAACTAATCTCAAAGAACTACTAAATACTTTACATTGATTCCATTTACTTTACTATTTTCTTCCAACTTTATTACTACTTCTTTTCATCTTCCTACTGCTTTTCCATCTGCCTCTTATTCTGTTTGTCTCCTCCCTACCTCCTTCCTCTCTCTAACAATTTTTTCATCTGTCCTGAAAATTTATTTATCCTGTCTCTCTCTATCTTTTTTTTACGGAACTATTTATACATTACTTCAGGGAAGTGTCATCGTTGATTTTCTTCTTTAACAGGACCTATGCACTTATTTATTTACAACTTATATTTATGTAAAGCTTATATCTATAAACATATTTATTTACATTGCATCTTCTTCCCTGGTGGCTGATTTCTTTATGAGAATACTTCTAATAAAATTCTCTATCTTCCTCCCGTTGTCTTTATATTTGTTATCGTCTGATTGAGGCTTTGTTCTAGTCCTAATCTTCCCCTTCTCGCCGGCCCACGCGTCGCAGTAGAAGTTGGTGTCTATCTATCTACCTACTTAACTACTCTAATAACTTCGGAGTCTCAGTTCTTAAGTATATTACGCCTCCCCTGATGACGAAACACTGACGTCACTATGTGCTACAATTTTTTATTTTGTAAGTCTTTATAATTTGAATGTCTAAAAAGTTTAACTTCTATGTTTTACGTAAATATCTGTTCAATCTTAAGAAATAACATACGAACAGAATTGTCTACGTGCGCCAGTTGGTCAATAACCAAAGATAATGAAAACCGCTTACGTTCGCTCATTACGTCATTACTTGGCAGCGTTTCTACCCATGCTTGTGAAAGATATCCCTTATGTATTGTTTTTACTTTAAAATAAGCATACACCAAAGATCCAAAACACTCGTCACTAAAGATAATATACATCACCAAAGATACAAACTTCCTCCCATACCACACATTTCTTTTCTATAAAAAAATTCAAATTCTCAACGTATCATGTTTGTCATAATACACTGCTCAGCCATCTACATATCATTATCTCTCCCTCTGTATATGCACAAATCTAACTATAATTCCTCTAAACTAATACCTTATTTCTATTTTTTCTCTCTTCTGTCAAATTTAATATTGCTTCACTTTAACTCCCTAGTTTTTCCTCTCTTAATAAAGAGTAAAAAAAGTAAATCCCTAATATTAAAGTTTATATCTCGCGCTTTCATAATCTCCGTGTAGCGGCACAACTGACGAGGTCCACAGTGTGTCCCAACAAGTTTCTCTTACTATGACATGCACAAGTGTTGATAATTAATTCTTAACTTGACTCCTTGACTATAATATTTTATTAAAATTCCACCATTAGAGTTTATTTGTCTCTCCCTTCGTTTCCCTTTGAGCCTGATATAGCCTGTGAAGGACGATGTCGTGACGAGTGTCGGTTCGTTTTCTTCTCCTCCTTGTTTGTCACGTTTATTAGCTGCCCCCTGTTACTTACTTTCTAAAACACGCAGGAGTTGGTGGTCCCGGCCATTTCTCGGAAGAACCATTAATCTGACGCGCTCGCTATCTTCTCCTTTCACGATTAATGACGTCACAGAAGTCGCTGGTGGCTGTTTGTTGTCGGACGTCACGAGAGAGCGGAATACATCTCTGCTTATATATATTGTAGCAGATCCGTCGTTCCTCTGTATTCGAGGATTTCTTAATTCCTTTAGGGCGCCAGGTATTTTTCATAAAAACACCAAAAATTGATTTTAATAGTTTTAATTTCAATCAGAGCATGAAAAAAAATTATATCTGCAGGGCGTGGTCATTCTCTCGTCGTCCCGCCGACACAACCTGCTGCTCCCATCACCCCATGACGACTCTCCCCCACCCTTTGCGGACCACCCAACGTCTCGCCAGACCACATTGTTGGCCCGGGTTGCGTCAGTTCCTCAACAATTGCAACTCGCAAGCTGGCCTGCATTGTTCATCGTAACTTTTCATGTTACAATATATATATTGTGATAAAAAAGGCGGATTTTGTAAGGTTGTGGCGTTATGAGGCGCAGTTCGGCCAACAACAATGGCTAGTCGGCCGAAAGATGGTGGTTCCCCGCGGGGGAGGCCCGCCGAGCGTGTATAAAAAATGACGATGGTGAACCCCCGCGGGAAAACCCCGCCGAACGAGTTTAAAAAATGAGGGCGGGGAACCCCGAAATGTTGTGAAATAGGGGAATTCCCGTCGGAAGGTTTAAAAGGGAAGCCGATGGGTGGCGAGTGGACCAGAGGGCAGAAGGCAGGCGAGTGGAGGAGAGGACGTGGTCCGACCAGAGGGCAGAAGGCGGGCGAGTGGAGCAGAGAACGGACGTGGACCGAGCAGAAGTGAAACAAGGAGAGGAGAGGACGTGGCTCGACCCCAGAAGGCAGGCGAGTGGAGCAGAGGACGGAGGTGGTCCGACCCCGCAGAAGGCAGACGAGTGGACGGACGTGAGCAGACGTGATCAAATCCTGCAAGACGCCAGAGAGACGCGGATACATTCGTGAGGTGGATGTTTGTTGGCCCAGTAATTGTGGGTAAGCGATAAAAAAAATTGTGAAACTTGCTCATTGCTCTGGATAAATAATATTCAATGATTTTTCTTTCTATTTTCAGCTACTGCATACTCCATCTCTCGAGAGACCCAAAATCCCCTGAGATTAAGCCCGTGTCTTCACTTTAAATTAATAAATGAAAAATATTAAAATTGATCATATTTGTACTTTAAATTAATAAATGTTTTATACACAAAAAAGTATATTACAATATATATATGATCCGAACCTCACGTCAATTAACTTCCCGTCTTTCTCTCACATCTAATTTCTGTGGAATTTTGCTTCTTAAATTTACCATCTTTGGACAAAATGGCGCAGGCGTTGATTTCCTCCGCTTTTCAAAGGTTGGCACGGTTTAGTTGTTGTAGAGATGTGCGTGATAGTAGAAAATAGAAATGAGAACATATTTAGGGAATACAGAAACAATTTTTTTTTAATTTTATCAGGAAGAAAATAGAAAAAAAACATATGTCGGACAAAATAAAAATTGACAGTATTCTATTACGTTTCATGTTATAGGAAATACTGCGAACCAGTAACTGAGGGAGTCGGACGTAAAAGACGAAGGACCATAAACGGGATTAAGACAGAAACTGAACGAAAAGAAAAATATATATAATTTTTAAAGACACGAAATATCTTTAGGTACGCATACAGGGACACTCACGAAGATCGATAGATGTGGGTAGGTGTGCAGAGTCATAGATTGGGAGGTTTAATTACTATGGTGAAGAGAAATGTGAAGATATATACATAGATAGTGAAACGGAGACGTAGAAAGAGTAAATATAGTGACGAACAGAAACAGATGAAGGAAAAATGCGGAAATAGGTAGATTGACATAAGAGCGACAGAGAGATACTGAGAGAGATTGAAAGGGAGATATATTAAGATGGAAACAGGTAGACAGACGAATAAATACATAAGTAAATAGAAGGGTTATAGAGGGGTTGGATAATTGTACTGAAAGAAGATCCAAACACTTGGAGAAAGATAGAGAGAGAGATAAATATAGTGAAAAAGGACACATTGGTTGTGACGAGATACGAAGCAAACTAGACACAATAATATGAAATTAGTCGGGTATGAAGGGAATTATCTTGAAAACCCTTCCTAAAGGAATTAGTGGCTCAGCATTTTCCCCTGAGATTTTCGTATGAGAAAAGTTTTTCCTTCGCCATAAAATAAAGCCTCAATTCGTTGTTCCCCGGAAACAATTGCGTCTGTGAATTCAATTTTTTTTAAAAAAAAGGAAGAAAAGAATTTTCCTATCCCACTTATCCTTCCTTTCCTTTCATTTTAAACACAATACAACTTTTCAATACTCTTTTCTTTCCCCCCGTTATTATTCATTCTGTTGAAGAACACTCTCCCCTGTTCTTGCGCTTCTCTTCCACCGCAGCCAATTTTCTTTATTTTTTAATCCTATAAAATTCCTCGGACCTGATTGAACTGCTGAAGGCGATTTCTGTTTCAGTCCCGACGAAAGGTTGGGGTGAGGGGAGGATTAATGCTTTATTCATTGCCGTAGACTCTGCGCCTCGCCCTAACTATCTGACCTCATCCCCTCGGCATACTTTTCTCTCAACTTCAAAATTGCCCTCCGGAGCTTCGCGTCCATTCTAATTACTTTCACAATTTAAAATTAAATTGATTCTCTCTTTTGTTGTATTTGTGTGCTGGGAGGTTTCCTCCTCCTCCTCCTCCCTCTTCTTTTATGCGGGTCTCCCGTCTTCACAATCCTCGTCCGCACGCAATTTTCCTACCGCCCTTCCGGCTCACGTTTTCTTTTCTCCAACGCCCCTCACTCCTACTATCGCCATCCGCCTCAACCTAAAGCGATCCCTTATTATCCTTCGTTTACTGAAACCCAGTGTTATTATTTTTTCTCCGTCTGTCTATTATATAATCTTCTTAGCATTCACAGAAAAAAGGCAGTCTCTCCCCTCTCTCTTCTTTTGTAATTTCCCTTCTTCCATTCTCTTATCCCCTTTCTATTTTACCATCAGTTCCAGACATCCCATCCTCTTCGCTCCTTAAACCTATTTTTAATATCCGAAATCTATAAATCAGTTAGAAGAATTATAATTCTAAACCTTTAATCATTCCTTTTATTTCCTTCTCCCATCTGCGAATTGATTTATCGGCTTCTACCCCTTCATTTAAGTATAATTATTATTTTATATTTTTGATGAGGTGAAGTCAAAGCAAGTAGAAGTGCCTCAATGAATGTGAAGCTGCCCGGGAAGCGTGAGGTCCGTTGTTCGAGTCCCTGGTCAGATCAACATTTTCCCATTGTCGTCTTTCTTCGAAACCTTAATTGTTTCTTTTCCTGATAAATTCCGCAGTCACTTGTTTTACTAAGTATCTATTTTTAACTAAACAAATGTTCTGTTTTTTTCTACTTTCCTATGCATCAGTGTTTCCTATCTGTGTTGCTTCCTTTTCTACTGTTTGCTAATTTCATCTTTTTTATTTTTTATAAAGTATGTATTTTGGTTTATTTTCATTCAGTTTTAAATGTTTTATTTAATATTTTCAGAACAATAAATTTCCGGAGATAGGTTCCCTATTTTAAATATTTACTTATTTGCTTTATTATAAAAATGTTAAAATTATGAATTTACTGAAGACAGAATACGAAAAAAACCGGCCTACGTTCAAGGCATTTATAAGTTTAGAAAAAGCGTTTGGTAATGTGAACTGGAACACACTTTTAAGGTTCTTGAGCAGCACTGGAATAAAATATCGAGACGGGAGGCTAATACATAACCTCCACAGAATGCAGTCAGCAGTAATTAGAGTAGAAGATACAAAAAAAGAAAGCAGAAATCAAGAATGGAGTAAGACAAGGATGCAGTCTGTCATCCATGCTATTTAGCTTATATATAGATAAGGCAATGAAGTAAGTTAAAACTGAATATGAGGAAGGAATCGTGCTGAAAGGGGAAGAAATAAAAACTCTACGCTTGCGGCTGATAGAATAGTATTAAGGAGAGTCATAAAAATATTTGGAAACCATATAAAGGGCATGATCTTTGTGCGTGGAGTTCATATGAAGATTAATAGAGTGAACAACGCCGACCTCCTGTGGAGTATGGCCAGACCTCTAGTTGCTGCCGTCAACTACCCAGAGGATCCCGGGCTCGAATCCTGGCATGGGCTTGGATGTTTGTGCTGTCATGGGCGAGAAGCACGGGATAAGACTGTTGGCAGGATCGAGTTACGCTGAACCATCGAACCGTGTCCACTCCAATCGGAATGTGCCATGCAAGATGACATCCGCAGTAAACATTTGGCAAGAAAGATGGAATTCATCGATATAAAGGGAAGAAGGGGTGTAGCGAAATTCTACCTAACATAAAGATTACAGCATAGACGTCACCTCAACCCAACCAAGGGTCTTATTCATCTTCTTACTGGTCATGGTACCATAATACGGGACAATATCGTGGGAAGAATAAATAGCAGAAAACACAACAATCTTATATGCCTGTTCGGAGGGAGAGATAGGGACACCGGAACACACCATACCTGAAATAGCCCCAATTATGAGTGAGGACAAGACAATAAGAGAAACCTTATGGGAAATAATAAGAAACCCACCACTCACTCACTCACCGCGGCTCTAGAAAATTTGACAAACCTGATATCCGCTTTAGAACTGACAAAATACAGGGAACTAAAAATATATACTCTTAAATATTACATCATAAGACTTAATATACTCATCATCGGACCGGGGGACTTTCAAATCCAGGAACCGGATGAGTATAAGGACCAAAATATGGACATCATAACATAAAATAGAATATAAATTATAGTAATAGTAAGATTATTCAAGTAATTATCTTAAACAAATTACATAACTCTGCTAATACAAATACAGTCATAAATAATTAGAGTATAAAATTAGTAAAAAAAGTTTGAACCTACAACTACTCGACCAACGCGTCATGGAGGAGATCCGGAAACACGTGGTGAGGGTCGTAACCTGGGGGAAAACACCCGGAGTTGTTTCACAAACAAAATGTATAAAGGTGGAAAGGATGCGGAGGAGACAAAGAAATTAAGAATTCTCTCCTTCAGTCTCTCTCCACGAAAATAATATAATAATAAAACTAGTGTAACAGATGATGATCTTACATGCTAAAACAAATTTAAATATACGCATATACTTTATTATTGTATTCATACATATTTATATCTATGTAAAAAAAATGTACCAACAAAAGAAAAATATTGTTAAACAGACCTGTTATTGAATCTAGAAAACAGGTCAAGTAAATTATTATCAATAAAAAAAAAGTCCGCAGTCGACTCGGTAGGCCCAGGCCCTCAATGGGCTGTAGAGCAATGGAGAAAGAAAGTATGGGAAACAGTGAAATAAAAAATGGTGTTATATTGGGAAGGGATATTTCGAAGGCAGTTAAGGAATTCTGTACTTGGGATGCGTAGTTACTAAAGAAAGATAGCACAGGCAAGGATAGAGTAATTTACTTACGGGTAATATAAGTGTGAATATTAGGAAATGTTGCTAAAAATGTTGGTATGGAGTGTGGCGTTATATGGGTGCGAAACGTGGACGATAGGAGTTGGGGAAAGGAAAAGAATGGAAGCCCTTGAAATGTGATGCTATAAGAGAATGTTGAAAATCAGATGGGTGAATAGAATCACAAGCGAGGAAGTTCTTAACAGAATAGGGGAAAAGAGAAAAATATGGAGGACGTTGACCAAGAGAAGGGATAGATTAATAGGCCACGTTTTAAGACATGATGGTCTTGTAAAATTAGTATTAGAGGGAAGTGTGTGGCGTAGGAACAGAAGAGGGAGGCCAAGTATGGAATACGCTAAGAAGATTAGGGAGAATGTGGGCTGTAGCAGGTATGCAGAAATGGAAAAGCTTACGGCTGAATACCACAACAACAAGAAAACAGGAATTTTTTTCCAATTCATGTGGGACTTGGTAGTTATGGGTAAATAAAAAGGCTTGCTCAGGTTAGGTTAGCGTGGTGGCTGGCATCGGACAGGTATTAGGACTGAATACCACAACGACGTATACAATTATAAGGATCAACGTATTCCATCCTTTTTCTCCCTCTTCTGTTCATTTCCCAATTCTTCTAATTTGACAAGACGCTTGTGTCTCGAAATGTGGTCTATTAATCAATCACTTCAACGTCTTCTACATTGTTCTCTTTCCTCTCTTAATCTGGGTAATTGCTCTATCAACCCGTCTGATTTTCAACATTCTTCAATTGTTGATTATGTAATAGTAAAAGAGAAACAATTTATTATTTAAATGTTTTGTGGGAAAAAAATAAGCGGGGAAACTATAATTAAATTTCCTTAACTGCACTCGCATTCAATAGGGCATCGATATGTTTGGGGATGGGGAAGAGCGTGGAAGGGAAGGATACAGGGCAAATTCTAGGAAACCTGAATCAGGTAGGTAGGTCGGGCTATTGGGTACTTCTCTCACGGCCTTCGCCTCTCCATGCCTCAAGCAGGTTAGGAGGCAGATGGCCGCCGAGTTTTCCAATAGGACCAGTGGACAACGTTTATCGGAAGACCAACGACAGAATAAAAAACAACCGTTAATACAGGCCGAGGTGCACAAAATAGTCTTAAAAACCCCACTCACACACACAAAAAGAAAGAAAAAGACCGAGAGGGGGGGTGAGGGAAAGGGAGGGAGGGGGAGAGAGAGATGGGGAGAGATAGAAGGGTACATCCAACCACAATACCTTTGGGGAGAGACTGAGACTGAAGAGAGGCTGCGAGTTTTTTTTTATTTGCGAGGGCAGGTGAAAATCTTCTAAAGACACTATCTGAGGGTCCGCACTGGATAGTAGTGTGGGATTCTACCCACTAAAAACACCTCCCTTCCTTTCCAACGATGACTGTGTGTATCTTCCTGTGGGACCGTCGTTAGACATTACTTCACAGGAAGTTTATGTAGTTTTGCATGTGTGTGTGTGTGAGGGTTGTTGTGTGTGTGGAGGGAGTAAGTTATTACAGAGAGGGAGAGGGAACTGAGTGGCGGAGCACAATTTGCGTTGTTCGGCCATTGTTTGCTAAACAACACAGCCACTAAGTGTGCCGGAATGTCAACAGCTTTTGTTGGACGTGGACACAGTTACTACATGCAGTTTGTACAAATACAACACACACAAACACTCAGTGGGAGTCACATGTGAACCTAACCAGTGTTTCCCTGAGTGACAATGAGACCAACGGGGAAGGATGTCAACGACAGGTGACGTCACCACGTGTGGGTGGAAAACCTCCCAATATATACATCGCTGCTCTACCTGTTTCCGTCCAGGTTCAACTGAATAGTTACTTATGTTTCACTAATTTGTTTTTGTCTGTTTTGGCCTTATTTAAACTTATATTAAACTTCAAGTCCTTAATAACTATTCTATACACGTTTGCTCTTTATAAAACTTTAAAGTCGGTTTTAACTTGAACCAAAATTTTGAATGTGTTACTTACGACCCGGAGAGAAACTCTGTGTGGTTGTGAGAATCCTGGAAGTGAATATTTCGAGATGATCTCATATTATTTCGCATGTTATTGGGTTGTCTCTGAGGTAATTCTAATTTCGAACCACCAAGTTTGTTGCACCTGCTAAGTTTCTTACACTTTCATGACTCAGCCGCGTTCATCCCCCATGTGTAGTAAGTCACAATTTAGTTATACTTCTTACATATTAATTATATTTATTCACTGCATGTCTTATAGGTGAATCAGTTGGTAGGATCCTTAAATTATAGCTCTTGGGTTTTAGTCAGCTCATCAAGCCCAGAGTGACTGCGGGGCTCACCTGATCATGTCGGGGATGCCTCCTGCACTCTCTCTGGGTACTTTTTATCAAAGTTCTCACATGCCGAGACACCTTCACCTATTTTAGGAGGTATATGTACCGGGGTCAAAGACCTTGGGCATATGGCAAGAGCCATATTGGATCAGTCGGCCAACTGCCTCCTGAAACTGGTGGAGACACGGAGAAGGGAATGCTGCGACCCCACAGCAGACTCGTCTCCCGTCATTCGGAAGGGCGTGAGAATAGTAGCCAATGCCCGACCTACCTGATGCAGGTTTTCTAGGGTTTTCCCTGCATCTCTTTAGGTGAAACACCGGGTAGGATCCTTAAACCATAGCCCGGGGGCCCTAGTTAACCCTGGGCTACCTTGCTCTACCTTCCGCATCCCCCCTTTTCAATTCCCTTCCTATGCTATTAAAGGGGAGTTGCCTGTTTCAGGATCACCCTCATGTAGCCTGTTAACAAAAAAAAAGGTTACCGGGAGTAATTTTGAATCTGTTAGGATGCAGATAGTTATTTCTTTCTCACTGGACATTACAGTTATTCCAAAAAGGTGAATCAGTAGGTAGGATACTTAAATTATAGCTCTTGGGTTTTAGTCAGCTCTTGGCTGTTGTCGGCATTTTTACTACATTATTTTCTTTGTGAGGTATTATTTCTTTCGGACTTATGGTACGTTTATTCCTTTATTTAACATTTTCCCTTTCTTATTCACGAAGAAGTTTTTAATTGGGACTCATCGTGCTCTTCCACTTGTTAATGAAATAGAAAGGAAAAAGATTCTGCTTTAATTTAAATCCTTAATAAAAATTTCCAATAAATTCTATATAACCCCCCGTGGTCGGTTTGTTCGACACAGTGTTTTTATGAAAGTTAGGTTGGTACTGTCGTGGAAGACGAGGCTTTTAGGAAAATGTCTGCCTCTGTGTGTGTGTGTGTGTGTAAGACGATCAAATCACCGGATACGCGTGATTTCTCTAAAAGCTTCATCTTCGTCTCTCTCTCTCTCACACACACACACACTTTCAACCTTCTCTTCTCTCTTCATCCCTCTCTTTCTCTCATCCCCGTCTTTAATACCCGCAAGTGCACAAGACAGTGCTTTTAATACCTGGCAACGCCTCTTTCCGCGACCGTCAGTCAGTCTTGTCTCCAGGCCCTGTCTCTCTCTTTCTCTCCCTCCCCATGTTCCCCTTTTTTTCTCTCCCTTTGTCCTCCTTCCCTCTTCTTTTTTTTTAATCCACGCCCGCTTTCCTTTCATTCTTTCTCTTCCTCTGTGTGTGTGTGTGTGTCCTTTTTTTCCTTCTGCACAGCCGCCGCCACCGCCTCCTTGCCTTCCGTCCCCTCCTCCTCCTCACCCACGTTCAAAAAAAGGAGAACCCGAGTCGCATCGTCGTCGTCGCCTTCGCCAGCCTTTTGTGTCCTCTCTCTCCCCCTCCTGTGACGTGCCTTCTTTTGTTTCCCAAGACTGCAGGCTCCTTTTTGTTTACCTTGTAGTCTATATATATATATATTTTCCAGTGACGACCATGACGACGGCGAAGTGGTGGCGGGAGAAAGAATTATAAAGCTGTGGCACACTTCGGGTACCACGTGGTCAGGGATTTTGGGCGCCACCTGCGTAGGTTATTTACGCAAGAATAAATTAAATAAAAAAAATATCCTAAGAAAATGAATTTATTATAAACAAAACAAAAAAAATTATATACGAAATATTTATCTGTCTGGCCTGAAAATTCACCAATTGCGAAAGCTAACAGTGAGTCTCCCTTTCCCAAGGATAACCGTGGTGGTGATTTCGGTTACGAACCCGCGGTCGCGTGATCATTCGTGGCCAACACTTACCAAAAGCCGGAACATTCAGGGACTCTTGGACGCCGCTCGTTCTGTGGCGCTGAATGGACCATCCATCCACATCTCTCGCCGTCTTTACCACAAGTGTCCGTCTATGAGAATCTCAGAGACGACGGTAAACGTTTCCTCCCTTCCTCTCTACTTTTTTTCATCCTCTTATTGGCCAGCCTATGGCTAAACCCAATATCCCCCCTCCTTAGCCCTTTCTCAGAAAGGGGGCCAAAATGGACTTGTTTGTCCCTTTACGGGATTTTCCAGCGTCACTCATTGTCCCGAAAGTTCCAACTCTTGGCTTTGTGCTGCTGGCTACAAATGAAATATTTATAAATAATATTATAATGCACCATAAAGCATTGGAGGAAGTACAAAGTAGACGATGACGGAGATAAATATTGCGCGATATAGCAGTCTTAATCTCAGTCTCCGTTTCCATGACGACACAAATATCCAAGCCCATGCCGGGATTCGAACCCGGGGCTGTGAAGCAGCGACGCTAGCCACTAGAGCACAGGCGGATGCAAATCTATACATTTAATAAATTTAAGCTAATTTATGAATGTTTGAAGGGTATATGAGGTATGGTGTTTTTTGCCATTCGGGATAATTTTAAACCGCTTTACAGTGTCTTGCGTGTCTGCCTCTTGGGCAGTGGTCAACAAAAACGTATATATATATAGAGTGTGTCGTCAGTCAGTACCTTGCTGAGCGTGGCAGGAGGATCGATTAACCCAACCACTAGACCTCCACGAGCTAAGCTCAAAATAGCTTAGTTTACCTCCTCTACTATCGACAAGGGGAGAATCATCCACACTGCAATAGTAAATTCTATTACAGGGGAGAAAGAAGCAACAAAAGGGATGAAAAAATCAAGAGGTTTTTCTATTTTTTATGTTTACCGTCTAATTATTTATACGTTAACTTCTTTTTAGTTAAGAATCAAAGTGAAGGGGGGAATAACAGGTAATTCTTCAACAAAAGAGTGAATGAGAGGAGAAATGTCACACACATCCACATCATTCAGCATTATATCATCTAACATTATAAATAAATAATTAATATCGAAAAAAATCAATAAAATATCCCGTTTTCAAAAATAGATAATCAGCGTCTAAAATAATTACCGTAAGTCATGAAGAATAACATAAATTAACGCCCGCAGTTTAATAAATTGAAGAAATATAATTGTTGAGGCACCAATAACCTTAGCAATCTAATTAACTTATAATTAACAAAAATTAAAAAGTGAAAGTCAGGAAGAATATAGGGACAAGAGAAGCTATATTTTGACTTTGCGATTAATTTTAGAAGAGAGGATACGAAAAAAAACAGACCTACGTTCATGACATTTGTAGTAGACTTAGAAAAACAGCGTTTGATAATGTGAACTGGAACACGCTATTAAATATTTTGAAGACAACTAGAAAAAATAGTCGAGAAAGGAGGCTAATACATAAACCTTAGAATAGAAAACCACGAAAAGAAAGCAGAAATCAAAAAACTTATATATATATATATATATAGAACGGGAGATGAAGAAAGTTAAAACGGAATATTGATAAAAAAATCATACTGCAAGGAGAAGAAATAAAAACCTTACGCTTTGCAGACGATATTGTAGTATTAGGAGAATCAGAAGAAGACTTGGGCACAATAATTAATGGCGTGAACGTAGTCCTGGAGAAATAATTCAATATGAGGATTAATAGAGGGAAAACCAAGGTAATGGGGTGTAGTATGGCAAACAGAGGAATAATAAAGGGTGTTAGTTTGGGAAGGGATATTTTGACAGAAGTTAAGGAATTCTGCTACTTAGGAAGCGTAATAACTAGGAATGGTAGAAGTATAGTAGACATAAAGAGTAGGATAGCACAGGCAAGGAAGGCTTTCACGAAGAAGAGGGATTTACTTACGGGTAATATAAGTGTGAATATTAGGAAATCGTTGCTAAAAAAGTTTGTATGGAGCGTGGCGTTATATGGTTGTGAAAAGTGGACGTTAGGAGTTGGGGAAAGGAAAAGAATAGAAGCCTTTAAAAATGTGGTGCTATAGGAGAATGCTGAAAATCAGATGGGGGAATAGAATCACAAACGAGGAAGTTCTAAACAGAATAGGGGGAAAGCGAACAATATGGAGGACGTTGCCTGAGAGAAGGGATAGATTAATAGGACACGTTTTAAGACTTGAGGGTCCTGTAGAATTAGTACAGGAGGGAATTTTTTTGTGGTACGAACAGAATAGGGAGACAAGGATGGAATATGCTAAGTAGATTTGTTCGGATTATGGGTGTTCCATTTACAAGGAACTGAAAAGGCTTGAGCAATATAGGTTAGGCTGGAAGGTTGCATCAAACCAGTCTTAGGAGTGAATACCACAACAACAACATTAAATGTTAAATAGCTTAATATAAAATTACAAAATTTATCCGAAATAATCCGGAGTGAATATCAAACTCCCCCCCACGTTGAGAGACACAAATGTATTATTTATATTAAAAAGCACTCACTAAGGTGTTTTAATTAATAGTTAAATAATTTATTTTCAACGATAACAGTGATGAAACATAATACTGAATTAAGGTGTAAAAATATTCGAAACATAATGGTGAATCGAAAATATAAAAAAAAAATATTCTCACTTCGGGTGCCAATAATATTAATTATGCAATAATATCATAAAATTTATTCAGAGGTATAGAAAAATTAGAGAAGGTTGAAAGGCGTGAATTTTCCCAATTGATACGTCGTTGCAATAGTAATCTTTTCTTGGGGGTGGGAACAGATGGTTATTTCAAGAGGCGGGAAGAGTAAATGAGAGGGGCGGAGCCTGTGAAAACTAACATTATCTTGGGCCACGACTTTATTACAAGTTCCGTTCACTTCCACGCGATATAATTCACAATCATTTCCCACCTCTACTTTTGAATTCGGCGGAACATGGGAAGGGAATTTAAAGCTTTGTCTCATATTTCTCCCCTTTTCATTTGTATTTCTACTCTATTAATGTAATATACTCGTTTAATAGTCAGTCTGGACCATCTCGAGATTTTGAAATGTTTGGTAATGATTACATGCTACTGAAGGGAAAGAACATTTCATTTTTGTATATTCATTTTGATGAGTGATTTATTCATAAATATTGTTCTATAGGTTTTTGTAAATTATAGTTGTTTACAAAAATAATTTTCTTATTAATGATATTTAGTGATGTTTGAAGTAAATTAGCTGACAATCAATCAATTAATAAACTTTGTGTGTTTTAATGTACAGCGGGACTTGAATTATGAAATCGTAATTGAGAATTTGCGACATTACATAAATAAATATTCGTATCAAAACGAATAAACAACTTTTATTATATTTTTACAAAATGGTTAAACCGTTTTATAATGCATGAAGAAAGCACGAACGAGCCCTCTATATCTCAGGCCTAATGGGTATAATATTTTTGCCAGTAGTTTTTCCTAGCTCTTGCTGTACCATGGTATGGTTGTAGCTGGTTCTGTTGCACCAGTAGTAAGATGGACTCGAAAGAGGACAGGATCTGGTGATTTGGTTGGCCTGGTCCTGACGTGACGTCACTGGTTGTGACGTCATCAGCCACGGGCGAGTTTGATACAGTCTCTCGTTTAAACGTACAACGTACATGTAATATTTGAAATGAATATAATTAATAACAATGGAAACAACAATTTCGGTTGACTTATATGAATTAAAATTATTTATGTAAATTTATTCAATTAACTAATTGAATAGATTGTTTATATATATACATGTATATAGACAATGAATCGTCTCCCTGGGATGTCTCCCTAACACACATCCAGCTCGAAGCAAAGCAAAGGAATACAGACATCAACAATACGTTCAGTTCAAAGAAAATATAATTTCATTGTTTTCCTTTACTGTTTATTCATTGTAATTTTCACTATTTGTGACCTTCAGTATTAATTTCCTTTGTGGTCAACAATTTAACATCAAACGTATATTAATGTTACACTTCTAAATTAATTTAAATCACGTTAAAAAATAAAAAATGGAAATGACATATTTGCGAACCCAAAGATATTTATGTTTACAACCAGGGAGATGCTAACATACCAGAGACGTTGTTGCTTACGAGAGAATTATTACTATATTTGAAAGGAAAAGAAATGCGCGGTAACGTGTACGTATGTCACGTTACAAATTTGCGGCATTTTTTGAAATATTCCTGCCCATTTAAGGTTGAAAAGTGTTGTATTTATTTCTACAGTACGGGGAATAGAGCTTAAGTATAAAGTTGTCACATATAAGTTTCCCTATACGGCTCTAAATATATGGTCGTCTTTTCAGTCTGCTAAGCTCTATTTAAGCTGTGTTGTCCCTCGATGTACCGCTGTTCACGCTGATGACGTCTCTCCAGCTTCTTCAAGTCGTTCTTCTTTAGACGAATCTTCATGCTTACTAACACATCTGTCTCTCTGCTTCCACTGTCAGTTCAAGATAACGTCATGTGACGTAGTTTAACATCTTTAACTTCCGCCGGGCGTAGACTTATCCGTCTCATATTTCTTAACAGAAATCGGGAATTTATTAGTTTAATTTGGGAAGTACTCGTGATTTTAAATAATGAAGGTTCTCACGGTGGGTTGGGTTCTTGGGCCAGTTGAGTAGCTGAGGACGGTGACGGAGCCAGTAGTTGAAACGACTTGCTACTCACAATAAATCCGGGAACATAAATCGTGGTTATTTTATTTTTGCTCTGTAACAAAATAAAAAGGACTTATAATCATCTTTGAATTATAAACTAAAAATAACGTTTAATTGGCGCCTAAAACCATTTAATAAACTGACACTGATTTCCAGACTGTGGTATTTATAATTTTATAATCCATGAAAAGTACTCTTTCAAAAATATAATTACTTTCTTTGTTTCTTTAAATTTAATATTCTTAATCGTATGCCATACAATATAGATTATAAATTACATCATTCAAGTTTATGAAGACCTCGTATTTTAAAACTCTACCGAGATCCACTGTACCTGAATGTTCTGAAAGGTAATTCACAGACTTCTATAAGAAAATTATTTTTAGAAAGGCCGAGATTGGGAGAAATCTGGACCAGACCGATTTAGAACTGTTCCGTTTTATAAATTATTTTTTAAAAACGTATTTAATGCGCTACTTTATACGCAGTGCATGAAGGATTTAAAAATGATAGTTAGAAGGAAAGGATTTAGAATTATTGTTTCGACATTCTCTTAAAGGATTTAATTATTTGTATTCTTTGAGAGTAAATTTATATCTTTGTAAAGTAATAACTTAATGTCTTGTCAACTTTAGTTCAACTTGAAACGATCAGGACCAAACAATTTCGTTTTTGTTTGATTAATTTTGCCTATTTTCGGTCTCAATTAATTGCTAATTTAAAGTTACAGATTATTATAGAATTTTCAACGTTGGAATTATCCTAGTTCCTCGCTCCTTAATACTTAAACTATGTCACGGAACACACGCCTCTGACGTCACGCGTATCGCGGGACAGCGAATGTCACAGGCGTTAAAAAATCCTTTAAAAGAATGTGCAAACAATAATTCTAAATGCTTTCCTTCTAATTATCAGTTTTAAATCCTTCATGCACTGCGTATAAAGTAGCGTATTAAATACGTTTTTTAAAAATAATTTATAAAACGGAACAGTTCTAAATGGGTCTGGTCCAGATTTCTCCCTTTCTAAAAATAATTTTCTTATAGAAGTCTGTGAATTACCTTTCAGAACATTCAGCTACAGTGGATCTCGGTAGAGTTTTAAAATACGAGGTCTTCATAAACTTGAATTATGTAATTTATAATCTATATTGTATGGTATTTAAATTAACTGTATATTAGTAATTACGACTTTACGGTTCTGTATTTATTTTATTAAGTCGCCCATGCGATACGCGACGAAGAAAGTTAAAACGGAATGTGGAAAGGGAATGGAAATGAAAGGTTTTCTCATGATATTTTAGTATTAGGGGAGTCAGAAGGAGATTTGCGGGGGGCTGAATAAATACCATGAAAGTGATCCTGGAGGAACAATACAACTTGAGGATTAATAGAGGGAAAACAAGGCCGATGGTGTGTAGAATGGGAAGAAGGCGGAATATTTTGAAGGAAGTTAAGGAATTCTGCTACTTGTGCAGCATATAGGCGAGAGTAGGATAGCACAAGCAAGGAAGGATTTCGCAAAAAAAGAAGAATTTACCTACCGGTAATATTAGTGTGAATATTAGGAAAATTAATGTTCGTATGGAGTGCGAAACGTGGACTGAAAGAGTTGCAGAAAGGAAAAGAATAGAAATTTTTAAAATGCGATGCTACAGGAGAATGAGATGGGTGGTTAGAGTTTCTAAATAGGAAGTTTTAAGCAGAATAAAATAAGAATATGGAGGGCTTTGAAATGATACTTTAATAGGCCACGTTTTGAGATATGAGGGTCTTGTAAATTGAGCATTAGCGGGAAGTTACAGACGATGGAGGCCAAGGATGGAGTACGCTAACAGATTAGTGAGGATATGGAATGTGGTAGCTATTTAGAAATAAAATCGCTCGCGCAGGATTAGTTTACTGGAGGGTTGCATCAGACCAAATTTTAGGACTCAAAACTACTACAACAACGAGAACAATATTTAATTTATTGTGGAATTCTATTGGCTGAGTAGAAAATAGGGAAATATAGATGGGAAGCAATCCAGAGAAAAAAATCATAGAAAGAAGATGGGTTTGCGGAGATTTATTGACGAAGGAAATCCTCTGGAAAAATGTGAAAGTGACGTCTAGAACAGATGAGTAAGGAAGAGATTAGAGAAATTCCTGCAGCTGCAGAATATTTGTCTCCCAGACGACGAACAGAGTTGCTTTTCGAAACGTGATATTACCTCACCTTTTTGTGTTTTTTCTGTGGTATTCAGACCTAAGACTGGTCTGCTGCAACCCTCCATGCTAACCTATCTTGCTCAAGCCTTTTCATTTCATTATAACTAGCACGACAGACATCTACCCCAATATACTTGGCGTATTCCATCCGCGGTCTCTCTCTTTTATTCTTACCCCACACACTTCCCTCTAATGCTAATTTTTCAAGTCCCTCGTGTCTTAAAACGTGTCCTATTAATCTATTCCTTCTCTTAGTCAACGTCCTCCATATTGTTCCCTTTTCCCCAATCTCCTTAGAACTTCCTCGCTTGTGATTCTATCCACCAATCAGATTTTAAGCATTCGTCTATAGCACAACATTTCAAAGGCTTGTATTCTTTTCCTTCCGCAACACCTATCGTCCACGTTTCACACCCAAATAACTCCACGCTCCATACAAACATTTTTAGCAACAATTTCCTAAAACATTATATTATTACTCGTAAGTAAATCCCTATTTTTCACTTAAGTCTTCCTTGCCTGTGCACTCTTTATGTCTACTATACTTCTACCATCTCTAGTTATTACGCTTCCCAAGTATTAGAAGTCCTTAATTTCCGTCAAAGTAACCGTTCCGAATCTAAAACTCTTTGTTTTCCACTATTTCCCATACTACCTTGGTTTTCACTCTATTAATCCTCATATTAAACTCTTTCTACAGGACTACGTTCATGTAAGGTATAACGTTTTCCCTAACACAAATCTCACCCCATAACGTCTCCACCTCCCCTGGCACGTATAGCTCAACATTGGCGTGTTCCTATATAGTTTCATCATTTTCGGTACATTTTTACGCAGATATGTCCAAGCAGAAACCATAAAATTAAACTAGTCTCATAATTACGAATGATTATTCTCCTTTTTTGCTTAACATTGCTTTATCTCGAAAATCAAGCGATCGAGAACAATCTTCGAATTATCCACGTATCAGAATTATGAAACTTATAAATGTCTAAATTTCTGACTCCCCTTTGCATCAGTGACTCTTTCTCTCGCTCTAAACGTTTATGATTATAAAGAACTGACGCATTGGATCAGTCAGCCAACTGCCTCCTGAAACTGGTGGAGACACGGAGAAGGGAATGCTGCGTCCCCAGACTCGTCTCGCATTACTCGGAAGGGCGTGAGAATAGTACCTAACAATGCCCGACCTACCTGATGCAGGTTTTCTAGGGTTTTCCCTGCATCTCTTTAGGTGAAACACCGGGTAGGATCCTTAAACCATAGCCCGGGGGCCCTAGTCAACCCTTGAAAGGCTACCTTGCTCTACCTTCCGCATCCCCCCTTTTCAATTCCCTTCCTATGCTATTAAAGGGGAGTTGCCTGTTTCAGGATCACCCTCATGTAGCCTGTTAACCAAAAAAAAAGTACAACAACGTGGGGAGGAAACTTTTTATTTCATGAAATACTTTCTTTTGTAGCTTTTTTTATGACTGGGTTTCTTTTGGCTCATTGTAATTTATTTATTTAATCATGGCCGATTAGGTTCCCTATTTAATTTAATTTGATTTATATAACCGTCCTAATTTCAGAGTCACGTATTTTGGGAACTATAAAACGCGTGCGTTGGCGTCGCAAGTTTATCCTTTGCTTTGTTTAAGCTGAGCCTTTTATAAAAAAAAATATTAAACGCATGCGCCGCCATGATGCTTCTTCTTAGTACAGTACAATATTGCTTCTCGCAGATGTTACAACAGACCGCAAGCGAAACGCCGCTCCATGCAGCTGTTGCCAAGCTTCCACGTCATTGTACTACATATATATATATACTTGTATTCTGTATTTTTTTTCTTTATATTTTGCGGTGGGGGACGCATGTGCTGGTGAGCCCTGTTTTATTTTTTTTTTCGTGAGGGAGTCTGTGAGGGAATCAACGGGGTAGAAAATTTCCCGTCCATATTGGTTGTGAGACAGTCACGCTCCGCCGCCATAACTCGTTGTTTTCCTCGTCGGGTCTGGTCTGGGGGGAAGAGGAAGGAGAAGCTCTCAGTCTTGTATTTATCGTTAAGAGAGAGATGGAGCAGGGGGCAGATGGTTTCGGGGTTTGATCGGTAAATTATGCCACAGCAACCAACCCCCAGCCTCATTCTTCTCCGACACCGACACCATTTGGCGTGGGGCCAACGAGAGCGCGCGCCATCTACTCTGCCCGTCGATACAGCCACGGCCCCAAGACATGTTAAATAATATATTTCATGAAAAGAGAGCGGTTCTTCTGATTATTATTATTATACGTTACGGACTTTTCCCAAAAGATTGTAGTAAAAACTTAGATTTACCCGTACCGAAGAACACTGATAAATGCGACCAGCACAGGACTATTAGCTTTGCACTTCATGCGGTGCAAAATATTAACCGAAATAGTATATAGGGGGGATGGAACGACCAAAATAATGCGAGAAAGGAGATCACGATCGTTTAAGGAATAATGTAGGGACAAGAGAAATAATATTGACTTGTCGAAGACAGGGTAATAAAAAACAGACCTAGGGTTATGGCATTTATAGGTTTTGAAAATGTGAACTGGAACACACTATTAAGGACCTTGTGTAACGTGACATACGTACACACGTTACCGCGCATTTCTTTTCTTTTCAAATATAGTAATAATTCGCGCGTAAGCAACAATGTCTCTGGTGGTATGTTAGCATCTCCCTGGTTGTAAACAGAAATATCTTTGGGTTCGCAAATATGTCATTTCCATTTTTTATAATTTTTTTTCGCGTGATTTAAATTAATTTAAAAGTGTAACATTAATATACGTTTGATGTTAAATTGTTGACCACAAAGGAAATTAATACTGAAGGTCACAAATAGTGAAAATTACAATGAATAAACAGTAACGAAAAACAATCGAAGTTATATTTTCTTTGAACTGAACGTATTGTTGATGTCTGTATTCCTTGGCTTGGAGCTGGATGTGTGTTAGGGAGACATCCCAGGGAGACGATTCATTGTCTGTATACATTTATATATATATATAAACAATCTATTCAATTAGTTAATTGAATAAATTTACTTAAATAATTTTAATTCATATAAGTCAACCGAAATTGTTGTTTCCATTGTTATTAATTATATTAATTTCAAATATTACATGTACTTTGTACGTTGAAGACGAGAGACTGTATCAAACTCGCCCCGTGGCTAATGACGTCACGTCAGGACCAGTGACGTCACGCTTGCATTGCCCGAGACGCGAACCAAAGCACCAGATCCTGTCCTCTTTCCAGTCCATCTTACTACTGGTGCAACAGAACCAGCTACAACCATACCATGGTACAGCAATACCGAGGAAAAACTACTGGCAAAAATATTATACCCATTAGGCCTGAGATATAGAGTGCTCGTGTTTTCTTCATGCATTATAAAACGGTTTAACCATTTTGTAAAAATATAAATAAAAGTTGTTTATTCGTTTTGATACGAATATTTATTTATGTAATGTCGCACTTGAAGGTCACAGGAATAAAACATCAAGAAGGAAGGCTCATCCATAACCTCTACGGAAGACAGGCAGCAATAATTAGTATTGAAGATCAAGAAAACAAAGCAGAAATAAAGAAAAAAGTTAGACAACGATCCATTCTGTCACCCATGCTGTTTAATATATATATATATATATGTATAACAGGCGATGAAGAAAGTTAAAACGAAATATAGAAAAAAATTCCGCAGTCACTTGTTTTGCTAATTATCTATTTTCAACTAAACACATTTTCTGTTTTTTTCTACTTTCCTGTGCATCAGTATTTCCTATCTGTGTTGCTTCCTTTTCTACTGTTTGCTAATTTCTTCATTTTTATTTTTTATAAAGTATGTATTTTGGTTTATTCTCATTGAGTTTTAAATGTTTTATTTAATATTTTAAGAACAATAAATTTCCGGAGATAGGTTCCCTATTTTAAATATTTACTTATTTACTTTATTATAAAAATGTTAAAATTATGAATTTACTGAAGACAGAATACGAAAAAAACCGGCCTACGTTCAAGGCATTTATAAGTTTAGAAAAAGCGTTTGATAATGTGAACTGGAACACACTTTTAAGGTTCTTGAGCAGCGCTGGAATAAAATATCGAGACGGGAGGCTAATACATAACCTCTACAGAATGCAGTCAGCAGTATTTAGAGTAGAAGACCAAGAAAAGAAAGCAGAAATCAAGACAGGAGTAAGATAAGGATGCAGTCTGTCACTCATGCTGATTAACCTGTATATATTGAAAAAGAGATGAGAAATATTAAAATCGAACATGTAAAGGAATCATAATTCAAGGACAAGAAATAAAAACCCTACGGTTTGCCGACGATATTGTAGTATTAGTGGAGTAAGAATAAGACTTGGAGACCATAATAAATTGTATGAACGTGGTCCTGGAAAAAGATATCAATATTAGGATTAATAGAGGGGAATCCAATGTAATGGAGTGTAGTTTGAGAAACAGTGAAATAACAATGAGCGATAGATTGGGAAGGGATATTTTGACGGAAGTTAAGGAATTCTGCTACTTGGGAAGCGTAATAACTAGGGATGGTAGAAGTATAGTAGACATAAAGAGTAGGATAACAGAGACAAGGAAGGCTTTAGCGATAAGAGGAATTTACTTACGGGTAATATAAATGATAATATAGAATATTAGGAAATAGTTGCTTTGGAGCGTGGCGTTATATGGGTGCGAAACGTGGACGATAGGAGTTGGGGAAGGTCTTTGAAATGTGGTGCTATAGGCGAATGCTGAAAATCAGATGGGTGGATAGAATCACAAACACGGAAGTTCTAAACAGAATAGGGGAAAATGGAACAATATGGAGGATATTGACTAGGAGACGGAATAGATTAATAGGCCACGTTTTAAGACAGGAGGGTCTTGTAAAATTAGCATTAGAGGGAAATGTGTGGGGTAAGAAGAGAAGCGGGAGGCCGAGGAAGGAATACGCTAAGGAGATTAGGGACGATGTGTGATGTAGTAGTTATGCGGAAATGAAAAGTCTGGCGCAAGTTATTTCATAATGGAGGATTACATCATACCAGACGTTGGGACTGAATACAAAAACGAAAGAAAATAAACGCAACAAATATTGAACTACACTTTTCGGCCGTAGGAGTCATCAGCGAGGTTCCATGAAAAGATAAATCTCTATATCTGAAGATAGGAAACGTAGTATTGTTCAATATTTAACAAAATAAAAAGTGACAAAGAACCTGTCATAACGTATTTAATGTATTACGAAGTTAATTATCAGAAAATTAGTTATATATATATAATTTTAATTCCTTATATATTATCAGTTATTTAACATATTTGTCAAAGTTTAATTATTTGTAAAATTAGTGAGGAAAAAATTCTTAATTTATTTAGATTTATTGTTGTTTCCATTAATCCTCGATTGAGGAAATAGGATACGTCATACATTAAAAATTAAAAATGAACAAAATAAAGTAAATAATTAAAGACAAATAAAGTTAAAATAAATTAGTAAAAGAAAGTGTATATAGACAAAAGTCAATATAAACACAACACGGACACACACTGGGAAACACAAACAAGCACACACTGAGGAACACGCAATGGAGTTTTAACTACTTGGACCAGGAAACTGTCCTTGCTCCAGCAGCAGCTATATACATGAAACAAACAAACAAAAGAGCAGAAAAAACTGAATAGAAATTTTAAGATATGTGATGTGCTATTTTACAAGGCAGCTCATTCAACACTTGCAGCAGGAACCTTGATTTAAATACTAGAAGGACGATTAAGAAAATCCTGTACCGAGTAAAACAGCAGCGCCATTTAAAAGAATAGTTTTACTCTGCTTCACGAAGCTTTTGTAGGTACTATTTTTAACCTCTGGCGGAAGGCTAATAATATCTCTGCTTTGTGAATACTTTTCTGGTGTAGAGCAAGGAATTTGTTTCCTTAAATTTCCCTTTAACTTCATTTATTGTTTTTGCAATGTACAGAATTATTTTTTTCATCATCCTGACTAACAAAAAATATTTATTAAAGTGTTCCTTGAATTCAGATAACTTATTTCCCATTATTTTATTTTAATCAGTTAATGCAAAGTTAGTTGCAAATTTTTAATTCATTTGCAGCTTAAACTAAAGTAACATTTCCTTGATAAATCCTCCACCAGAGATGATGTTTGTTGAGACTTTAGCAGAGTGACGTCATCGCACAGACACTGCTAATCCGTACACTTTATATCCTTGTATTTAGTGTTTGATGTTTACCTGTTTTAACTGCGGTAATGTATAATATTAATCTTTAAAGGATTTGCGTCTGTGAGATGACGTCACGAGAGATAAAGTTGCCCTTTAATTTCCTTAGTTGCAGAGTATATGTATGTACATATATCATAGGGCTGTGAGTTGTTACGGACCAGCTGCAGTGGAGCGAACAGGTGCTTAATAAGGGACAGAGACTGTGTTGGGATTACAGAGAGAGGGATAAATTTGCCCCTGAGAGACGACGACAGGGCGTGAGTGAGTGTACACGAGCGTGAAGGGAAGGGATGGGATAGGCCACTTTATTAAGGGTTTCTAGCTAGCGCACAGGAATGGGGGAGGGGCGTTTGTTTCGGAGAGAAGGCGAACAGACGCGACGAGGAAGGAGACGAGAGGCAAGGGGGAGATGAATAATAAACACGTCGTTACCTACGTTGTTAACTGCCCCCGTGCGCCTCAGGTCACCAACCACTGGTGGAAACAGAGAACTGACTGGACGACAGGGTGATTATCCCGACGCAGCCGACGTTTCGCTCGAGGCCAACAGATATACCCACAAACACCACTCCCCTAAAAGAAATCCCAAAAGCACTCCTCTCCCAATTTTATCCCTTTTCTATCAAGTCCATACTGATAATTATACATAAGTACGTATCATGGACCAAAGTTGGAATTTTGATGAAGATTCATTATTTTATTTATTAATTTTTAATAACACTTATTATAAATAAAACATAAATAGTAACCAATAAATCAGAAATGGAAAAATTTGTTAAGAAAATGTTTCACCATCAACTTTTAACTATAAGTTCAAAATCAATAGTTTTCTATTCAGATATGTATATTTAATTGTATACTTTTTTTGCAGGAAGAACTGAGTAGATCCCTAAAGTTTAGGGATGAAACTTTCTCGTATTAAAATGGTACATTTATGACTTTTGGCCACCCTTTGGGTTATATATATTGTAACATGAAAAGTTACACTTAACAATGCAGGCCAGCTTGCGAGTTGCAATTGTTGAGGAAATGACGCAGCCCGGGCCAACAATGTAGTCTGGCGAGACGTTGGTGAGTCGTCATGGGGTAGTGGAAGGAGCAGGTTGTGTCGGCGGGACGACGAGAGAATGACCACGCCCTGCAGATATAATTTTTTCTCATGCTCTGATTGGAATTAAAACCAATTAAAATCATCTTTTGGTATTTTTTGTGAAAAATACCTGGCGCCCTAAAAGAATTATAAATCCTCGAATACGGAGGAACGCGGAATCCGCTACAATATATATATATATATATAATACTAGCTGGGGAGCCTGCGTTGTCCGAGTATTTATTTATATTATCCCGCTACATTATCTAATTCTTGGTCAACACATGACTAAAGAAAGGTATTAGAACAAGAATATGGGAGTTAGAAAAACTGAAACAACAGGAGGTGCTTCAGACTTTCAAAGAAGATCTTTTATAATTATTATTACTCAGCTGCTATTTTCTCGGTGGCTGCTATATACAAAGAAAACACAAGTAAAATTACAAAAAGAAAGTACAATTCACTCTAAGGAAAAATTTTGAAGAGTAGATTTTGATCTGAAAAAGATAAAAAAATTTCAAGAGTCACACACAAATCACTTCACTGCACTTCACTATT
>CM067376.1:13273761-13342473 GCA_034510155.1 Eucriotettix oculatus
TAAGCTTTATATATTGCACACAACCTCACATGTTTCCTTCTATTACTGAGACCTTCTAAATTCTCGTGAGGATTCATCGCGAATCACCTGACCCCCAAACATTTTTTTAGCCCGTTAATGGATTTCTTCCAACGCTAGAGTGTGTTTATATGATATGGATCCCAGCACTTACCTCATATTCTAAAAAAATTGGCCTGACCAGCGTTTTTTAAGAAGAAATCTGAGTTTTTCTCTAGCTTTTCCTCAAGACCCTGTTTACAAAGTGAAGCAGCAGCAGCGCCTTTACCTCGCTCACCTCATTACCCCAATTTAAATCTTTACCAATCGTGACCCCAAAATATTATTTTTATTTGACTCCGTTAAACTTCGTTCCCCATTTTATATCGAGTGGGAGGGACATTTCTCTTTTTTATAAAAACGACTGCCTTACTCTTCGTTTCATTTATTTGTATTTTATTTCTAACTGACCATTGGTAAAATTTGTCTAAGTCAGTCGGCATAATTTGTGTAACCTTAACGTTTACAATTTCCCTTCAAACCATGCAAACATCGATAAAAAGTTTGATATCAAGATTAAATTAATAGAGAAAGGAGAAAGAAACAATATAGGAGAGAAACGTTTGCTCTTGAAGGAAGAAATGACCAGATCGGCCGAAGAAAAAATAGGAATAATAGCACAGATCAATAGGAAAGCGTGGATAACACAAGAAATAATAAAGAAGATTGATGAAAGGCGTAAATATAAAAATTGCAGAGAGAAAAAGTGCAATATAGGTGCTTGAAAAATGAGATGGATAGGAAGTAAAAATCAGTCAAAGAGGCTTGGCTACAAGAGAAATGCAAAGAGGTTGAAGATTTCACGGTGAAAGGGAAAATAGACGCAGCTTATAGGAAAATCAAAGAAATATTCGGTGAAAGGAAAAATATTAGTAAGAACATCAGGAGAGCGGATGAGGAGCCAATTATGGATAAAGAAGAAAATGCGGAAAGATGGAAGGAATATCTAGAAGAGGAGGTGGATGACGAAGAGTTGGGGGACAAAATTTTAAGGTCGGAGTTTGATAGCGCCATGGCTGACGGACCTGAGCAACTGTAAAGCGCCAGGAATTGATAACATTCCAGCAGAGTTGATAAGAAGCAATATCATGGCTGTTCAGAAAAGTTAGCGAAATCTACGAGACAGGAAGAATACTACAAGATTTTAGTAACAACATACCGAAGAGAACTGGGGCTGATACATGGAGGACAATTAGTATAGTATCTCATACATGCAAAATATTAACGAAAATAGTATATAGGAGGACAAGGATGGAATACAATAAGTAGATTAGGGAGGATCTGGTAGTTATGCAAAATGAAAAGGGTTGCATCAGACAACATGATTAAATCGGCATCGAAAACGTCACGATATTAACCTCAAATATACTCCCAGTATCTCAACAGAGTCAAAAATACTCCCGGTACAAAAAAGGGAATAAAAATGTTTTCAGTACTCAGAGAGAATAAAATTTCTTCCCCACTTAAGGGATACATTTTTACTTGAATCGCATATAAAAGTTCACAACGTAATACAACGCCCCCATTACAACGGTTTCGACACAAAAGTGGATAGTTTCCTTGTTATTTTCATAAGATTTATTTCAACCCTCACATGCTACAAGGGGTTAAAATTATACACAAATATTTTTGGGGGAAAATACTATAAAAGTAATTGACCTCAAGAATTCGTTTTCGGCTCAAAAATGAGCCTATATTACATAGAACTATTCCACCAGTTCCACCCCATCCACCCAGGGTTGGTAGCCGTGTCTTATCTCCAAACTGTTTGGTTCTGTTTCGCGAGGAGTTTGGAAACATATCAAAATTTTTATTTCCTTTAAATGTATCACGCAGAAGTATCTTTTACCCCTTCTCAGGGGATGATCTGAAATTTAATTTGCATTCTGAACGTCAGAATAAAACTCAAAGAGTCGCATAGAAACAATTTCGATAAAAAACTTGACTGTTTTATGTTTATTTTCATATGGTGCCGTCTACAATTCCTCGATGAATGGGTTTTAAATTATGTGAAAAAAGGAATTCACCAAAAACGATATCAAATTAATTGACACAAAATATATATTAGAAGAAAATAAAAGCAATTTAAGGATTTAAAAAATATTCCGCCCCTCCACCCCCCACACGAAGAGTTGTTAGCCCTATATTACCCTAGTTGTGTTCAGTTCGGTTCACCAAGAACACCTGTTCAAAATTTGGTCGAAATTGTTCCATCCATTATATTTAGATTTATTGTTGTTTCCATTAATCCTCGATTGAGGAAATAGGATACGTCATACATTAAAAATGAACAAAATAAAGTACATAATTAAAGACAAATAAAGTTAAAATAAATTAGTAAAAGAAAGTGTATATAGACAAAAGTCAATATAAACACAACACGGACACACACTGGGAAACACAAACAAGCACACACTGAGGAACACGCAATGGAGTTTTAACTACTTGGACCAGGAAACTGTCCTTCCGTCGTAGCTCCAGGCAATACATGAAACAAACAAACAAACAAAAGAGCAGAAAAAACTGAATAGAAATTTTAAGATATGTGATGTGCTATTTTACAAGTTTGCAGCTCATTCAACACTTTTTGCAGGAACCTTGATTTAAATACTAGAAGGACGATTAAGAAAATCCTGTACCGAGTAAAACAGCAGCGCCATTTAAAAGAATAGTTTTACTCTGCTTCACGAAGCTTTTGTAGGTACTATTTTTAACCTCTGGAGGAAGGAAGGCTGTTGTATAAAATTATCCCCGGGGGTATTGTGAATACTTTTCTGGTGTAGAGAGAACAAGGGCGATGCTTGTCCGACCTTAGAGCTGAACGATTTCTAGTCGCGTATTCATTATATACAGTAAGCCGAAGTCCCTCTGATTCCTTTCCAACCCTTGTTAGGGCATGAACGTTACCTTAAACTGCATTTTGTTTGTCAGAATTAAATCCAGTGGCTCACATTGCAACTGTTTTAGAGCCTAATCTCGATTGTTCCCTTTCCATTATGGAAGAGGGTGAAATTATACGCTAGCTTTATCAAAGGACACAACATGAAGTTAAAGTTAATGCACTTATATCATAAAAATATTGGTAGTCTTTACTTATTTAAAATTGTTCGAGTCGCAAAGAACACGCGTAACAAATTTGGTCGAAATTGGTTCACTCGTTTAGATTTGTTTGCGTAACATACATGCACACAGACAGACAGACAGACACACCCACGTACACACATACAGGCCATTTTATTACTGAGATTAATACAGATAATATAATTACTTTGTCAAATAATACTTACTATAAAATAAATATTGAGTTTATTCTAACTAATATTAAATAAATGACAGCATGCAGTCCAAATTTCATAAAATAATAAAAAAATTGATTTTGAGCTTTGTATGTGCAAAGTTTACTTTTGAAAAGGTTTCACTTTTCAAATTTTGAAATTAAATTTATATAATGTAATTGTCCCCGAATTAAGGAATGAAACGTTGTGTTAATGAGAATGATTTAAATTTTTAATAAAATTTTGACTTTTGGCAGCTTAGCGTAATTTATATCTATTTTTTGGATAAAAATGAGGGTCAACCTGAAAGACACAACTCCCCTCAGTAGTATAGAGAGGGGATTGAAAAAGGGGGAGGTATTGGGGAGGAGGGGTAACAGGCTACATGATGGTGATATAAAATTGACCCATAGAAAAATATACACATTAAATTAAAACATAATAAAAAATAAGACAACTGACTTAATATTTTAAATCAAATACTATGATAGACCAGAAGTCAGAAATAAAAGAATTTAAATTTAAATTGAGACGTTTCGTCCCCAATTTTCAGGACCTCTCTGTCCTTCCATCTCTGCGTGTGTTTATTTTGTTCCAGTTTTTTTAACTATAATAACAATATTTCGTCAATTTTTCTCTCACTCAGCTATTTTATGAATTTTCCCTTGTTTTTTTTTCTTTCCTCCCGCAGTTGAAACAGCTCATGCATGTACATGATTTTCCCCTGTTCGTTTTTACAGATTCATTACTACCCCCCACCTTTTAACCTAGCCTCCCCTCCCCCTCTCTCTCTCCCTCTCTCTGACCGTGTCTGTCGGTGGGTGTTTTATATATAAAATGCAGTGCTCATTAATTGAAACCACAATATTAATGCCCTCGTTTCTGGTTCGCCTGGGTGAAGAACCCATTTAAAATAATTTATTCATTTACTCGATACATGTACAGGGGGTGGGTTAGCGGGGGCGGCCGCCTCTCTCCCTCAGCAACCCTCGATTACGGTTATGGCGTCTGTTACCATGTCTCGTCGCTGTTTATTTTTATACCTGTTATATCGGTTACATCCCTGATTATTTTCCTCTTATAATATAAACTATAATCTTAAAGTTTAATGGACGTACTTATTGTTGATTTCAAACCCCTACACTGATTCAAGTCTTTTTCATCTTCATTTTTTAATTCGTATAATCTCTTTCGTCGGACTTTGTTTCTCTCTCTCTCTCTGAGTCTTATCTATTGTCTCCTTACGAACCTCCAATTCTTCATAATTTTCCCTCCAACACCATGAAAGTGAAAGAGGGAATTTACGAAATATTCCTGCTGGAGCTTTAAGTTTTTTTCTCTATAGTGAGAGGCTAAATGTGAGTAATTCTCATGGTGCCATGTTACATTAATTAGCCTACGAAGTAGTGTAAATGGTGGAAAGTAGCTCCAAAAAATGTTTAACGGTTAACTAAGGTTCCCCAAATTTTTCAGCCATCCCATATTACTTACATTTTTTTCTGAAAATAATCTTATATTCAACGTGGACAAAAATTTAAGCCGAAGATAATTAAGAGAGTGATTTTCAGAAATATTTATAAATATATATTTCTGAAAATCACCGTCTGAATTATCTTCGGTTTAAATACTTGTCCACGTTGAATATAAGATTATTTTCATAAAAATGTAAGTAATTTGGGATAGCTGAAATGTTTAAATACACACATATATATATATATATATATATATATATATATATATATATATATGGAATGAACATGGACGTGGAGAAATAGTTCAATATGAGGATTAATAGAGGGAAAATCAAGGTAATGAAATGTAGTGTGATAAAACAATGCAATAAAAAGGGATGTATGATATGGAATGGATATTTTGAACGAATTTTAGGAATTGTGGTACTTGGGAAGCATAATAACTAGAGTAGGATAGTACAGACAAGGAAGAGGAATTTACTTACAGCTAATGTAAGTATGAATATTAGGAAATCATTACTAAAAATGATCGTATGGAGCGTGGCGTTATATGGGTGCGAAACGTGGACGGTAGGAGTTGCAGAAAGGAAAAGAATAGAAACCTTTGAAATGTGGTGCTATAGGAGAATACTGAAAATCAGCAACGAGGAAGTTCTAAGCAGAATAGGGAAAGAGAGAACAATGTGGAATACGTTAACCTAGAGAAGGGATAGATTTTAGATTTATTGTTGTTTCCATTAATCCTCGATTGAGGAAATAGGATACGTCATACATTAAAAATTAAAAATGAACAAAATAAAGTACATAATTAAAGACAAATAAAGTTAAAATAAATTAGTAAAAGAAAGTGTATATAGACAAAAGTCAATATAAACACAACACGGACACACACTGGGAAACACAAACAAGCACACACTGAGGAACACGCAATGGAGTTTTAACTACTTGGACCAGGAAACTGTCCTTGCTCCAGCAGCAGCTATATACATGAAACAAACAAACAAAAGAGCAGAAAAAACTGAATAGAAATTTTATTGTGCTATTTTACAAGGTTGGCAGCTCATTCAACACTGATTGCAGGAACCTTGATTTAAATACTAGAAGGACGATTAAGAAAATCCTGTACCGAGTAAAACACCAGCGCCATTTAAAAGAATAGTTTTACTCTGCTTCACGAAGCTTTCGTAGTCTGGAGGAAGGCTGTTGTATAAAATTATCCCGGGGGTATTGTGAATACTTTTCTGGTGTAGAGAGAACAAGGGCGATGCTTGTCCGACCTTAGAGCTGAACGATTTCTAGTCGCGTATTCATGAAACTCGCCATTTGTTTGAAACAAATTAGTGTTTCGCTTTACAAACTTTAATATTTCATAAATAGATTAATAGGCCATGTTTTAGAACACGAGGGTCTTGTAAAATTAGCATAGATGGAAGTGTGTGTGCGGTAAGAACATAAAAGGAAGGCCAAGGATGCAATACACTATGCATATTAGGGAGGATATGGGATGTTGTAGCTATAGGTAAATTAAAAGGCTTGCGTAAGATAGGACAGCATGGAGAATTCGCATCAAACCAGTCTTTTAACTTAATACCACAACAACAAGAATACAGGAAATTTTTTTCCTATTTCATGTCCTTGACCAGTGCTCCCCGCTGACCAAAGGATGGCATGAAGTGAATGAGATAAAAAGAGAAAAAATTGGAAGGAGAAGACTTATAAAAGAAAAGAAGAGTAGATGAGATTGACAGGCGTGGAGGAAAGAGGAGAAGAAGAAAAAAATTTCAGGAAACAAGTTTACAGATTACAATAAAACTTAACTGTTAAGAGAAAGGAGGAGGAAGAGTAGAAGACGTGGCGGTTATTTAAAGACAAAAATTATTTTTTTGACATAATAAAATGAATTCCTCCCTCTATTTCACTCCCTTGTTCCATGTTGTTTTTGCGTATAAGTATGTATAAGTGGTATATATATATACTATACCGCAATGGCTGTAAGTAATTACTTTTTATCAACGCCATATATTACATTTCTCTCATTAAAATAGTATTTCAAAGACGATATATCACCAAGATAATGCTATAATGCGTCATAAAACGTAAAGAACCAAAATTTTTGTATAAAATTTTTTTAACATAAGCGTAGTTGTTCCTAAAAGTATGAAAAGAATGAAGTAAAATATGGTACTTCGGTAATGTATAAAAACGCTTGAATGTTGTCATTGATCGCCTTTTGAGGCTTTTAACGACGTTTCAAACATTTGACTTTGTGAACATATTTCTAGGTATTCTTTTATGCGTGTCTTTCTGGTTTTGTCTCTGATACACAATCTCTTTGACCCTTTTTACGTACAATTTTTCTCTCAAAAGGGAGGGAAAGAGGGGGAATTGGGGATGTATATATTTTTTCCATGCAGAGTCAAGTTAAAGAGTAATACATATTTTTTTTTGTATATGAATTATATGAGAGGAAAGAGAGTTAGTTGTATGTTTGTGAGGATTGCGGTCATATAATGGGAGCCGCTCACGTTATCTATTCCTTTTATCAGCAGCAGCTTTTCAGAATGAATAAATACAAGTCAAAACCACCCCTGGAAGGGCAACACAAAAGTGGAGAGACTCTCAGTAGGGTAGGGAAGGGATACTTATTTATAAATCTGTTTTTAACCCTTTCTACGGACATTTGAAAAGGGGTTGGGTCGGCGCTGTTGATCTCTATCAATAAAAGAGATTTTTTATCTTCAATCCCCAAAGGAAAAAATTAAATAAATCATTCCCAGGGATAGAAGACAAAAAATGAAATAATAAAAATATTACAATAAACTAGCTGAAATCAAGAAATAGATATTTAATACAAAATCATGTAATTTCATAACAAAGCGTTTCATCCACATCCGGCTTAAGTTGTTTATTATGATTGAAATTTTTGAATTATGAACCTTATAACAGAAACTTTTGTACTTTTAACACAACAATAACATCGGAAAGCAATTTTTCTATTATCTAATTATAATGATATCGAATTAAATTTCCAATTTTGACTTTTTGTCTGTTTATTGTTATTTTCTCAGTCTGATTCAATTACATATTCGTTTACAAATATTTGTGAACACTTTTACTATTTTTTGGGTACTAATAATAATTTACTACTTATATTATTTATTCTCTCTGAAAGAATTAAAAAAATTGTTTTTATCTCCAAATTCTTTGGATCCAAAGAGATTAAATTTGAACGTTCAATATTAATTTTTAGGAAGCTAAGGAAATTCACTGTGACTAATTTTTTGAGAATATTTAATTATTTTAACAGATTCTGACCAATATAAAGTTAAATATTTTTCGTAGGTTATTTTATTTATTAGGCCAATTCGTTTATTTCAATTCAACTTAATATTTTATGAACAGTCTTTACGTTGATTATTCTTATATATTTTACGTTTACCTGTTGAAAAAAATTAAATATTTATTGATATTATTATTAACGAACGTCTACTTTTCGCAATTATTAAATATATTATATACGGACAAAATTACAGGCATAATGTTTTTATTTAACTAAACAGATGTTTAGTCATCATGTTCGGAACTTCCTCGGGTATTTTTTATCAAACGTTTTCACTTGTACAAGAAATAAAGATTCTGTAATTTCAGTATTTTTTTAATGCTAAAGTATCTAAATAAAGTTTGGACCATTTTTGTAGTAACAAATTATTGAAATTACCCTAAGGATGTTCCATACATCGAGAACGAAACGCCTCTTTATTAAATAACTGCTTTATATCTGTAAATTTATACTTTTCAATACAAGTTTTATAAAAGGAGGATTGAAGCATTAATTGTAATTGCAATGGGAAAATGAAATTTTCGGTTAAAAGTATAGAAATTCCCTTTTTAGTAAATAATAATTTTTTGATGGCTTCCTCAGCCGTTAATTCAATCATTATATATGATTTTTCTTAGTGAATTTCATTGTGTTGTAGTAGATGATTTTTTCTATTTTGATTCTATTTGATCAGTTGTTATTTCAGTTACTGATAATTAAAATGGCAATAAGATATTACCAAAACTATTATATTTTCTAGTGTTCTCAAAAATTATCTATAAATCTCGAGTTTGATCTCAGTGGAATGTTGCTGTTTGAATGTTGAAGGATCGCCAACATCTTATAATTATTGTTATAATTTTCGTTGAGGTGGAAGGATGTGTCTTATGATGTTAAGATGATAAACAAAAACATTATCTTTGCTAATATGATGATAATATGTGTTGCTGTTAGGAGAAGAGAGTAGTTAGTTTAAGTGAGGGAAGGAGAGATCGGATCTTCTCTGTGGGGAGCGGGCGGAGGAATCCTATCTGTTTCCTTGTTTTTACTGTCTGTGTGTTTGTGTTTGAAAGCTTCTGCTTGTCTGAGCTCTGGAATTCCATCCATCCTCTCAGTCTGTCTCCCTTCCCTCCTTCACTCACTCACTCCAGACGTGTGTGTGGAGTAGAGAGAGTTTCTTTCTCAGGCAGGCCGCCCGACCTCTTAGACAATGACGTCACTACGTGCGCAGTGGCCTTCTGCGCAGCTGATTGCACAACGCCAATTTACTACATTTCATTACGGTGGCTGGTGCGAAACAAATTCCAAAAGTAAGTTCCTTTTGAACATTTCAAACTATCCGATTACCACCTTATTTGGTGAAAATATACCATGTGCTACTCGAGTACACTCGACTCTAAATTAACATGGGCCCCACACATCTCATTAGCGATTCAAAAAGTTAGGTACAGATTAAAACAACTAAAATTTTTATTAGCTGGAAACTCAACACCATCAATGAAAATAAAGAGACTTTTTTTTATTCACTAATTACACTAATAGCCTGTTTTCTTGAGTATCTATAACAGGCCTTATTTTAATTTCTTACAATGTTTGTCTTACAGATTTTTTTCTATTTTATTTTATAAATAATAATTTTCTTAAACAATAATAAAACTAATAAAACTAAAACTAAAAACAGAAGGGTATAGGGTGAATGGGAGTAGGAGGATTGAAGGGAAAGTGCTGTGAGATCACAGTAGGTGGCGGAATATGGAGGGGAAGAAAGAGAAGGGAGAGGAAAACTATGTTAAGTCATAGCTGCTTCCATCTTCTTTTACATTACATTACAGACTGAGATTTTTTAACATTTTTTATAATACTTATATATATATATATACATCAAATATGGAAGTATATTTTTTTGCAGGGGGTCTGTAGAGCAGACTACTGTGTATTATTATGCAGACGCTCTCCCTGCATAAGTTCTACTAATAGAGATGAGTGGAGGTCAGCCATTGCTCTATTCTTGTCTCCTGGGCTTCCTTTTGGAAGCAGGAGAAGACAGTCTTTCAATGTTCGCTTCCTCCTCCTCCCTTCCTACATTTCCACTTCTCTAGCACAGATTGTCATTCCAGCTCCGGAATTCCTGTTTTTCCTTATTTTCCGGCGTCCAGGATATGAGGGTTGTTTAAGCTGGCTTCGTGAGGTGTATTTTTATTTCATTTCTACCGCCAAATTGATACGAAAATGTCGGGAGTGTATATATCCTTGTCTGTTCATATCTGTTTTACTCTCCGGTTCCTGGGATTACCGGTCCAGGAGAGTGAGTGGTGACGTCACTGTCAGTCACAACATCTTTGAGGGACCCAAAGAAGTGTCGAATTGTTTGAAGCAGTTACAACCAATGTCTTCCTCTCTACCCGCTTTTCAGAGAAAATCGATTTTTTTTCCTTTATTACCATGGAGCTTCTACAGAGATTGTTTGCAGTTATATCTTCCTAGCTCAATCCGGGGGATCTCTCTGGTTTGTTATATTTTCGAGCACTGTTATTAAATACGGATCCCTGATTACAACTTTTAGATCCATGTCCTTTAAGGCATTCCGTTCATCTTTATTTACGTAATATCCAGGTCAACCAAACACTAGAGGCTGGCTCTTCGCACTTGCACAGGGTGTCCTTGTTTCTTTTTATCCTACTAAGGTACAGCAGCCCATATGGTCCATGGCCTGAGAGGAAGTGCATCAACCCTTTTATTGGTTGGAGGTGACACATGGCTAGTCGTTCTCTAACATCTGGTAGAAGGCATGGACTCTTCTGCCATCGTTTGTGCCAAATATCAAGGATAATTTCAACAATTTCTCTCTTGCATCTAGCTTCTCTGCCTAATATATCATTTATTTTTCCTTGATTGTTCCTTTTCAGCCAAAATTGAGCACCTCTCTTTCTCACCTCTAGGTCCAGAGGGACTATACCCAGCAGAACTGTTAGTGCGTCTGTCGATGTAGTACTGTATGCCCCAGATATCCTGATGAAGGTTCTTCTTTGAATTTGGAGGATTTTCCTACTTGGGTTTGCCAGTTTCAATCTGTGTGCCCATGAGCTAGCAGCATAATAAAGAGACTCGTATATATGACAATAATACGGCCAATATGGATGTGGATTATGGTGGGTTCTGCGGCTGCATCTCAAGTCAAAAGAATTCAAACATCCCAGAACAGAATACTAAGAATAATATCAAATGCACCATGGTACATAAGAAACAGCATCTTACACAGCGATTTAAACATTCCTACAGTTCTCCAATCCATCAACTCCAATTATCTCAAGCTCCACAGACCACAGCAGCAACCCTATTAATAAGTGATACAGCAAACAATCTTCCTCTCAACCCCAAGCACCATAGAAGATTAAAAAGAAAACGTCCAACAGACCTTTTGGAGCAGTGAAACCAGAACTTCAACTAATCATAAATACTACAATAATCATTTCATTAATTAAAATTTTCTATAATTTCCTGTAAACAATCATATGCTGGGGCCTGCTGCTATTGAGCAGTTTTCCCATTACATGTGTCAAGTTATGTCAGTAAATAATATTATCATAACTAAATTGCACACTGTACAGATAAAGTTTTCTTTTAATTAAAAAAAAGTTCCTTTTTTTGCGAACTACTTCGTTGGCTGTGCTGCCCAAGTAACTTCCTTCATATTAATGAGCGTCGACATTTTTGGTGAATAATTCTGATCAAATCTTCACGGTTAACCAACCGGGTTAGGTTTTTAAAAGAACACAACGTTTCTGACTCGGTTGGTTAACCGTGAAGATTTCTTTCTTCATATTATCTGTTACTAATCTAACAGCCTTCGTTCTTCCACTTGTTTTCCATACTACACTCCATTACCTTGGTTTTCCCTCCATCAATCCTCATATTGAACTCTTCCTCCAGGACCACAAACATGGAATTTATCATGGTTTCCACTTCTTCTTCTGACTCCACTAATACTTCAATATAATCAGCGATTGGAATTAAAACTACTAAAATCCATTTTTGGTGTTTTTTGTGAAAAATACCTGGCGCCCTAAAGGAATTGAGAAATCCTCGAATACGGAGGAACGCGGAATCCGCTACAATATACATATTAAAGTGAATGGGAAACAGACTGCATCCTTGTCTTACTCCTTAAATTGATTTATGCTCTGTTTTGCTTACCGTAGCTAACATTTATTTGGAAAGCGGGACTAGTTTACCTTGAATTTGATCATAAAGGTTTCTTGTAAATAGTCCAAACTTGACAGTTATAGTATAGTGTAGAATAGTTACAGTATATAAGACTGGGAATTCTTTTATGGACACTAAAATAGTATATAACCAAAGAACTTGCTTATTAAAAATATACTTAATCGAGGCTATCGAAGTTCTAGAGAATCTGGTGACGTCATCAGACTGTGACGCGTATCGCGGGACAGCGAACCTCACAGGCGGAAGCTACATAAAATGCCAATAACTAAGGGCGGGGCGAGGTTAAATATATATACATATATAAATAAATCTCATGAATGTATGAATTTTGTTAGTACCTCGTACACAACATTTAAACGTTGACCCTTCCTTATTGAAATATAAGAACAATTAAGGTCTGTATAAAATTTTAAAATAAATAAGAATTAACGAACTGTAAAAAAGACAATTTTTTAAAATTTGTGAAATAAAAGCCTTTAATAAGGCTAGTTAATTCTTGCGTCAATTCCTTTTTTGCGGTAGATTACGGCCCAGTAAAGGGGCCAAATACGTACAGAAACGTTGTTGATATTTTCTGAAGTAAACTGTCCATTAAAACTGGGAAATTAAATCACGGACACCCTGTTTATAGAAAAGGATAAATTAAACAGTGATCCATGCTTCATGCATAGCTCCAAACAAACTAATAGCACGGCGGCCATATTGCTAACAATCAAGTGTTAGACGATTAATGGTCCACAATGTGTCGGCCCTTTTGTACACATAGAAAACAACACGAAAGGATTTACATAATTTTTTTAACATAAAAGAATTTACGTAAAATTTAACGCCAGTGGAATATAATGGATTCGACACAATTTCAACAGGTAAACCTTTAAAAAAAACATTGATAACTAATTCACAAATTTAGATATTTCGACGCTGACAAAGATTGACGGAATACTTTCAAGTGAGAGATCTTGAAAATTAACAACATTCAACAAAACTGAAATATTTTTTTGGCATATTTTGTTGTTTCATTTGTTTGTGATTCAAGTTGTAATTTGGTAGATGAAACGGCGGCCAGCTTGTTAACTATGAAGTATTAAAATGTTCCGCCATATTTAGTGACCTACAACATGGCGACTATTCGTATATATTATGTCAGGTGTTTATTCGAGAGATTAGCGTGGAGTTAATTCATTTTCTGGGCTAATATAAATAAATAACAGGAAGAAACAGGAATCACGACAAGACTTTATTCGGTTGACTGTGAAAATAAACATCTTCTTTTCGTTTCTCTTATTTGAGACAGAGTGGGAGGAAGAATTAACGAAAGAAAGAAGAGAGAGAAAGAGGGGGGAGGGGAGGCAGGCGTGGCACTTAGTTTCTCATATTCAGTATAGTTCATATTTGCCTATTAGACACCCTCGCTCGCCCTTTCCTCTTTTTCTCCACTTCTACATTTCAACTCCTGGGATATTTTTTAATAGTTCAAAGCGTACAGCAAACAGTCTACATCGGAACCTTTCACCGTATAACACCTATTGCCGTAATTAAAATGTCCTTTTGACGACTACAAGCGTGAACGTATTTACTCATTTTTCCTGGAGAAAACGTATTTTACTGCTCTTTCTTGAAGTCAGACAAAGTATTCACTTCATTCCTTTTCAAACATAAAAACATATTTTTCACCTGACATATGTTGCCATTATTTAATTGACTTATTCCCTTCCCCAAATTTACAAACGTCCTATCTACTTTTAAATTTTCTTCGTTTCCTTCTTTTAAAGATTATAACAGTTAGGAAACGATTATTTCCCTTTTCCTTCGTTGCAGGACTGATGCTTCATCACCCGCGTAGTTCCCTATTTGTACGTTCTTTTTCTCTTTTACAAATTGTTTATTTTTAAACATATTTCCCTATTACTGTATATCTCATTTTGGTTTCTTTCTTTATCAAGCTCTCTGATTATTCTGATTATTCTTCGCTTTATGTTCCTTTACAAATGTTTCTACAAACCATTATTTGAGTATATTTCACTTTTTAACTGTTTAAAGTTTATTTAATGTTAGTTTCTTTGATTTTCTTTTTATGCGTCAGTCCTTATTTAATTGATATTATCCTTTTTTGTCGTTACAATTTTATACTATTCTGTAAATTAGGATTTCTATGTTTTAACTTCTATATTTTTAAAATATTAAACTTATCTTTAACTGTTTTTTAATCTTCTAATTTTTTCAATCCTAATTAATTTCATTTTCTTACATTTACGTTTCTTCATAATAAATTCTCACTTATCTCTTTTTTTAAATAATATATTTTCTAATTTTAATTATTAATCAATTTATTTTTAATTATTGTCAGAAACTTTCCATTTTGTGTAAACACTAATTTATGTTTCTAGAATATTTTTATATTGGAATTGTAACGTGTTCACGTTTCTGTATCATTTTTTTCTTTGTTTCGTTTTCTATTCATATTTGTTTATATTTCCTTTATTTTTGTATGAATCATAATTTGCGTTTGTCTTATATTTATAATTTACTGGCATATGTAACGTTATTTTATTTTGTACTTCTGTTTGTTGTGTTATTCTCTTTTCATTTATTTTCATATTATTCATTGCTGTTATCATAATGCCTAATTTCCACTTTTTTCTTTTTTTACATTTACAATATTAACAAATTACTTAAAATTTACCTTACGATTTTTGTCGTCACACTTTCTGAATTGATCGTTATTTTTTACTTATTTACTTTGTTTTATTTTTAACCTCATTGTCCTTTACTTTCTGTTCCTTTCTTTCACCGTTGTATTTAGCGTATTTTTCGTATTTGTCTGTGCTTATGTTGAACATACCTTTAGTGTTTTAATATTCCTGTTTATAAAATATGTATTTTTACTTCTTTTGGGTGACAGGCTACGTCATGAGGGTGGTCCAGAAAACTAGCAGTCGACATATTTTCCTCAGCATAGAGTGATTGTAAGATAGGAGAGAGAGAGAAGGGAGGGGGGAAGACGGTCGTCAGCCAATCAGGTGAATTTCAGACTCTAGTAAACCACTCTTCATACATGAGAGAGAGAGAGAGAGAGAGAGAGAGAGAGAGAGAGATGGAGGAGAGAGAATGGTTCTCTAAACTACTCGAATGTGTGTATGCATTAATCTCTCGTCCTGTAATTGTTAATCAGTGTTCAGTCTCCCGGAAAAGGGGATCGGCAAGGACCATAACAGTCTCTCTCTCTCTCTCTGACCTTTGGCGACAAACTAATCAACCCTTGCTTGTTCCACAAACAACATGAGGGAAAAAATATGCCACGACTTCTTCCACTGCACAATGAGGAAAATATTTTTCATTTGAGAATGAGACGTTACAAATAAATTTTATAATGATGATGTAGAAGGGAAAAGACGTAATATGGCTGGCACATCCTTGAAGGCAAAAGGACGAAGCAACAAGGAGATCTTCGTCGACAACAATGACACAAAATGTAATATTTCGTTCACAATTAACTTATTACTTTTATCAAATTAAAGTATGTGACCTAAATATTCATTTAAACCCAGTTTTTATATATTTTTTCTGATATTTGGTTTTCAAAATAAATATAAAATTCATTATTAGCAAACCCCAAACCTCATCAAATCTATTTTTAGAAGAATTTTATTATTTATCATTTTTGTGTTCCATATTGGATCCGCAATTATGTTTTCCAAAACTATATAAATATGAATTAGCAAGGTGAATACTTAAGTGTATTGAGTTTCAATACTTTCAATTAAAATAAAATTCAATATAACTTAATCCACAAACCTCTTAAAAACTATTCTTTTAAATGAATTATATAATTTTTTAATGACGTCACTGCCATATTGGATCCGCCATTATGCTTTTCAAATAAATATAGATATGAAATTAGTAAGGTGTTTATCATAAGTGTATCATCGACTTCAATACTTTCGATTAATATAAAATTCAAAATAACCGAACCAACGAACGTTACATTTTTATGAGTTATATATATATATATATATACATATTCAATTTCCTGGGTCGTCATATTGTATCTCCATTTTGTTTTTTAAAAAAAGTGTAAGGTGTCATAGTTCTTTCGTTTCATATAAAATTCAATATAAGGAAACCCACAATCCTCTTAATACCTATTTTTTTAATTATACATAGTTTTTGTCTATTTACTATCCAACATCGTTTCTGAAATAAATGTTAAATCAGCAAACTGAACAACATAATTGTACTGATTTTAAATACTTTCAATTAATACAAAATTCAAAATAGTTAAATCCACAAACCTCTTAAGCCCTATTTTTTGGAATGAATTATATATTTTTTAATGTCTTCACCGTCATATTCAATTCACCATAACTTTTTTTCAAATAAATATAAATATGAAATCAGCAAAGTGATTAACAGAAGTGCACCGACTTTAAATACTTCTGAATAATATAAAATTCAAAATAAACAAACCAACAAAACTCTTAATACCTACATTTTTATGATTTGTATAACTTATTTTCAATTTACTGGGTCGCCATATTGGTTTTCCAGTTTGATTTTCTCCAAGATAAGTGTAAGGCGTCATCGTACTTTCGATTAATATAAAATTCACAATAAGCGAAACCACAATTCCTTTTAATACCTATATTATTATGTATTATATATATTTTTGAATTTTCTGTCCGCCATATTGGTTCCGCCATTATGTTTTTCACAAATATATAAAAATAAAATCAGCAAGGTGATAAACATAAGTGTATCGAGTTTCAATACTTTCAATTAATACAAAATTCAAAATAACTAAATCCACAAACCTCTTAAGACCTATTCTTTTAAATGAATTTTATACATTTTTTAATGTCTTCACTGCCATATTGGATCCACCATTATGTTTTTCAAGTAAATATAAATAAAAAATTTTAATACTTCCGATTAATATAAAATTCATAATAAACAAACCAACAAACTTCTTAATATCTACATTTTTATTAATTATATAATTATTTTTTTTCATTTTTCTAGGTCGCCATTTTGTATCTGCCATTTTGTTTTTCAAAAACATAAGTGTAAGGCGTCATAGTACTTTCGATTAATATAAAATTCAGAATAAGCGAACCCACAATTCTCTTGATACCTAGTTTTTAAATTAGATTTAGATTTATTGTTGTTTCCATTAATCCTCGATTGAGGAAATAGGATACGTCATACATTAAAAATTAAAAATGAACAAAATAAAGTAAATAATTAAAGATAAATAAACTTAAAATAAATTAGTAAAAGAAATTAATTATACATATTATTATTTTTTCAATATACTATCCGTCATATTGGATCAAGCATCATGATTCTCATAAAAACGTAGAATCAGAAACCTGAACAAAGTAAGTGAGTTTCAATACTTTCATTTAATACAAAGTTCAAACTCATAAACCTATTAAGACCTATTCTTTGGAACGAATTATATATATGTTTTTAATTTCGTCACCGTCATATCGGATCCGCCATTATGTTTTTCAGATAAATATAAAATAAGTAAGGTGATTAAAATAAATGAGCCGAGTTGCAATACTTTTGAATAAATAATTAGCAAATACGCGAACCCACAGTCCACTTAATACCTAATTTTTCATTAATTTAATTCTTGTCCGCTGTTTTCTTTTTTTTTTAAAAAAAAACTGAGCGTATTCAGCAGTATTAAAGCATAACGACTTGGTTCATTCTTAAAGGAAGAAATTAGTAAAGTTTTGGGGGTAAATAGTAGCATGGAAGCTAGTTAAATCGGCTAAGTGGTTACTTTGGATCGTTATTGCCAACCACTGGTGTTGTCGTTGTTTACTCCCTTGCAGAGGGCTCCTGTTGCACCACTTGACGACGGCAGCGCCTCTGGCGGGCGTCTCCCTCTCCTCCCCCCATCCCCCCTTCTAACACTTTTCACCCCTCAGTCGTCCGTCCAGTTGGCAACGTGTGATTCCCCGTGGAAGACGCGCGTAGTCGTTACCGTCGCGAGTGACTCCGAGAGTGCGCGAGTGTTGTTGTTATTGTTGTTTTCCTTTCCCCATCCCCGCTTTCTGCTGCTGCTGCTGCTCCTGCTGCTGGATAACGTCGCGGGTCGTCTCTCCCCTCTGGAGGTTCAACATCCAAAAAGGTAAACAACGTCATATCTTTAACTAAATTACCTATTACGTCTTTTAAAAACGGAAAAAAATACCGGAAATCACGTTGAGAAAAATATTTTTTGTCAGTGATTACAGAAATAAATAAAAATACCACTGTACTGACCGCCATTAGCCACTTGAGGGGTGGCGACACGATTTGAAATGTGCTATCGTGACGCGCGGTCACAGTAACGGCGTCGGTTAGGCTCATTAACATTACCCAAAAATCAAATGTTTGCTAAATAGGGGATTTTGAGAATATGGGGGCAATGGCGATGACGTCACCAGGCAGTATGTAATAAACTCCTCCTCCCCCCCTACCTTGATACGTGGCCCATGACAAGGTACGATACCTAAATAACATAAGAATGTAACGTGTAACAGATAATACAAGAAAATTTTGAAAAAACAAAAATTCAAAACCCTGGACGTTTCGACCAGCAGTTGTCATCCTTGTCCATATTTGAGTCAGACTAAAGTATTCTGAACGAAAACACTACAAAATAAAGAATAAATCGAAAGGTGTGACTAGAAAAGAGTATTAATAAACCATCATACACTCAATTTAAGTAATAAGTGTTTCGGTTTAAATTTACAGAGAATTTATTATATTTAAAGCGTTTCGGGAACTAAGTTTTTTTTAATATAATTTATTTCCTTATCTAAAATTGCATAAATATTGAAAATAAAATGGACGATTCAGTTCCACACACAGATAATTTTTAATTATATATTTAGTTATAAATAGATTAATTTAATTAATATGACTTATTATTGTAAGTATTGATATTTTTCTACGACATCCCAAGTTTAGTTATTTATATTCAACTATTTATATATGAATATATTAATTTTTGGTAGGGAAAAAGGATCAAATTGAACTACATATATATATACTTAAGCATGAAGGCTATTAATTTTAATTTCATACAATTATTTCTTTTTTATGTGCAAATATTCATGGGTTTATTTAAATACATTTAATTAATAGCAACTGCTCACCGTGCCGAGGCTCCATATCTCATTTAGAAAGTGTATTTTCCTGGGTCGCAGGTTTGTCCAATGACCCTATTGGTCCATTCGGCCAGACTATAAACTAGTCGAGGCGCGGAGAAGGGGATGCTGCGGCCCCACAGCAAAATCGTCTTCCGTCATTTGGAAGGACGTGAGAGAATAGTGTCCAATAGCCCGACCTACCTGATGCAGGTTTTCTAGGGTTTTCCCTGCATCTCTTTAGGTGAAACACCGGGTAGGATCCTTAAACCATAGCCCGGGGGCCCTAGTTAACCCTTGCTAGGCTACCTTGCTCTACCTTCCACATTCCCCCCTTTTCAAACCTGAAACAAACAAACTCAGCATATGGACAGCAAGCATTCTATATAATTTCATAAATTAAAATCCAAATTTTTTCTTAAATTATGTGGGAGCATTTTTTAAAATTTTGCAGCACACAATAACAACAACTTCCATTATATCTAATATGGTATAAATAAATTTTCATCGCGGAAAGCGTTTGTTTCCAAATTAATAATTAGGAGCCAAGACGATCTCCTGGGTCTACTTTTTGAAAGGCAGGATAAGAAAACAAAGGCCTACGTTCACGGTATTTTAAAATAAGTCTTTGATAAAATTAACTGCAACGTACTGCTAAGAATTTTTAAGAGGATAAAGAAGAATCATCTATAAACCTACAGACGTCGGCCAGAATTATATAGAATAAAAGAAAGCAGGAATCAAGAAAGGAGTAAGAGAAGGATACAGTCTGTCGCGGAAAATAAAAAAGGAATAATACGACAAGGCGACGAAATAAAAACCTTACGGTTTTCCCATGATATTGTAGTATTAGGAGAGTCAGGAAACAACTTGGAAAACAATAATTGGCACGAACTTTCTCCAAGACGAGGAGTTTAAAATGAGGGTAAATAAAGTGAAAAGCAAGCCGACGGAGTGTAGTATGGGAATAAATGGAATGACGAAGGCTGTTAGATTGAGAAGAGATATTTTGAAGCTAGTTGCTTGGGCAGCATAATAACTAGAGTAGGATAACACACGCGGGAAAGGCGAAATATAAGCATGAATGTCAGGAAATCATTACTTAAAATGTTGGTTCGGACTGTGGCGTTATATGAGCGCTGAACGTGGACGGTAGGAGTTGAATAAAGGAAAAGAATAGAAGCTTTTGAAATGTGGTTCTATAGGAGAATAGGATAGGTGAATAGAATCACTAACCAGGGATCTCTTAGCAGAATAAGACAAGAAAGAACAATATGGAGGACTTTGAGGCACGAGGGTTCTGTAAAATTAGCATTAGAAGGAAGTGAACATCAGAGGGCGCCAAGGATGGAACACGCTGAGCGGGTTAGGTTAGCATGGGTCTCTCTATGGACTCAAAACTACAAAACAATTATGCGTTGATTTGGTAATTAATGTACCACGTCACACAGTCCCAAATTAATTGTCCTGTTTCTTCTTAATGTCGTTTTACCCGGCTTTTGCTTACGTTGAATTTTGCCTTGTTTTTTCTATCAGCCCCTTTCTCGTTTCATTCATTGTGATCTTTGGTTCCTTTTATCAGTTGAGATTAGGATGAAAATTTTTTCTTTATCTTTGACTTGGGACCTGCCCATTTATTTGATCTTTGGCACTGTGAATATTTTTTTCTGTGGTTTGGAGTTGTTTTTAACTCTTTCTATTTCCAATTCCGTTTGGTTTTAACTTTTTGCGGAAGCAATTTAAGATTTTTCCTCGTTCGTCCGTTTAAGTTGATTCTGAAATCGTTTGTTGTATTGATTTCTTAATTTTTCTCTGTTTTTTTGGCAGATTTTGAAACAGGAAACTCAACTTTAATACCATATTTTACCATACATACCTTATTTTACCATATATACCATATTTTACCATATATATCATATTTTACCATATATACCATATTTTACCATATATACCATATTTTACCATATATACCATATTTTACCATATATATCATATTTTACCATATATGCAATATTTTACCATATATGCAATATTTTACCATATATACCATATTTTACCATATATACAATATTTTACCATATATACAATATTTTACCATATATACAATATTTTACCATATATGCAATATTTTACCATATATACCATATTTTACCATATATATCATATTTTACCATATATACCATATTTTACCATATATACCATATTTTACCATATATACCAATTTTTACCATATATGCAATATTTTACCATATATACAATATTTTACCATATATACAATATTTTACCATATATACCATATTTTACCATATATACCATATTTTACCATATATATCATATTTTAACAAGGGGTATGTGCAGACGTATAGACAGTTGATCAAGTAATTGTAATGTTAAAAACTTTAAGATTATTATAAATAAGACCAATATTTTTATTTTTTACTGTTTAAATGATTATTAGTAAGTTATAGTGTGATCAGGAAGTAGCGACATGTGTGTGACTGTCACTTAACTTTTGTGACTTCCTGTATACTGCCATTAAAGATGTTACAACTTAAAATAAATAACAATTTGGCGCTTTTTCACTGAAACCAACGAAATTATTATAGATTCCTGCCGTCGGGCCATTTTTTTTTAAATTTTTGCTGCCTCTTCTCCGCCGCCCTTCTCCTCCATCTTTATCTCTCTCTCTCTCTAGTTTTCTCTGGGACGTAACTTTTATTTTTGAGTGTTGCGTAGCAGAACTTTGTAAAAATATTTATTTGAGCTTGGTAATTAACTTAGAAGTTATTTAATTGAAAACGGCGTCCCTTTTAGTAACATTTATCTCTCCCCTCAATTTATTTATTTATTTGCTTCGTTTTTTTTGTTTTTCTCCCCACCCTCTCCCCCTCCTAACTCGCCCTAACTTTGTCGGGATTAAATAAAGTTCTCTCTCCTCGCTTCAGATGTCAAAGGTCGTTTCTGTTTCACAATGCCACCCTTGTGTTTCTATTAAATCGCTTCTGTGTTCTTGTTTCAATGTGTTTTTGCTCTCTCTCTCTCTCCCCTGCTTTTTATAGCCCCATAGATACTTATTTATTTTATTACCCCACCTTCCGTAATATGAATTTAATCTTCTCTACCGCACACACACACACACACACCAAAGTTTCGCTGGTCCCTTCCTCTCTTTCCCCGTCTAACCTTAGGGTAGTTGATTTTTATTACGACGGTAGTTAAGGTGTGCGTGTTTTGGAGGTTGAGGGAGGGAGTTAGGGGGAAGGGAAGGGAGGGGAGGGGAGGAGAGGGTTGGAGGTTAGTGTTTGGTTATATTTAGAAATATTGCCACTCTCTCTTCATTTGGCTTCGTTAGTCCTTAGGACCTTTTTGCGGGCGAGGTTCGTGTGGGGAGGGGAAAAACTTTTTAAATTTATTTTTATTGCGACACGCACCTTTGCTGTCAGGAGCTTTCCGTCCTTCTCTCCCTCTCTCTCTCCCTCTCTCTCCCCACCTCGCGTTACACTTCTTCATTTTCTTTGCAGTCAGATTCAACGTTGAAGCCGAATTTTCCTTTCTTTCTTGTTTGGTTTGAGTTAATTTAATTCTCTCTCTCTCTCTCTCTCTCTCTCTCCCCTATTCCAGTCACCACCATTTTACAGACAGACTCCTCTCCTCCCCAATTTTTTCTCTATTTCTCTCATTCACTCTTTAATTTCATTTTCTTTCGGTCATGGCTCAAGGGAGTGAAAAAGAGGAGGAAATTCATTTGCTTTTGTCAAAGAAATAATTTTCGTCTTTGAATAACCGCCACGTCTTCTACTCTTCCTTCTCCTTTATCCTAACAGTTAGGTTTTATTGTTATCTGTAATCTTGTTTCCTGAAATATTTTATTTCTTCTCCTCTTTCCTCCACGCCTGTCAATGTCATATACTCTTTTTTTTCTTTTATAAGTCTTCTTCTCCCGTTTTTTTTCTCTCTTTATCTCATTCACTCTTAACTTCACTTTATGCCATCTTTTTGTCAGCGGGGAGAACTGGTAAAGGACATGAAAATTTCCTGTCGTCACGTTGTGGTATTCAGTCTTAAGACTGGTCTAATGCAACCTTCCATGCTAACCGATCCTGCGCAAGCCTTTTAATTCACGTATAGCTACCACATGCATAGCGTATTCCATCCTTGGCCTCCCTCTTCTATTCTTACCGCACACACATCCCTCTAATGCTAATTTTACAAGATCTCCGTGTCTTAAAACGTTGCCTATTAATCTATCCCTTCTCTTGGCCAACGTCCTCCATGTTATTCAGTCTTCCCTGATTGTACTTAGAACTTCATGGTTTTCAAAAGCTGTCTGCAACTCCTATCGTCCACGTTTTGCACCCATATAACGCTACGCCGAATACAAATATTTTTAATAACAATTTCCTAATTTTCATTTTTATATTCAGTTTTTTTTCAATTTTTATAATTTAATAGACTTTTTGTCAATTGCATAAGTGAGAGTTTTCGATAAACTTAACCATATGTGTACTTTAAAATTCGAAGTCTGAAAAATATTTAATGTGAAAAAATTTTAATATTATTAATTATCAACGTTACACAATTTCAATAATTTTTACTGCCAATATTTTACAACATAGTTATAGGACATTAAAATAAAATTGGCAAGTTGTTTAAAACAACATTTTACGGTTTTACAGTTTGTGTTTAAATGTTTGTTCAACGAATCAATCACAGCTGTATTGCTTATTCAAGAGATGAGCGTTGAGTGCGCGCGCATCCGGCGCATGACGTCACAGTGGCTAATTTTTATTTTCTGTAATTACAAAGTAGGAATTTTTAAAATTATTTTTTCTGCAATTACAAAGTAGGAATTTTTAAAATTCTTTTTTCTGCAGTATTGGAATCATCGCGAATGTCTAGAAATTGCGGAAATTGCGGAAAAATTGCGGGGTTGACGTCACAGATTCACGAAGATCGATTGCACACATCTGACTTCCTCTGTTAATATAGAGAAAAAGACTTTCTAAAAATCATCCTTAGCACTGTAACCCAAAAGGCCGGTCTACCTAATGAAGGTTATCTAGGTTTTCTTTCTGCATCTCCTTTTAGGTCAATCACTGGAGAGAAATACGGAGAATAGTAGAGGGAGAAAGAGACGCGAAAAGAAGGAAAAGATTATTGAATTGGGGAGAGTTCGAAATAAGGGAAAATATAATCCTTATGGAAAATAAATAAGATAAATTTATCGCCTCACCCCCATTACACGGATGCTTAGCAAGTAAGAGAGAACGGAGAAGGAACTGTGGATGGTTGACCAAAGGATAAATTTAATTCCTTAAGAAGGAAGACCTGGAAATCATAAAAATGGCATGAACGTGGTCCTGGAATAATAGCTTAATATCAGGATTAATAGAGAGAAAACCAAGGTGATGGAGTGTAGTATGGGAAACAATGAAATAACAAAAGGTGTTAAATATTTTGAAGGAAGTTGAAGAATTCTGCTACTTGGGCAGCATAATAAGTAGAATAGGATAGCAGAGGCAAGGATGGTTTTCGCGAAAAAAGAAGGATTTATTTACGGATAATAATAGTGAATATTGTGGAAATCAATGCAAAAAAATGATGGTATGGAGTGTGGCGTAATATGGGTGCGAAGCGTGGACGATAGGAGTTGCAGAAAGGAAAAGAATAGAGGCCATTGAAATGTGGTGCTATAGGAGAATGAGATGCGTGAATAGAATCACAAACGAGGAAGTTATAAGAATAATAAAAGTGGGACAGCGAACAATATGGAGGACGTTGACTAAGAGAAGGGATAGATTAATAGGTCACGTTTACAGACATTAGAGGCAAGTATGTAGGGGTAGAGGGAGACAAGGATGGAGTAGGCTAAACAGATTATGGAGGGTGTGGGATTTGGCAGTTATATAAAAATGAAAAGGCTTGCGCAGGATGGATAAAATATTGTAACGTTGATATTTTACGAAAGTCTAGTTTGAGAGTATCAGATAGTAAATGAAGCAGCCGCCATCTTTGGTGAATGAAATATTTCCCATTGTTTCAATGATTTGTGACGTAATAAACTTTTACGTATTGGCACACTGGTATTTTTTTTAATATAACTGCTTTGATGTGGTTTATCCCCGCCCCCCGCTAGTAATTTTTACTCGGGGTTTGAAGAATATTTGTAATAATTTTTTTTTTTGCAATTTCCCTCCGCGTTTACTTAACATATAGTGCCTAATCTTTCTTACATCTGTATTATTTATTTTTTGTAATGTGTAATAATTGGTCGTTATGTGTAGCCTAAGTATTTCCTTTATAAATCTTCTTATTATATTTGTAACTGTATCATTTTGACTCGTCCTATTTCCTCATCTGAGCAGTAACGGAACTAATAAATCTAATCTAAAATTGTTATGAAGATTTGAATACAAATATTCTAGTATACATCCTGTTTTGTTACGTAGATTATGAGTTTTACGTCAGTGTCATGGCGGGGTTAGTCCCCCCCTCCCCTCATTTGCCTCCCCCTCCCCTCCCTCGCGTCATAGTCGTAGTCGCCGTCGTCGTCAATATACATTTTAATTGCAGCTCGTCGTCATCATGACCGTCCATTTTGTGCAATTGACCCTCATCGTCGTCGTCAATTCTCCCATAATCAATAAATCCGCAGCAGCATCAGCCATTACCATTTACCACTGACCAGTGCTGCCACTGCTCTGCTCCCCCCACACCCCCGCGGGAGTATTTATGTGACCTCCACAGTCGCAGATGTCACCAGAGACACGCGCGCCAATCAATTGGAGCGAGTTGAGTATCTTCCTTCAACCCGCCACGGTCTCTTTGGCCTCATTTCCCTTACAGCTCTTTTGCGTCACTTTTTAATTTTTATGCAAAGGTGTCACGTGTTTTTTTATTATTTATAAATATATTAAAAGTTAGTTACGTTTAGGTGGGTGGGCGCCTGTAAATATCTACTTTGAAATTTAAACAGTTTTTATTTTTAACACAAACTGTATTAGTCAACAAGATTTCAATATTTAAATTTAATCAATTTAATTTTTCCTAGCTGAGCCTCAACCAGAAATAATATTGCAAGAGATTTGGTAAATAGAATCTACTTTCCCTCAGGGTTGTATCACGTGTTTATACACACAGCAGAGCGAGATTATTGCCTTGGTTCCTTACTTTACAGACGTCTTTCCCAAGTTTCTTTGCTGACCCGCAGTCCTGGGTTTTACACAAAGGCAGCTTCCGGGTCAGCATAGAGGCAGTCAACAAGCCTCAAATTTTGGTGTAGTTTCGTTGTTGTCCTTGCAGCCAGGCCGCTTCTCCTCTCAGCTCAGAATCTCCTGCTGTCCTCTCACCTCCAACTCTCTGTTCCTCTCCACCTCGAAACTAACCTTTCCTAAACCGTGATTCGTCTCCCTGCTTTATCTATTTTCCCCTGGTCCTCCAATGGGGTTGGCGTTCCTACTACCCTTCCTCTCCAAAAAATTCAAATTTTGGAATCCTGGGGGAAAGTCTTTACAAAGACAGTGAGAGAGAGTCACTGAAATAGAACGAGAGTCACACAGACACACAGAAAGTCAGTACGACGGAGAGGGACAGTTATAAGAGTCAGAAGTAAAGAGGGAGAGAGACAGACAGTGCCAGACAGACATACGGAGTGAGGAAGAGACTTAGTCAAAAAGAGCCAGAGAGATTCAGAAAAGTAGAAAGTGAATCAAAACAGAGAGTGAGATTAAGTCAGAGTCGGAGGGAGAACGTCAGAGAGAGAGTTAACCAGAGGGCAGAGAATGTCAGGGAGATAATGTGAAAGAAAACACCCAAGCAAACAGAAAAAGAGAGAGATGAATCTGTAACTGATTCGACTCAAAATATACAGTTATTAATTACGGAAATATACTCAATTAAATTTAAAAGACCTCATTAATGCTTTTTGAATCATATTGTATTTAATCAATATATACTTTATATAAGCGATAAACAAGGGGGGGAAATGATTAATTATCTGTATTTAGCATTCATTAAAACAGTATCAAATATTAATTCTCTCGCGCTAAATTATTCAATTTACCAGCGATCGAGTTAATTAATTATTAAACAGTAGGAAAATGGTACTGAGCATAAAATAATCCTACGTTTTGGAAGTTTGGTTATTTATTAATTTTACCTATTCGTTAATAAAAAAATTGTATGCATTAATTTTGTTTATTTTTAAACAGTTTTTCTTGTTATGAGAGAAGATTTTTTACAGTATCCCTCCATGTTTTATATTTGTTGTATTAGGATTTACGAAATGGAGGATTGGCCGGGATGTGGCGGACGGATCCCATTGGATCAGTCGGCCAACAGCCTTCTATACCTAGTGGAGACACGGAGTAACGGAATGCTGCGACCCCTCAGCGAACTCGTCTCCCGTTATTCGGAAGGGCGTGACAATAGTACCAATGCCGGACCTACCTTATGCAGGTTTTCTAGGGTTTTCTCTGCATCTCTTTAGTTGAAACACCGGGTAGGTTCCTTAAAATTGTAAATTATGGGAGGATGTAATTAATTTATTAATTTAATAATTTATGTTTAATATGTACATTTATTGAATGTAAACACAATTTTAAAATGGATCCGGCGAGAATGTAACAAGTTATTAAAAGGAAATGATTCTAAAGTTCATAGGGTAATTATTGTTTGGGTGACCACGTGCAGCAGAATATTCGGTTCGTTGACGAACCTGTGTTGTCTTGATACAGATACCACTGGAACTTCCTTGTTGTAGAACTCTGAAGCGGCCGGTAGACAATAGCACAAAGTCGCGCTGCCGGAATTGAGGAAAACTCCTGTTTTTCTCTCCTTCTTCCATCGTTGTATATGCCTTCTCTCTCTGCTGCCTTCTCGACTAATCAGTCCGTAATTTACACCGGCGCTGCAACTGCACTCGTCAATCGTTCACTGCACAATCTCTCGCCACCAATCTGTGTCACCATCCATCTCTACATCTCTCACATTCACTCTCTACCGCTAATTTCCTGCCAATCTGTCTAATTAATTCTCCAGCACCAATCTGCTCTCGCCAACAATCTACTATCAAAATGTCTCCACCTGCCTCTTTTAAAACTTCGTCTCCAGTTATGCGACATCAACCACCAAGGTGGCAGGGATGGATATTCTCCAATAATATGGAATTTTTATTGGAAAATATTGAGCCCCGCCAACCGAAGGAATATGATATAAGAAAATGGGGGAAAATGATTAAAAGCTCACTATATTATTAACGACGCCGTTATTATGATTGGAGGTTAGTATTGAACTTTAAGTGTAGTTGAAGGTTGGGTTTCAAGAGGGAACAACAAGAAATTGGAGATTGTCCTGGCTGAGGACATTTAAGTAAAGAAAGACGTGATCCAGTCCGGAGTTCCAAAGAGATCTTCATCGTTCAGTGCGTAGATTTGGTTGGGTCCAGCGACAGATCCAGGCAAGCTGAGACGACACGGCAAATACCTCTGTTTGTAAACTTTTGCCGATATTCTGGTACTGCCAATTCCGAGTGTATGTATGTTAGTGATTTTTCCTCTATGGGAAGGCCCGTTTAGATGACGCTAAGTTAGAACTCGTGCATTTAATTAGTAAAAATTTAATTGTATAAATTTTTTAAATATATGTAGGATATATATTAAAAAAGTCGGCTATGCGAATTAAGATCCATCAAATTAGTGTACATTGTAATAAATAAATATAAAATTCAATATTATTAACAATTTTATTATTTTTTTACAATAATAATATTACCCCTCTTATTCATTATAATTCTAAGGTAATGTATGATTTGACTCAGTCTTCTAATTTTGTTTAATTGTAATTAGTGGGAAAGGATTTCCTCTCTCTCTCGCAATCGGAAAACTAGGAAATAAAAAGATCCCTTTAGGATAGACACCTTCACCTATTTTAGGAGGTATATGTTCCGGGGTCAAAGACCTTGGGCATATGGCAAGAGCTGTCCGCTAATCCCATTGGATCAGTCGGCCAACTGCCTCCTGAAAGTGGTGGAGACATGGAGAAGGGAATGCTGCGTCCCCACAGCAAACTCGTCTCCCGTCATTCGGAAGGGCGTGAGAATAGTAGCCAATGCCCGACCTACCTGATGCAGGTTTTCTAGGGTTTTCCCTGCATCTCTTTAGGTGAAACACCGGGTAGGATCCTTAAACCATAGCCCGGGGGCCCTAGTTAACCCTTGCTAGGCTACCTTGCTCTACCTTCCGCATCCCCCCTTTTCAATTCCCTTCCTATGCTATTAAAAGGGAGTTGCCTGTTTCAGGATCACCCTCATGTAGCCTGTTAACCAAAAAAAAGCAAAAATAATTTCCATCGCCAGCCAAGTAGACTGTTTCCAGAGACTTCTCATCTCCTCCCTCCAAAGATGATACTTCTCTTCTGGCATTTTTCATCCTAATTTGTACTTGTAGTGCCATAGAATAAGCAGCACCTTCTTACTTTCTCTCTACACGTCAGGTGGAGAAATTATGAACAATGAATGTGAAAAAGAAATGGAAAAAGGAGAGGTATAGGGAGAGCCTCGTGAGAGACTGCGATTGCAGAGGAGATGATTCGCCTTGGAAAGGAAATTAGCAACAAACGTGAGCAAAAATTGCGTCGTTTGACCTGTGTAAGCGAAAATTTTTTTTTTTGAATCTTGAAGTTCAACATTCTCTGCATAAGAAGAAAATTTAAACAAAGAGGGATGAATGGAGGGAGGGAGAAGGGAAAGATAGAGTGGGAGAGAGAAGTTTACGAATAGGTCCAATAATTTAATCACTGGGAAGATCTGACAAGTCGAAACATAATCGGTTCGTGAAACAACTCCTTTTTACTGAAAGACTCAATTATTGAAATTGTTAATCATTTACTCTCGCTCTTTCTTATTACTTTCTGAAAAAGAAAATAATGAAAAGGGGAACGTATAAAAATTACTAATAGAAATAGTAAAAATGCAGACAAATATTACTGTTAAAATAAATACCACACAACGGTTCAGAAATCATTGATACAGGTGCATATAAAAAATGTAGGACTAAAACCTGGTGACCAACCTGAATTTCAAGTTTTCACAAAGGGGGAAAACTTGGATCAACAAATTCCCGCAATGGAGAATCCTGGGAAATATTAATTTCCTTTCCTATTCTCCTCTCCACCTCCTCCCCCCTCTCTCTCTCTCTCTCTCCTCTCTCTCCACCATTATTCTTCTTCATTATACCAGACTCGACCAGGATGGATGAAAGGGAAAACTGAAACGGATCAGATTAGTCAGAAAGGGAGGAAGATTTTCATGACGTAACAATGAAATTACGTAAATATGAAGTAAGAGGTATATTGCGGGATTCTGGGTGGAGGGTTTTTTGAGGAAACGGATCAGAGATTTTAGAAACGTCTGTCCTTGATTTGATCCAAAACTGTTTTTGATTCTCTGAAGTCAGTGAATGACCTTGAAAAATGGATCATGGAAACTTTCAGCCATTTTCTCTATTTTCACGTCTCTCGCGAAAGATGCGGGAAATGTTTGCCTGGCAAATAATTGAAACTTTCAGGTCTTCTCTATTACAATTTCGGAAAATTATTCTACCAAATTTGGGCAGCTGATGTGAAACGATGACAAACAAGGAGCTGGATTGGCTGCCATATTTGATGAAAACTTGACGTTCTCTCCGTCTGTTTGGTTTTATTAAGTGAAACGAGCTTCCCGAGATGAGTGAGGACGCTCGAGTGCCCAACAAGTCCGTCCGTCGCCAATCTAGATAAAAGCAGAGGAACATCAACGACGGACTGAGAACAACTTGTTTGCGGTTCAGATTAAATTCGCAAAGGTCATGAAGGGCTTCCATTATATATATTTTTTTCATTTTATTTCCTCTACGGAACATTTCGTTTGCCAAGAAGCGAGATCTTCAGGAGCTTTCCCCAGAGATGAACCGATTACAGTGTTGCCAAAAGTATTCCTTTTTATTAAATTTATTCCCAGTCACATCAACAAAGTAGTCATTAGCGACTTATACGAAATTATAATAACCATTACATTTTGATCTTTAATTTAACAATTTTATACATTTTAACATGACATTTATCTTTTAAATGCAATACTTAAATATACATAATGATATATAATAAAAATTTTACAATTTTTGTACAGTTAAATTTTTTTTAAAGAATTTGATTAAATTTTTCTTTCCTTTTTTCCCGTTTACAAACTGGTTGAAATCAATCTCTTTTAAAGTTTCTTTCCTCTCATCAACGAATTTTGGGTGGTTTATCAACAGGTGTTCAACTGAAATCTGGATATTGCACTGATCATAAATCGGTATGGGGGAAGGGTCTTTTGTTATATATAATGTAAAGATGTGTAATTTTTGTATGTCCAGTTCTTACTCTCGATAAGTTTATTTGGTCTCTTCTCTTGACTATTTTTGTTGTGTTTTAGTATGTAAAAGTAGTTTGTTTCATAATGGATCTTGCTGACTTTAAATGACTTCCATATTGTATTTCATGGCTGTGTTAGCTTTTCTTGGGCTTTTATCCATAATTATTTAAATGAATTAGTGATTTCTTTGGGGGGTGGTTTTTGAGGAATATTTGCCACGGAGGGTCTTTGAAGTTTTGTAGTGGTTTAATCTCTGGCAGAGCATTCTCTATTTGGTCACAAATTTTTCTGAATCTTGTAGAGAAAGGGACGTGTGTGGATGAATGCATGTTGTTGCAGGATTGATGCCTGGGGAGGATTACATTTCTAATTATTAAGTTGGGAGAGAGTAATATTTAACATATAGGATGTCCCTTCTGCTACCAAGAGAGAGTTCTTGTATAATTATAAAATCATATTCCATAGATCCTCCTATAGAGAAGCAAGCACAAGCTTCAAGGATGTGGAACACGAGTCAGAGATTTTACATACTGAGGTTGCTTTATTAATATTAGAATATACTGTAACTATTCATTAATTTTTAACTTATAATAAGATTTTCTTAAGTTCTATACAGAAGACATACAATTTGTACCTTATATATAAAATTGAAAAATATTTTTACATCCTATACTAAAAAATTAGTGTTCTAATAATGTTCTTACATAATTTTCTTTCGTAATTATAAATATCTACCCTATGATACATTCAGCTTCATAAATTCTTCAACAGAGTAGAAGGAGTGGCCTTAGTAAGAACTTAGTTAGTTCATATTTGAACTTGTTTGGATTTATTTTTAATTGTTTAATGGAGGTGGGAAGTTTATTAAATATGCTAATAGCATTGTAATGTACAGCCTTTTGTATTATGGTTAGAGACTTCCCTCATTTTCCATGAGGACTGTTGCTATTCTTAGTGCTGTATTAATGTACGGTGTCTAGTTTGCAAAAAAATGTTCTTTATTTCCTGTTGCTTAGAATGTATCATAGGGTAGATATTTATAATTATGAAAGAACATTATTAGAAGACTAAATTTTTAGTATAGGATGTAAAAATATTTATCAATTTTATATATAAGGTACAAATTGTATGTCTTCTGTATAGAACTTAAGAAAATCTTATTATAAGTTAAAAATTAATGAATAGTTACAGTATATTTTAATATTAATAAAGCAACCTAACTATGTAAAATCTCTGACTCGTTCCACATCCCTGAAGCTTGTGCTTGCTTCTCTATAGGAGGATCTATGGAATATGATTTTATACTTATACTAGAGTCAAGTTTTGACATAATCAGATTTATATAGGTGAGAAGTAAAATAAATCTGTCTGCTCCCCAATTTTTAAGACGTTTAGACGGATTTATCTTTCTTTGATGATTGACGTCACATGCTTTCCGTAAGCGAGTTTAGTATCAAAAGTAATTCCCAATAGCCAAAGTATTGCAGCTCTGAAAAGGAAAAATATTTCCTTAGTTACAAGACAGATTTTAAATAATCAATTTACTAAATAAATTAGAAGTTAAAGAGACACAGTGTTGCCAATAGATTAATAACTATGTTTGTTTAATTGTAAATATTTCTATTGATACAGAAAAGTGCAAACTAACAAAAAATATTAATATTTGTAAAAGTCATTTATACATCAAAATTAATTATGAAAATAATTTTTTCCTTAGCTTTATCAGTCACTTCAATAAAAAAAACTATATTTCAATTTTTATTTCCAAACTTTATTCCGAAGAAGCGTTCGGCAATTCATCTACAAAATTAATTACAACTTTTTTGAATCATTACAATATTTTTTTATAAATTTAAATATGGAAATTTGTTGAAAACTATGATATAAAATATGCAATTTTTCAAAATCATCAGTAAACTTTTTCCATGTATTATTGAAAAATTTCAATATTTATAAAAAATTGTAATGTTTCAAAAAAAATTAAATTTATTTTGTAGGTCAATATGGTAATTGCCGAAATCGTCTTCCGAATAAAATTTTGGAAATCAAAATTGAAATATAGTTTTGCTTTATTGAAATGACTGTGAAAAATAAGGGAAAAATTATTATCATAATAAATTGATTTTCAGTCTTTAAACAAAAGTTTAATAAATTACTTGAAGAAATTATAAAAATTTATTTACCAGTTTCCTAGGTATATAGTACATTTTTATTTAAAAAAGGATAAAAATTATTTTTTATGGTTGCAAAAATAAACACAAAGAGTGGATAATGAACACTTGAAACGTGTAATAAATTAATTACATTTAAAGGTAAATACTGATTGAGGGTTGCCAATGTGTTATAATTTAGTTTTGTTCTAATTACAATACATTAGTCCACCTTGACAATAAAAGCATAATTCGTCCAGGGTGGATTGTAAATGTGTCTAATGAATTTTAAAATAATTTTCCGAGTTGAAGGACAGATTTAATAATCGCTGATTCAAAAGTATTACGCTTCATTTCTTCTGCGGTAAAATTATTTTCAGGGCTGATGGCAAATAAAACTCGACGGATAACAGGAAAAACTTCATCTATATGAGCAAAATTTATTTACCAATGGTAAAAACGTATTCCTTTTGTTAAATAAAATAATTTCATTGTTTAAAAAACAATTCTCATTGTTGCAATAAAACGAATTAATATTTAACTTTGTAAATAAACTGTAGATTATCAAGTGTTTCCAGCGTTTTATAATTCAGTAGTGTAAAACAATTTGTTTTTCACTTGAAAAATCAAATTATTATATGATTATACTTAAGCATTTATAAATATATAAATAGTTTCAGTGTTAGCAAAAATGGTAGATTCGACAGTGTTGCCAAAATGGTGTTGCAACTAAATTAACCCTAGGAAAAGAATTCATTTACGGGGTTGTGGTGTGTGCGGCAGTGTTGCCAAAGAGATGTAACTAATTTTTTAATCGAAAACACGGAAATATTTTTTCGGGGTTGTGAAGAGGGTTGGGGCGGATCGACTGTGCTACTAAAATATTGTAACTTAATTTTTAACCCGGGACAGAGAAAGATAAAATTTTTCGGGGTTGTGGAGAATGTGGTTGTGGGTCGACAGTGTTGCCAAAGAGTTGTAAAATAATTTATTAATTCTTAACCCGGAAATTTATTTTCGGGGTTGTATATAGGGCGGAGGGTATCGACAGTGTGTCTAAAATGTTGCAACTAATTTTTAACCCCGACACAGAAATATTATTTCGGGGTTGTGGAGAGTGCGGTCGGGTGTCAACAGTGTTGCCAAAGAGATGTAACTAATTTTAAATCCGAAAAACGGAAATATTTTTTCGGGGTTGATAAGAGGGTTGTGGGGGGATCGACAGTGTTACTAAAATGTTATAAATAATTTTTAACGGGAGACAGAGAAGGAAATAATTTTTCGGGGTTGTGGTGTCCACTCTGTTACCAAAGTGTCGTAACTAATTTTTAATCTGAGACAGAGAAATAATTTTTAAGGACGGTGGCGGAGTAAAAATCAGGGTCATATGACCTACTGGATCGGAAAAAGGTCAACAGGCACAGTCTACTACACAGTAATGGGGTCAAATATCAAAATGGCGCCGATCAGGCGTGACACATTGACAAATCCATCACAGAAAAAAATTGATTAACTTAACACCCTTAGTTGTGATGCAACGACGACGTTTCCACCCTGCGTTGAAGAGACCCTGAGAAGCCTTTGCGACGTTGCTTCTTCCATGAGAAGAGAAAGATGAGGAATCTTCGTTGGCTGCTCAAAAAGTCTGCGTTGCCATGAAGGAAGTCACCAACGCGCGGGGGTGTGGGGGAGGGGGGAGTGGGGGAGGGGGTGGGGGGGTGAAGAAAGGAGACAAACCCTCGGTGGCGTTTCATGGGACGGAGGACTTTTGACACAGTTCCCGAGTTCCTCAGCTGTTGAGTTGGCCCCTTCTCTGCTCCTGCTGCTGCTGCAGCGGTAATCGATACGCTAAATTGCGGGGGTGGAAGCAACCGGGTAGAAGAGGGGATGGGGTGGGGGTGGGGTAACACGGTGCATTACTGCAGGACACAGAGACGGGGGTCAGGTCGAAGCCGTTACCTTACCTTATACGGGACACTGTTGCCAACTCGTTACCTATTAATTACCCCATAAGATCTTTCAACCCGTACCGAATTTAATAAAACGATGAAAATTTAAGAACCTATCGTGCTAATCATTAGGAAAATAAATATTATAAAATAAAAAGTAGACGATGACTGCGATGTCAACATCGTAATTCTCTCCTTCAGTGCTTTATAAAAGATCCTGTCTCCACAACAATTTACCAGAATTTACACACATTACTCTTGACTTAATAACCGAATAGTACGATTTCAGATTTTATATGACGTATAACTAACAGTGGACATGTTTTTTAACGATACTTGCTTAAGCCTTTTTATTTCAGCAAAACTGGAACATCTCACAACCAATCCAAACAGCTTAGTGGATTCCATCGTTGGCCTCCCTCTTCTGTTCTTACCCCATACACTTCCCCTCTAATGCTAATTTTACGAGAGCCTCATGTATTAAAACGTGGCATATTAAACTATCCCTTTCACTTGGTCAACGTCCTCCGAATTGTTCGCTCTTCCCTTAGTCTGCTTAGAACTTCATCGTTAGCGATTCTATCCTCCCATCTCGTTCTCCTGTAGCACCACATTTCAAAAGCTTCTATTCTTTTCCTTTCTGCAACTCCTATCGTCCATGTTTCGCACCCATTTAACGCCACGATGCATAGAAACTTTTTTTTACTAGCAACGATTTCCTAATATTGAGACTTTATTACCCGAAAGCCTTCCTTGCCTGTGTTATCCTACTCTTTATGTCTACTATACTTCTAATATCCCTAGTTATTACGTTTCCCAAGTTGCAGAATTCCCTTAATTTCAGTCAAAATATCCTTTCCCAATCTAACAGCCTTTGTTATTACACTGTTTCCCGTCCTACACTCCATTACCTAGGTTTTCCCTCTATTAATCCTCCTATTGAACTGTTTCTCCAGGACTCCGTTCATACCATTTATTATGGTTTCCAAGTCGTCTTCTGACTCCCCTAATACAAAAATATCATCAGCATACCTTAGGACTTTTATTCCTCTTCCTTGCATTATAATTCTTTTTCCATATTCCGTTTTAGCGTTAAATAGTTATACATGGGCGACAGACTGCATCCTTATCTTATTCCTTTCTTGATTAAGGCTTTATTTATATAAAAAATAATAATTTCCGGCCGGATCTGTCGCTGGTAGTAGTCTCGCTACACCAGATTATTCACGTTGTAATTAGTTTACCCATTTAAAAATTCAGCTTAAGTTCACAAAGATGGATGAAACGTTGTATTTATATTAAATAAGTGTTATTAATTTATTTTCCGCGTATTGTGCCGTTTGTCTTTATTTAAATAAAGTCTAGGTTATTTTATTTTACATTTGAAACTGTGAATTGTAGTAAGTATTCTAAATTGAACTATTATAATATGTCATTAAAACTAGGATATAATAGGATCTCATGTATATATATAGTATAATGAAAGATTTGTAAATTTGGTGTACCTATTTAATTATATTTTAATGTTCGTTAGTGTTTCAAGGACAATCATAAGGGTAGCAAGTTCTCCCAGGGAGTTGGGGCGGGGGTGAAGGGTAGGAGGGCGCAAAACGTTCCAACCATATATAAAGCGAAACACTAATTTGTAATTTGTTTCAAACAAATGGCGTTTTTCATGAATACGCGACTAGAAATCGTTCAGCTCTAAGGTCGGACAAGCATCGCCTTGCTCTACACCAGAAAAGTATTCACAATACCCCCGGGATAATTTTATACAACAGCCTTCCTTCCTCCAGAGGTTTAAAGATTCGTGAAGCAGAGTAAAACTATTCTTTTAAATGGCGCTGCTGTTTTACTCGGTACAGGATTTTCTTAATCGTCCTTCTAGTATTTAAATCAAAGTTTCTGCAAAAAATGTTGAATGAGCTGCCTTATAAAATAGCACATCACATATCTTAAAATTTCTGTTCAGTTTTTTCTGCTCTTTTGTTTGTTTGTTTCATGTATATAGCTGCTGCTGGAGCAAGGACAGTTTCCTGGTCCAAGTAGTTAAAACTCCATTCCGTGTTCCTCAGTGTGTGCTTCTTTATGTTTCCCAGTGTGTGTCCGTGTTGTGTTTATATTGACTTTTGTCTATATACACTTTCTTTTACTAATTTATTTGTCTTCAATTATTTACTTTATTTTGTTCATTTTTAATTTTTAATGTATGACGTATCCTATTTCCTTAATCGAGGATTAATGGAAACAACAATAAATCTAAATCTATACGAGTGAGATCTGATAAAACACGTGGACGTGGAATCTCTTCGGATATCAAATGAAAGTATAACAACAAGTCACAAATAGTTGCCTATTGTTGTACGTCTTGATGAAAATAGACATTTGAGATACGACAAGTCTGAAAAGCAAAGTACCATTTTTTTTCTTCTTGAGGAAAGTGGAGTTGTCTTCTGAAGATGAAATTTGCTACGAGGAAAAAATAATATCTGAACAAAAATATAAGACTAAATTATTTTCTTAAATTTTAGACTGTAAATTTTTATTTATATAGTGCCAATATATTAAATTTTTTCCGTTTTATCTTCCAGCCACCAATTACCTTCAGATAAAGCATCACCAGTATAATTGTGTATATTTTATAAACTCATTTTATTTTAAAATAGTAAACGTGGACGACAGGAGTTGCAGACCGAAAAAGAATAGAAGCTATCGAAATGTGGTCCTATAGGAGAATGATATGGGAGGATAGAATCACTAACGAGAAACTTCCAAGAAGAATAGTGGAAGAGGGAAGAATTTAGAGGACCTTGACCAAGAGACGGGTTAAATTAATAGGCCATGTTTTGAGGCATTAGGGTATTGTAAAATTAGCATTAGAGGAATGTGATCAGAACAGGTAGGCGAAGAGTGGAATACAGTAAGCAGGTTAAGGAGGATGTGGGATGTGGTTGCTATGTAGAAAGGAGAGAGTTGCATAAGACCAGTCTTAGCGCTGATTACCACAACAACAACATTAAAATAATTATTAATTACTAAATATATGTATAAAGAAAGTACATTTTTAATAGATTTAATCAACTGTACAAGAAATCTTGGGAATGATGTGACGTCATCCTCCGGCTGTGACGCGCGCGTATCGCGGTACAGTGAACCTCACAGGCGGAAACCACTTTCAAATGCATTCTGTTTGTTTGTTTGTTGTGATATTCAATTCAAATGCGCAAGCATTTTCATTTCCGCATAACTATCACATCCCACATCCAACTTAATCTTCTTAACCTATTACATCCTTCGCCATCCTCCATTGTTCTTACCCCAGACATTTCCCTCTAATGCTAATTTTACAAGACTCTAATCTATAAAACGTGGCCTATTAATCTATCCCATCTCTTGGTCAATATCATCCAAATTTTTCGCCCTTCGCCTATTCTGCTTAGAACTTCCTCGTTAGTGATTCTATCCACCCATCTCATTCTCCTATAGCACCATGTTTCAAAGTCATCTCCTCTTTTCCTTTCTGCAACTCCTACCCTCTAAGAAAATCTATATAAATGAAACTCCAAGAATGAGCGAAAGTCAGAAACTGAATAATTTAATTCCAATACGTTTGGTTGCCCAATTTTAAGAACCTTCCTCCGTTCTTTAATTAAATTTTTACAAAATGTCATGCTGCAACTTTAACTTCCAGGTCGAAACGAGGAGGTCCCTAAAATTTGGGGACGAAACGTATGATAATTAAATTATTCCATGTCTGACTTTTTCTCAGTTGTTGTGTTTTATTTATAATTCTATTTTCAGCCATTTGATAATAAATATTTATCATTTCTAAGCTCTTCTCAATCGTGTAACTTGTCACGGTGATTTGAATTCAGTGACTGAATAACAAGAAACAGATTAGACAGACGCCACGATAAAAACATGGCCGCCACCGCCACAGGCTGCCAACATCGATCCTCCCAAATTGAAAAAACTCTTGGTACAACAGAATATTTGTAAAAATTCGTAAATAGTTACCCAGATTGTTATTCGCGGAGTTATTTCCTATGTTATCTTAAATCTGTGTTTGTCAGTGTATTTATTTTAGTTTTATTCGATAATAATAATAATAATAATCATATTCCGTAGATCCTGTAAAGAAGCTAAGCTTCAAGGATGTGGAATGGGTCAGGGCTGTGTACATTTATTACATTATTTTATTGTATAAAAGATAAATATACTTATAACAAATTTTTGTATTATAAACTATTATAAATTACTCTTCTCCGATTCTTCTATAAATTCCTTTATTGAATAGAAGGAGTGGCTAAGCAAAAATGAGCGTAATTCAGTGTTAAATTTACCTTGATTATCGGGGGACAACTGTTTAATTCTGTGCTGACTGCAGTCACGTGTTGAAGATGGATAATGCACACCTTCCTTCCTCTCTGTGCAATTGACAATGTTTTACATTTTTTATACAGATTATTTTTGTTCCTTGTATTGAAGGGATGAATATCAGTATTATTCAAAAATAAGTGCCTCCTATTTGTGATTACAAATAACATCAATGAATAAATGTATTGGCACGTTAAAGTGAAAATACCTAACTTTTTGAACAGAGTTCTGCAAGAAGTTGGTGTGGAAACCTGCCTCACATATTGCTCTAATAAATTTAAACTAGTGGACACGTGAAATCGAAACGTGCTACACTCATTATTAAAAGCACAAGGAAGATCAGTGCTGGGGCGAGAAACATCTTAGAGAAACGTTCAAAGATATTTAAGAGTCTTCATAATGAATCGAAAAATAAAGCACAAGAAAATACCGAGGGCCATGTCACAAAGAAACTCAAAAATTATGTAAAAAGCTAGTTTTTGTGGTTGACTATACACTAAATAACTATCTTTTGCGTTGAATGTCTCCTCAAAAATTGAAAAAAGGTGAAGACTTTTTTGGATTAGAATACTATGATTACAAATGTTATTTATGAGCATTGAAGAGCATTTTTTTATAAAATAGAATACTTAAAAATTTCAATAAAAATTAACCATTTTAATAACAAACTGTATTTTTAAACAAGGACTCTGAAACTATATATATTACACGTAACTGATATTGGGTTCACAAAATTATAATCTCAATATTTTATGATAATATTTCTAAAGGACATTGGAAAGTTGGAATTTTTGTGATAGTTTATTTTGTTTAACAAATAGTTTATTTATTAGTATTATTTTTATTACAAACGTTATATAGATACTGAAATTTTAATTATTTTTAATGTAAAACTGTTTGTGCAATTTTTGTGGTCCCATTGTCAGAGGAAGATCTAAATATGGTGACGATTCACTCGGTGTACATCTGGTCGTTGATTTATTTAGTTTAGTGATTGAGTATTTAGTCGACCGTGTTGCCAAATTATTATAGACGAATAAGGGTTAATTATAAATTTGTTAAAACAATATCCCAAACATAAACTGATACACAAAACTTATTTTCCTTTTATATTGCCGCTCCATCAGGTTTTGATGTTCCAAGGCTACAGTGTTGCCAAGTCGATGACCCTACGTATTTCATTGATGTATTTTTTTTTAAATGGTGCAAAGAAAGCATAGCGGAACTATCATTAATAAGTCACAAAATCTACCAGGGATAATAATTTTACTTTTAAATAATATTTAAGCTTTTCCTGTGGTGTCTGTTTATAAAGGATGACGGGAGACATTTTAAAAGATAAATCCATGATAAGAAAAATAATTTCCCCCAACCCCAAAATATAATGATACATAAATGTCCTCGCCCTCCCTCCTCCTCCTCCTCCTTCAGGCCACGTCAGCAACTGTGGCTGTAACAAGCATTCTCAAGGGGGAAAAGTAGAGACAGAGACAGAGAGAAATGATGATGCTTGGATGACCCCTGAAATGATCAGGAGGCGGTGGGAAGGAGGAGGTGGGGAAGGGAGGGGAGGGGAAGGGAAAGGGAGGAATCACACTTGTAGGCTCAGCGGAAAATTAAGCTACAAATTAATTCCCAAGCAATAAGATAACGTGATCGTGATGATGATGCGGGAGACGAGGAGGGGAAAAAATACTCTCGTCCGGAAATTGGAGGAACGTGGATTCATCGTGAAGGGTAGGAGATGTGATTATTGGTAATTTCAGTTTTGAGAAACTTAATTACCTCAGTGGGAACGAATTGAAGAAGGGAGGGAGAGGCGTGGAAAAGTGGGAAGACGAGTTACTACGGAAAGAAAAATTGGGTGAAATTTATATAATTAACAGTCCATTTCTTTTCTTTCCTTATTCAACGTCCTCTCTCTCTCTCTCTCTCTCTCTCTCTCTCTCTATATATATATATATATATATATATATATATATATATAACTCTCTCTCAACACTCTTCTAAAAAGACTATTTCGGTTTCATATACAATTTTTTCTTTCTTATTTTACTGTTCTTTCTTTCTTCAACACTTCTTCCATCTTTCCCCATGTATCTCACTCCCAATAAAAACCACCATATTATTTTCTTACCGGTTCCAAGTCATATTTATTGAAAGAAAAGAAGCCATAAGTGTATTTTTAAAAATATATATTATTATGTAGTGTGTTTTTACGCAAACGGACCATGTGGCTGCCTTAAATTACGCAGCTACCGTAACAGGTGGGTTACCAATAAAAGTATAGAAGTACTCCAGACAAGTAGAGATAGAGAGGGGGAGAGAGAGAGAGAGAGAGGGAGGGAGGGTGAGATAGGGAACAGTTTTCGCAAATGAGTGTCCAAAAGCGAGAAGAAGGGAAATAGGAAAAAAAGAAATGAGTAGTTACAGGCGTTTTCAATAAAGAAGGGGCATTATTGAAATGGTATTAAACAAGGTGTGTAAGGTATTAACCTAATTCTTCTTTTTATTTGAAAGGCACGCCCTTTGAAATTAAAAAATTCTTTATTTCCAGCTTTATTGATAAACCCCCATATAATTAAAAATATATACCGAAAAATAATTGTGTATGAAACCGAAATCATTAACTACAGAAAAGTCTCTAAAATTTGAAAAAAAAATGAGAGTAGAAAAGGGGAACTAGAAACAAGTAAATTATAACTAAATAAGTATTGAAGATTGTGCGAAAGACCGTAATAGAGAGAAAGGGAAAATGTAAATAAAGGAAATTTGTGACCTAAAAAAAGTACTGACGTGAAAATTTTGTTTTGAAATGTGAAGAAAGTATCCGTTAGTCGGAGATCACGACAGAAAAAATGGGAATAAATGTAAAGTCACATAAAATATACTGATAAAGAAAGTGTGTGTTACATCAAAGTTATTATCTGCAGAAGAGGGCGAGAGAGAGAGAGAAAAAGGGGATGAATAACGGGAGGGGGAAAGTGAGAATGAAGAGAAGGAGAAACGAAAAATGAAAAAAAAGCGTAATTTTCGCCTAAATAATTTTTTGTTAAAGACTATTCAAATGAGAAGAGGAGTGAAAGGGAGGAAAAGGGGAAAATGGGTAGCTAGAGAAAAAATAAAGGAAAAAATACTGAAAATAACTGTCAATGAGTATTTTTCAGGGTGAATGGGAAACATTTACCTTTTCAAGACTAAAATTGGATTATGATAAATAACTGCAGACTGTGTATTTTGTACGTGAACATGTAGAAACGTTCCCCCACTCCTCTGTATCTCAGGGACTGATGACGTCATACTCGTAAACCTTGTTCGAGGTGAGGAGAATTCTTTGATAGGTTGTTCATCGACCACAGAACTTGTTACTTCTCAGCTGCGTTCCATGACTTCCAGCGCTGTGTGGATTAAAGGGTTCTTAATCTTCATCTGTGTTAGTCTACCTGGCTTTATATTTTTCCTTTCTCACTTCTCTTTTTCCTATCCTTCATTTCCTTCCTTCTCTTCATTCTTCGTGCGTCTCTTCCGTCTTCCTTCGTTCCTCGCGTTCTTTCTATTTCCCATTATCCCGCTGGAGGTGCAGCGTGAGGGGTTTTGGAGGGATGGAATGCAATTAACCCTGCTGTCTAACCAGATCCCCTGTCTATCCGACCGCCGCTATTATCCCCGGGGAGGAGAGACTGTTACGTAATTACGTTCTATTCCCTCAAGACCACGTGTCCGCCCCCTTCCACCCCACGACCACTTCTCCCACGCTCAGTGCTACCACAACAACAACATCGAGACAGTTGCTCGACGTCGCAATCGAAAATAGACAAGGAACAGTCACCTTCGTTTAGTGATTAAATAATTAATTACTAACAGAGTTTGGCTCACATACGAGACAGTAGACATAGAAAATTGAGAAACCAAAGACTAAAATATAACTATGGTAATATAACAAAGAAAACTGACACAAAAGGAGAAATTACATTCACATGGAAATAATCTGAGAGGAATAAAGTAAAAAATACACAAATGAAAATCACAATTCCAATAATAGGAAATATCTAAAACAAAGGAAAATGAAAATATTTAAACTGAAACTGCATATAAATAAATCCAACGTTTTCCCTGTTTTTACGATAAATTTTGTGTTACGATGGTAATAATTACTAATGAACTAAATAATCATAACTTGGAATCACACATTGAAGGTAAAAAAATACATCAATTTAGTAAACAAGTTTATATAGAAAAATATAAAACAAAAATATACAGGGAGTAGAGGAGCAACGATAGACTAAATCAATAAATAATTAGACGAAATTCAGGGGTCTTTATAGAGACGAAACAATCGGAGGAATTAAGTAAAAATATGGAAATATAAAACAGACAAATAAACGGAATGCCGCAAATATATAAAAATGAATTTATAACATTCGGAAATAACTAAATATAAGGAAAGGAAAAATTCATAAATAATGGTATACATAAAAGGATCGAACGTATTCTGGGAAATCCTGCTCTATTTGAGATTTTATGTCACGGAAGTCACAAGTATAATAAATTACATAAACAATAATATTTAAAATATAAGAAATTACTGAAATTATAAATGAAATAAAGAAGGAAACTACTTGAATGAGAAAAATAAAAAGTAAAATAATAGAGGAGAACGACAGAGTATTTGAGTGAGAATGTAGACATAATTAGGGGAGTAATACGAATAACAAAAACTCAGATAATTCAAACCCGAGAGAGAGAGAGAGAGACAAAGAGCAACAAGAGAAACAGCACAAATCAATTAGCAAACTAAAAAACAAAGATATTAATATAAAATCAACCGCCTTAGCTGAAAAATATGGAATCGTTGATTTTTCCTTCATTTTGTACAATGATTACATAGATGTCACATCTAATATGAATATTTTTAGATATAATTCTGAAACAATTACCTGGCTGATGCTATATCCAAAAAAAATTGAAATTTTGAAATTAATTCTCTGGTTTAGTTAACGTTTAATTTGTCCTATGTAACAGGAATTGCAATCAGAACAAAACATTTAATAAGCTACTCAATTATCATGAACGAATACTGTAACATATTTTAAAGAAGTGGAATGAATCACTGGACAACAATAAAGGCGGAAGAAACGAGAGAAAAATTTAAAGGGAAAAGAGAAAGGTAGAATCAAACTACGGTTTTATTAATGATTAAATGAATAAATGAAAGGAATGAAGATATGGATGACTTGTATGGAAGGAAAAGGATGGAATAAATGGATAAACAGAAGGGAGTACAGAGAAGAGGGTGAGATGGAAGGGGGTTGAATTAGAGTTTCTCCGTAAATCAGGCGTTGAAGACGCCGACGACTACGTACGACGACATCGTCGCTGTTATCTCCGGCTTCGCCACCCTTAAATTAGGGCGTAGGCGCCATTGTTACGGGCAACAATGGCCACGCTCGTGATAACATCAAGGGTTGGGAAATTTGTTTTCCGCGTCGCCTGAAGCTTTTCCTAACCCTTTGGCCTGACGATTGCGGCGGCTGCGGTGCTTCTTTTTTTTTTTTAAAGATTTATTCTGTTTTGAGATAAGCGAGTGACCCGCTTCCATGTTTACGTGGAAATGGCGCCCGCCGCACTCTGCGCGGTTTTTATCCCTGGCTTCGTTCCAGGAAATCTTGTCCGCTGATTGATCAATTGCACAACCACAACTCTTGGGCCGTCGCCACCGATTTTGCATATCGAGGAATTGAATAATTCTCTCTCTTTCTTCTCCCTCGCAAATCCTTACTACCTTCTCCTTTAATTACGGTTCTACAATATTAACAAATCTTTTTTTAAATTACTTCGTGTCTTATTAAACATTTCCCGGCCCAATCAGAACCAATCCCGTTGCTTCACTATATTTGCATTGATTTTACCACTTGACCACATTCTTAAAAAACTTTTGCTGTCTTGTCATTCGTTATTTTCCCTAATATTTTCCGTCTACGGTACGGTATTTCCTTCTTGGAATGAAAAACGCGAACACAAAACGTGGTCAGTGCGAAAGAGCAATAAACTCGACCGAATTGAAAGAAAACAGGGATAAACTGAATTATAATGAAAAGGACTGGAGTAAAGATTAAAAAATTACTTAATTTAAGGTAATAAAGGAGATAGAATTAACTAAAGAAAGTTAAAAATCAGGGTACGCTGAAATAAATGGAAAAAAACGGGAACAAACAAAAGCCTCTCGGACAAAAATGGGCAGAGGAATATCAAAATAACGGATAGAAGGACACTTAGGTATTATATTCAAAGGGAATAGAAAAATAAAATATAAATAATAGGTAACGAAAACCACCGGGTCAATATACAAGGAGAATAAGTGTGATAGAAAGGAAATAACTAGCAGAGAAATAATAAATAAGTGAGAATTGACAACCGATCAAATGTTGTAGAATACACGGAAATACCAAGAAATATAATTATCAATGAAAATACTATAAGGAAGAACTATGAAAGTAGGGAAGCAATGAATTAATGGCATAACCTTGCAACGAAGGACGACGACCGCTACTAAGAGAATAAAATACGAAAAACTGAATGGCACACAGATTAAAAAATTACATGGCAAGAGCGCGCGAGTAACGAAACCTGGGAACGAGATGAGAAAAGAACGAAAATCATAGCCGATGTGGTCTGACGCTTATATAAACGGAAAAATAAGGAATAAAGAAGGATATGCTGAGTTATAATCGGAAAATGCTGACCGAAAAATATGGAGGCAATATGTTGGGAAAAAAAATTGAAAAAGTTAAATAGATGAAGTAAAGGAATTAATGAAAACCAATAACGAAGAATGGGAGAACATAGAAGGAAATAAATTGAGAGTGAAAGGAAATCGTAAATAAGGAAGGAGAAGAGGCGATGATTAATAATATGATTTTTGCGAAATGGAAACAATTTTAATTTGTAAGGAAAGTGAAGAAAGAGGGGCAGCAGCTCAGAATTGAAGTGAATGAAGACCGTAGCAAAATACTGAGCGCGGAATGAGTTGTTTATAAATACAAAGTCAGATGACGTCATCATCAAGAGGCAATGCCAGGTTTTGTGTTTCGTTCGTTATGATTAGGAAGGAATGAAGAAACCTGTAACGAAGAATTGGAGAATGTAGAAGGAAATAACCAGTGATATAATCATAAGTAAGGAAGGAAAACAGACCGTGATAGGTGATAAGAGTTGGGCAAATAGAAATAATTTTAATTGGTAAGGGAAGAAATAGATCTAATGGTTTAGTGTTTGCAATTGGAGAAGGCGACGGAATGAGTTGCAGAGAGGTAACAGTGACGTCATCAGCGGGAAGACGGACGAGGTAATGCGAGGTTTTGTGTTTCCTCCGTTATCGATTAAGCGTCGAGTTCCGTTCTCTGCCACAATTCGGCCAATTCCGGGGGCGTCTTGCAGAGTGGAATTTACCTCCGCCATTAGTTGGCAGCATCGCAGGAGAGAGGAGAGAGACAGAGAGGAGAGAGAGAGTGAAAGGAGGCTGACTCCCGAGGGGATAATACTCGAGACCACTCCACTGTGGCAAACCGGAAGTTACGAGCAAACAAATGCAGCAGCAGCAGCGGCGGCAACAACACTCCCTCCGCCTTCACTTTCTCGATTACTTTCCCCTCCCTTCTGCTGCCTCACTTTCACTTTCCTCGGGGGACTTTTCTCTCTCTGCACTTGGGATAGAGACTCGCCGTCCTGTAAAATACGTCACGAGGAGGTGTTTTCTTTCTCCTTTCCCGGTAAGAGGCCAACGTCGCACGAGAGTTTGGCCTGCTGCTGCTGCCGCCGCCGCCATGTCTACAGGGCCAATTCTCTACTTTAATTAGCCAACTAATTTTCCTTCTGTATTACTATCTCTCTGACAACTTTCCCACCCCTTCCTGTCATTTCTATCCCTTTCCCATGGAACATTTCATTTATTCATTCCTATCTTTTATATTTTCCTGCTTTACCGCAACCTCCCCTCTTTCCTTCGTTTATTAATTGCCTTCGTCCCCTCTCTTCTTTATGACTTTCATTCACTATTCTCCTTTCCCCTCTCGATATTTATTACTTTCTTCCATCATTCTTTCCTATCTTCCTTACGTATTTAATTCACTCTTACCTTCCATCAACCTTCTTCTTCCTTACTGCATTCCTCTTTTCTCGCCTTGATGATTTATTCATTCCATACTTCTGATTGTGTTTCCTCTTTTCTTTTCCTTCTCACGTTACTTCATTTTATGATTCCTTCCATACTTCCTTCGTCCACTAAATTTTCATTACTGTATTCGTTCCTACGTAACAGATTTATTACTCCCATCCTCAATTATGCTTCCTCTCCCTGTTCCTTCTATTATAGCCTTTCTCATCCTCTCTTCCTCCGCCCCTTCCACATTTCCTCTATTCCAACTTTGTCTCTTCAATCCTTCAATACTTTCTTACTCCCTTCCCTCAGTTTTCTTTCCTACGAACCTTCCTTCTTTCCTCAAATATTTCCCTCCTTCCTTTTATTTTTCCCTTCCTCATTAAAAATTACTTCATTAAATTGTTCACTCTTTCTTTCGGAAACTGATTTTGATATCGTTTGCATAAATAATTATAATAATGGGAAGAAAGAAAAAAACGAAGTGTAATATCAAGGAATAGCAAAGTGTGGAAACAGAGGCAGCCTGACTAGGAAAAAAAGTGGGAGTACAAAATCACAAAAAAATATAACAAGAATGTATAATAAATTAGTTATATGAGCCTCTTTGTCAGTTTTTTAAATTATAATTTAAATATTAAATAATACAACGGAAATTGTAATTTAAAAAACTGACCAAGAGGCTGATATAACTAATTTATTATAAATTTGTCGGATTATTTAATTATAAAAAGATTGGCTACATAAAAAAAAACACAAAATAATGAAAACATGAAGGCTAAACCAGACAGATTCCTCACTTTAAAAAAAAATCCCGATCACCTTGATATATAAAGCAGTTTGATATCTTGGAGGTGAAAATTTACTTTTAATTCTGAACATATTACTGTTAAACTATGTATGACAATAAATTAATTAAAATGAGTAAACATATAACTAACGATAAAATGATAAGGGAAGAAAAATGGTAAGGGCGAAAGTGATAAATCACAAATATTTTCTATGAAGGACAGAGAAAGAGGGGAAATAAGAATTGGCATAAATAAATTCGCTGTCGGATTAGGAATGAAGTTCACAGGAAACAAATAGAAAAATTTAATAAGTCGGAAAAGAATTAAGAGAAGAAGAAATAGAGAACACTCAAGAGGAATAAAGGGAAGGATGGATAAAGGCTTTCTTTGAAGAAAGAAAGATCGGGATTTCAAAAATTAATAGAAAGGAAAACAATTGTATAAAGAAAAGAAATTTCTAAATTTTAAATAGATCTGGAAGGCATTGAGAAAAATAGGAAGAGGAATGGCAGCGTGAGAAACGAAAGGATACGAGGACGACCAGATTACAGAAGTCTAAGCAGTGCTCGTAGAGAGAGGAGGAAATAAAGAGAGAAGTTCTCCTAACTGCAGCCGCACTTGACTATTTCCCACCAGAGATAATAGCACACCCTCTACTACTAGTTACAAGTCTACACTTAAAAAACGTACTAGATTTTCAAAATGGCTACCGCACTGCCCGCAAAATGCAGGGATTTTATTAGTTACTCTTTGTGTAGTTCTTTCATTCCCCTCATTTTCTAACTTTGCTATTTTCACTTGATTATGTCTCTTCTTTTTCTGCTGAAAGAACACGAGGAAGATAAAATTAAAATTAAATTATTTTATATTATTTAATTGAAATATATATTTCATAAAAAAATTAACTGAGTGATACAGGAATTTCACAGAGAATAAATAGTTTCCGTACGTAACAGAATATAAAAAAATTAGTTGGAGTAGAAATGTAATTAAACAGTTGCAGTTGTATATTATCTCTGATTGTAATATTTTACAAATGACTAAGAAGAATTTTATTTCTGTAAATAGCTTTTTCTGTGTTTTAACTCCAGTGAGCTTGAAATTAAGCAATTTTTCCTTAAATATGAATGATAATAATAATAAGGTGAAGAAGACCAAAAATTTATAGATACAAATTTAACCCAAAATTGAAAAACGTCAAACCTAAGGCAAAGGAATTTTTTTGGAACATTCAAGAGAAATTATTTTTATGAAAATAACCTTTGTTTTTCTCTTTTCTTTTACAAAAAAAGGAAGTATCAGGTTTATACTGAAGTTTGATTATTTAGAATTGAAAATTTACCCCTTTAATACCCAACATATTACTGTTAAAAGTATATAAGCCTATATCAGTTGGAAAATAAAAACTAAATTAAGAAAGTCATGATAGGAAAAATGTGAACCGGACATGGCTTCACATGGGCTTCACTAAATTAAATAAATTGGCCACACTAAAATTATTTTGTTAAGGCACGAAAAGAAAAGAATTTCAAATACGAACAGGTAAAGCAAAGACAGAAAGGAATATCATAGATTAATGGAAGTAAGAATTGTAGAGAAAAATAAGATATGGCTTTGTTGTTATTTGAGTCTGTAACTTCTGCCGTCCACGTTTCGCACCCATATAACGACAAACTCCATACCAACATTTATTAATAACTTCCTTATATTCACACTTATATTACCCGTAAGTAAATTCCTCTTCTTTATCTTTGCTATCCCACTCTAGTTATTACGCTGCCCAAATAGCAGAATTCCTTAACCTCCTTCAAAATATATATTCCAATTCTACACTCCGTCACCTTGGTTTTTCCCTCAATTAATCCTCATGTTGTACTCTTCCTCCAGGATCACGGTATTATGGCTAATACTACAATATTATCTGCAAACCGCACGGATTTTTTCTTGTCATTGCAATATGATTCGTTCTCCTTGTTTATTATTAATTTTCGTCATCATCTGTTCTATATGTTAGTAAAGAACATTATTTTCTTTTTTTATCATAAATTCCAATAACTGCTGAAGTCGTCTGTAGAGCCTTTCTCGTGTCTCGTGTCGTCTTGTTTGCATACCAAATCTAAATATTTTTGTGATTAAATCTTAAATAAAATCTTTTTTTTGTGAATTCTTCTTAAAGAATTCTTTTCTATCAGTAATAGAATTATTATAATAAAATAAAAAGTAATAGCAATTAAATTAAATCTTAGAACCTATCAAAAGGTACGGCTGGATTTTTTGTGAAGTTTTATAACAGGAAATAAGAGGTAGGGGAACAACCCCCAAATTCTCGTCACATTAAAAATGAATATGTATTCACGTTAATTAAAATAATAAATTGAACTGATTTTTAATGTCGTCGGTACTAAATTTGAGAATAAATTATTTTTTTTAATAAGTGGGGACTATTAAATTAAATCTGACGTCACGTATCCAGGTCATGGCAGTACGGTTTAAAAATAAATAAATAAATTCATGAGCAACCCGGTCATGATTGTGTAGCAGTTATCTCTGGTAGTCACTAAAGATATCTTTGATACCGGACTCACTTTTTACTACAGTTTCTTTGCTTCAGTAATTAGAAATGGAGTTACTAAATGAACTGTTTATAAAATCATTCGTCGTAAATGGAAACCCTGATAATTACGGGTTCTTTGATTCGAAATTAATTGTCAAATTTATGATTTGTGTGTTTGTGGAATCTATCATATATTTTCCACACAGTTTCCTTCTCCTTTAGCCCCCTCCCCCCTTTCCCCCTCTCTCTCTATCTTTCACTCTTGCCGACGCTGTTCCAGTATTATTAAACATTTTATTTCAACTCTGTTGTTTTAGAGAGCGTGGAATTTGCAGAATGTTGCCCTCGACAGACTCACACACACACAGTCTGATTTTTATTACTTCTCTCTCTCTCTCTCCGCCCAGTCAGTTATTTCGGGAGAGAGAGAGAGAGTGAGGGGGGATGGAGGGGGGAGAGAGAACTGGACCGGAGTGAACTCATATCGCGTGTTCTGCCAGAGATAATTAAACATGTTTAATTTACCACCGGCAACCAAAACTGAGCCCTCCACTCTCTCTCCCTCTCTCCCTCACTCCCTCTCCCTCTTTCTCTCTCTCGTAATTAAAAATAAGCTACCAAGTCGAGCCTTAGGAGAGTCTGGCGCAGATGAAAATAATAAAGAGTAATCACGAAAGTACGTAATTGCAGAAAATAAAAAAATATGTATAAAATTATATAAATGATGGTCGTAAAGTGAAATGGGGAAAAATTATTTCCCCTTTGTCTTTTTTCCTCTCTGTCTCTCTCTCTCGCTTTATTTCTGTCTTTCTTCACTGAGAACATTCGAGTCATTTCCCCCCTTATTATATTGTTCTTTCCTCTTTTAATTTCCATCTTTCTATTGCTACCTTCACTACTTTCATTCGTAAATGGTCCGGTCATTCTGACTCTTCTATTTTTCCTGTAGTGCCTTTCTTTTTCTCTTACGTTTAAACTTTATCTCCTTCGATTGCCACCGTTCTCTATTTTTTTTATTCTCTCCTATTCTGATTTTTATTATTTGTTTCCTATCATTTATCTCTTCTGGTTTTCTCTGTATTTATTTTACATCTTTCCATTACTAGTATTTAAAGAAATTGTATACCACATTATCCGTTTCTCTTTCAGCTTCTTCTATTTTTTCTCTAAATGTTGTTATATATCACTTTATTGTTATCTTTAAGTTATTTCCATTTTTCTCTTAACCCTGGTATTTTTCCTATATTTTTTCGTTCGATTTCTACTTTTACCTTTTTGTGCCTCTGGTTTAATTCACTATCGCCATTCTTCAGTTTTTAAGTATCTCTTTCATATTGTATCCTTAGATTGCTTCCATTCCTATTTTTTTCTCTCTCTCTTGATATTATGCTAAGTCATTTTATGTCCATTTTCTCCTCCAGCATTTTGAAAATTTATAACGTCCAATTCTAAAATTTTCTTTTCCTCTTTGCCTTCAACTTTCCTATTCCTTCTCCCTCCAGTTTCCTTTCTCTACATATAAGTCTTTCCATTTCTACCTTTACCTATTTTTAAATAACTTCGTTAAAACTCCGATTCTAATCTATTAACATTTCTTTATGATGTCTATTACTTTTCCTTTGATTGTTAAATTTGCTTTTTATAAATTAAGTTAAATATTGTAAATTAATTAACGCTTGTTTTTTCAATAACTAAGAGTCTGTACCGGGTCGTTAATTTATTTAATTAAATTAAGTGTTTCTGTGGTACATTTTAATCCTTTTATTTTGTTTTTCTTAGGATATACCGCCCTCATCCTCACTTTATGTGGCTTTTAGATACGTCCCAAGTTTGAATTTTGTTTACAAAATTATATAAATCACTTAAATTCTTTCCGTTTTCTACCCTCTACCTTTCTCTTTTTACTTTTCCTCCACCTCTTTCTCCATTTCCATTTTTTCTCACCGACACTCTACTTGACTGCTGGAAATAGTATACCACCATGATTGTATTGAATTTTTATAAAAATATTCATGCTTTTCCTCTCAAATTCGACCTTTGTATCATTCGACTGCCACCATTTACTTTTCTTTTAAAAGTAACAATTCTTAAATTCAATGCCATTATCATTATTTTCGTTCGTGTTCTTTTCTTCAGCTCCGTTATCTTTCTAAAAAATTGTAATGAAGTGTATCAATATTAGTAAAAATATAGGAGATTTGGAATTTTTATTGAGAAACAAATAATTTAATTACGTGATGCAGACCACAAAAGTAAACAATGAGTTGTTTAGAAAGAAATATTAATTTCGTTTTCTGGAAAATTGTCAGGATTTATATTAATTTAATTAACTTATCCGTAACCTCTATAGATGGGGCAATCATCAGTAATTAGAAATGATGCACAAGTAAAAAAAACAGAAATCAATAAAGGAGTAAGCCCAGGATGTAGTCACTCGTCCATGCTCTTTAACTTATATATAGAACAGATGGTGAAGAAAGTTAAAAGTGAATATGGAAAGGGAATCAAAATGAAAGGAGAAGAGAGAAAAACATTACGGATTGTTGATGATATTGTATTATTGTGGATGTAAAGAAAACCATAAAAATGCCGTGAACCTTGTTCAATATTTGAGGAGTAATGGAAGGAAAACCAAGGTAAACGGAGTGTTGTATGGGAAACAGTGGAAGAGCGAAGGCTGTTGGATTCGGAAGGGAGTTGACGGTAGTTAAGGATTTCTGATACATCGGCAGCATAATAACTAAGAGTAGGATAGCACAGGCAAGGAAGAGGAATTGACTTACGGCTAAAATAAGTATTAACATTACGAAATCATTATGAAAAATGTTTGTGTTTGGATTGTGTCGTTATATGGGTGCGAAACGTGGACGGGAAGAGTTTCGGGAAGAAAAACAGCAGAAGCCTTCGAAATGTGGTGCTGTAGGAGAATGAGATGGATAGTGGATAGAATCACTAACGAGGAAGAACTAAGCCAAATAGGGGAAGAGCGGACAAAATGGAGAAGGTTGACCAAGAGTAGGAATAGATTAATAGGCCACGTTTTGAGACATGATGGTCTCGTAAAATTGCGATTAGAGAGACGTGAGTGTGTTTAAGAACAGAAGAGGGAAATCAGGGATGGAATACGCTTAACAGAGTAGGGAGGATGTGGAATGTGGTAGTTATGCAGAAAAGGAAAGTGCTTTCGCAAGATAGGTTAGCATGGAGGGTTGAATCAAACCAGTCATAAGACTGAATACCACAACAACAACATCTATACACTTTATTTAACGGTACTCTGACCTGTTTCTATATATTTTTCTGACTACGTGTGCTTATTTAAGGTTACTGGTAGGTTAAGATGTCGAGTCATGGCGGTTGTTATGACGTCATCAGGGAGAAGGGATTGAAATGGTAAATTTACTGAAATTTGAAGCTCCCATGGCTGATGACTTAATTGCAGGTTTACAAAGAGATTAATGTGAATGAATTCCCGGGCATCGCCGAGCACCCAGCTAGTGTCTAGTAAGTAAGTTCTGACGTCAACTCCCACGTCACAAGTCCGTCGTCCCACGCACCGAGTTAGTAATTACGTAATTAATTGTCGTTCTGGGAACAGTTCTTCAGGGAGTCTGTTACTAATTACTGTTATTTGTGTGCTCTTGTTACCGAACTGCGACTCCACCTTCGAGGAATCTGTCCGAGTTCCATGGATCCACCCCCATCAGGGGGGGAGTCCGGGTCCTACATGAATAGGTAACCATTTCATTAGCGCGCTGCCAGGTCCATCCATCCGTCCTTCCGTCCGTCTAACGACGCTGCGGCTCCCCGGGGACTTTATTAGCCCTCCACGTCTTGTGTCTGCTGCTCCTCCGAGACTTGTTATCTCCTCGCCTCCGCCTCCGCCGCTGCCTTCAGATTTTCGCATTTCCTTTACCTATTTCAGCCGCCACCGCCGTCTCTTCCCTCACCAACAAAGACCTTTTCCTTTCCCTTTCCGCGTCACTCTTATTCTTCCCTCCCCATCCCAGACTCGACAGCACGGAGATACATCATTTCGAGAATAGAAAACAAACTAGAAATTACAAAATTAATTGGTCTTGCCGTGGGAATCGGCAAACCTTAGGGTCTTTAATTCTTCTTCTTGCAGTTTGATTCCTTTTCCATATTCTGTTTGTAACGGTCGAACACATTTGCTTGGAAATTTGGCGGTGCGGAGTCAAAAGAAAAGGGGACAGCATCTGAGCTAGGGGCCATAAAACTCAGACTCCGCGTCGCGCCTTGGGTGTTTGCCAATTTGGGTGAGAGTTTACGGCATGGATTGTGTATTTCCCCAATTAGAACCATAAATGTTATTGGTGGATGTCCATTCCTGCCACTTTGGTGAGATATAAACGAAAGAAGCGGGGAGGAGATTTTTAAAAAGGCTGGCAGATATATCTTAGGTCAGATTTTTGAAGAGGAGATTTGGGGACACATTTTTCGAGAGCGGTGAAACGGGAGAGATGTGCAAGACAATTTTGGTGAGAGATTTCGAGCTGATGATCGGCTTCCTTGGAAAGGCAAATCAAGGACAGGAGGATAAACGAAAATTCTTCCTGAACCGGGAAGAAATAACAGCGGTGGCTGTGATCTGGAGAGAGGACGACCCAATTAGGAGGAAGGAGCTGGAATATGCACTAAGCCAATATGGTTAACTACCCCTGAGACTATTTGCTGATTTCCTGTTCTGCCAGGTCCGAGTAGATGTTGTGTCAAATATTCTGTTCTATGAGAAGCCTTTAATGTAGAGTTAGAAAATTGTTAGTTTTAAGAATTTATTTTTTATAATGTTTTTTTTGGAAATATACATGTAATTGTAATTTAAGAAAGACTAGCCGGCCTAAAGATCGAAATAACAAAATTGTAATTATGGATATAAATATGTTTATTGATCAAGAAAATGTTTTCTCATTTTCAGTACAAAATCTTATTACTTCCATTCCACTTAATATCAATAAACAAGCCCCCTTATATTCATCACACGTTTTAACTTTCTTCATCTCCTGTTCTATATATGAGTTAAAGACCATGGGCGACAGACTGCATCCTTGTCTTACTCCTTTATTGATTTTTGCTTTCCTTTTCATACCCTTCAATTCTAATAACTGCTGACATAACTCTTCATCCTTGACATTTTATTCATTTTCTCTTTAAAATTCACAGTAGTTTGTTCCAGTTTACATTATGAAATACCTTTTATAAATTTGAAAATGTCGACGATGGACTGAAATTAAAAATTTTCTTTTGTATTGGTTATTTTATAATATTATAGAAGTATATTATTATGGTGCACCTTAAAAGGTTATAAGAAAAGTGACTAGACGTTGTGCTATTTTTAAAATTCGTTGTAATTAAAAAGACTTCCAAAAGGTTAGCATTAAAATATATCACTATTTATTCACCAAAGCGACGTTTCATCTCCATTTTGTGACATCCTCAGGGTTACCAAATTCTTCACATGTAAATTCAATAATCTTTTCGGCTGAGGGCATCAAGGAGTAAATATGATGTATTTCTAAGTTTGTAAGTTTTTAACCATGTTTTTTTATATATAAATGAAAAATTGGAACACAGAAGCTATATTTAATTTATTGTAATAATATATTTGTAGAAATCCTGAGGAAGTCTCAAAATGGAGATGAAACGTCGCCTTTGTGAATAAAAAGTGATATATTTAATGATGACCTTATTTATTGTAAATTTTAAAGTCAGAAATGTTTATTGTATTTTATTTATTGCCTCACAACTAATTGGATGATTCTCGGTTCCTTTTTCTTCTTTTCGGATTTGCCACCAAAATTTCCCCCCTCCCGAAAAACTCTAGAAGCGTCTTTGAAGCAAAAATGCTGAACCTAATTTCACACCTGTGTGATGTTTCCCATTCATTACGAGTTTTCCTCCACCTCACGAAGTGGAAAAGGTTTTCGCTTCTTGTTTGGGGCGGTAGGGGAGGGGTGTAATAACAATGTATATGTTGTTGACGGGTTGAAAAGTTCTCTAAAACATGGCTGACAGACTCCCGAGTCGGACATAGGGGAAGGTAGACTGAAGGTAAAATAAAATTGGACGAGTGGGAAAGGGAAGTAGAATGAGTACGACGAAGCTCAGACAGGCGGAAATATTTAGGAGGACTCGTCTTCTCTGTCGCCTGAGTAAAGGAACTAGTAGACAGAGAGAAATGCTGCCAAACCACAAATAAAAAAGAAATAAATTCCTCCTCCTGTCTTGTAGGAGTGATAATCCTCAAAGATCTCTCCTGGAGCCAAGAGGAAAGAGACGATTGATATAATAAACGTACTAGACGAATGGAGGAACGGGAGAGATAACAAATAAGGAAAAATTGCGCACGTTTCCTTGCTTGTTATTAGATTGCTCGTTTCGTCTTTTTCTTTCACTGCTTCAGCTTCCAGAGAGAGAGACACTCAGAAAAAGGACGCGGAGTAGAAAAAAAAATAAATATTACACGTCGGAAAAATAAAGCAAAGAAGGAAAGAAATCCAATATAGCTCGCCTCGATAGCCGCTGCTTTCATTCCTTCATAACCTTCTTACTGCTTATATTTATTTATTGTGTGGCTAAAAAAAAGAGGCACGGCACGCTTTCTCGTCCGCCTTTAATATACACGAGACATTTCTTTTATTCCATTTTATTCTCCTACAGCGGGATATAATTGAATAAAGATCCTTTCTGTAAGGAAATGGCGACCGCAGCGCTCTATCTGTCTCCTTAAATAATTAATACCTTAAAATGTGCGGAAATCAGACGACTGAATCACGATCACAAGCCGCCAGAGATTCTTACTAACCAAGGATCTTGTAGCCACGAGATATCGAAGTTTCATACTAACCTTTCATCGATTTTTCTATAATTTTCGTAAAAAATAAAGCGGGAGAAATGTCGAAAACTATTTTGAATTAATTGAAAATAAATGTTATAAAATTATTTTTGAAGTGGAATGACTAGAAAAATCACGAGAGGACATGGAAAACCTTTTTTCCGGGAACACACAAACAGTCTATTGCGGCTCGACTATCGATACTCAACGTCTTCGTGGTGTGAAAAGTTCGATTAGTTAAAAGAAAATTGTACATATAAGTTTAAATGTTGAGGAAAATCAGAAGTTTAAATTAACATTAGTTATATTACCTGACTGTTTTGAAATAATAAATGGTAAAAAGTACCTATAAATCAGAAGAAATTGTAAATTTATTTACTTCAGACCCACTCACGACGTTTCGTCCCCTCGTCTGGTGTTTTAAAGAAACTAGAAAATATAAACAGAACAAACATTTTCTTGCATGCCGCAAGAGCTTAGAGGAACCTTAATCCTTCAAAACTTGTATAAATCCCGTATTACTTATTAATTAGATATTAATTTAGAGTAAGTGTATAATTCACCGTAGTTAGTTTCCCTTTACTGTCCTGTTGGTCGCATGGAAAGAAAAGTCTCTTGTTCATCTCGCGCGGGGAAGGACGGTGGAATAATATCTGACCTGAGCGAGAGTTGGGCTTTTAGCACTGTAAGTGCGAAATCGGCGATGACAAAGAGGTGCGAAGATTTTAGTAGACCTGGAAGGGCGTTCCCCCACATGCATTATTTCTCCCCGCCAAGGGAGAGAATGGCTAAGATTTTTCAAATTGGAGGACAATCGGGAGCGTGTTCCTTCCAAATTAGAAACAGTAATTGGTGGTCCACATGGGATCAGAAAATGGAGAATTGATTAACATGTTATTTAACATCGGGTAGCTACAATTTGAAGGATAATATAATAATAATAACAAAAATTATGATGTCTATGCCTAGTAGAAATATTGTCACGTTTCTTAGGGATCGTGAGATTCAATAACACACTAGCGTAGAGGTGATAAGCGTTTAATCAACGGCGAAGTGCTGTACAAAGCTCGTACTGCTTAAGACTGACTCCGATTTTGAATTCAGTCCTATTTATACATACATGGAATATTCTAGAAGCAGAACATTCTAGAAACAGAAAATACTAGAAACTAAAGGCAAACAATGTAAATAAATTAAACAAATAAAAATGGTTTCGTCGGCTGGGACTCGAACCCGAGTCTACGTGTCTGCAGTTCGGCTCGCTACCGCTCTGCCATCACTGCAGGTCTTGAGATGTGGCAATATTATTTAAAATTTAAAAATTTGAAAAATAAAATTCGTAAAATACAAAAGAAAGAAAATAATTTATATGAAAAGTTGGAATATTGATAAATTTATAATTAACATGAAACTGACTAATATAAGGTCTCCAAAAAACGTAACGTTTTCTATGGCAAATTGGTCTGCCAATGTGAAATCTTTAAAATAAAAGTCAACGATACCGTCGAGGGACTGCAGCTGCATCGTCTGGTGGCGTTTCGTTTATGGTTTGCTGCATCGAGGATGATCTGGCTGTTTGGAAGCTGCATTGGGCCAAAACAGTGGAGACTGCTACTGAGAAATCTGCATCTCCTGAGCTCCGTCCAGCTCTCAAGAGTAATCGTAACGCGACGACCTCATGTAATAACTTTTTCTGTTAAAGTAATTTATGTCAAAATGAAATGGCGTGGCGTGTATGTAGCGGAAGTTTATCTCTGGAACCAGAGAGGAAAGTGCGAGGAAGGGGTTGGGGGTAGGAGTGTTTATACTTTGGCGGTAGGAGAGGAGAGTGATCGCAGATAGTAAGTTAAAAAGAAGAAAAAACATTTGTAATTCAACGTAGAGTGTTATGTGCAACATGCATGCCATTGAAAATACATTTCTTCGTTAATGGATGCATTATTGCAATGATTTGGTAATTCTTGGCCCTTATTTAACTCTGAAACAGGGTTAGTAAACCTCCAGAATTCCCGAAAGGGCAGACATGATCTCCACTGAGAGAAAGAGAAAGATAACGTAGGATAGTGTCACGTTACCACACTACATATTGAGATTGCGGTCGATCGTAATGCAACAGCGACAGATGGCGCCCAGGGTAGGTTCCGTCATCAATTATTTTGGGTCAACAGGCTACATGAGGGTGATCCTGAAACAGGCAACTCCCCTTTAATGGCTCAGGTAAGGAATGGAAAAGGGGTGAGTTACGGACAGGGGGAAAACCCTAGAAAACCTGCATCGGGTAGGTCGGACATTGGCTACTATTCTCACGCCCTTCCGAATGACGGGAGACGAGTCTGCTGTGGGGACGCAGCATTCCCTTCTCCGTGTCTCCACCAATTTCAGGAGGCAGTTGCCGACTGATCCAATGGGATCTAAAATAGGTGAAGGTGTCTCGGCATGTGAGAACTTTGATAAAAAGTACCCAGAGAGAGTGCGAGGCATTCCCGACATGATCAGGTGAGCCCCGCAGTCACTCTGGGCTGAAGCGCCTGCGAGAAAACTCCCGCAGCGCCCTTGTTGCCGTCATAAATTGTTGAAGGAGTTTTGATAAAGTACAGCCTCATTTGTGTTTGTGTGTGAGAGAGGTATGTAAAGGTAACGCCCCCTATTTATCCCCCTCTTTAAGCTTGTGCACTTGCTTCTGTTACGTCTAAACTGGATTCATAACCGGTGAATGTAGAGGATTGGACCCGCGCTAGAGGAAATGTTGTCGGCTAATTCGTGACCAAACAGAAAGTTGGTAGTAATGAATGTAATGGAGTCCCCGTAGTTCCTCTATTTACGTTTGAAAAACCATCAGCGGCAGCAGTAGTCCGTACAAGTGCAAGTGCAGTTTAAATGGAGGGTGGTACCTTGCTAATTCCCCTCTTCCCCTCGCAAGTGACACGCACCACCACCACCAGCAGCAGCAGCAGCGCCATGCCGATGAATATTCATAGAGGCCCTGCCTGCTGAAAAGCGCCTCCTTACACGGCTTTATCCCACCGCAAGCTTTCTCTCTCCCTCTCTCTCTCGTGTCACTCAGACCTAAATTAAACCTTCCCTCCTCGTCCGCACTCTAAACGCAATTAAGATTACAGCTTATTCCATATCCACACCCTTTCCCTTCCTCCCCCTCCTCACACTCGACTCCTACAGCCCTGGTTCACCCTCAGACATCCTAATTACGAGCTCCGACGCCCGCACAATTCATTCAGATTTATTTAAATTTTAAAAATTGATTGTGTAAATTAAACCCGGAAAAACAAATGAAAGTGGACGAAAAGGTCTCGCCAAATTACTTGTAAAATACAGTCGTTGTAAACAAGGGACACACACTGAAATTTAGAGAAAATTTTTATAATTTGACGGACGTTAAGGAATTCTGCTACTTGGGAATCGTAATAACTAGAGTAGGATAGCACAGGCAAGGAAGGCTTTCGCGAATAAGAGGAACTTACTTGTTTGAAAAGTGGTACTATATGCGAATGCTGAAAATCAGATGGGTGGATAGAATCACAAACGAGGAAGGGGAAAAGCGAACAATATGGAGGACGTTCACTAAGAGAAAGGATAGATTAATAGGCCACGTTTTAAGACACGAGGGTCTTGTAAAATTAGCGTTAGAGGGAAGTGTGTGTGGGGTAAGAACAGAAGAGGGAGGCTAGGGCTGGGATACGCTAAGCAGATTAGGGATGTTGTGGTGTGTGCTATTTTTAAGGAAATGAAAAGGCTTTCGCAAGGCGGGTTAGTGTAGAGGGTTGCATCAGACCAGTCTTAGGACTCGATACCACTACAACAACATAGAAGAAACAACCTTTAATAGCCGCGAATATGTACCGAAACGTAATTATTCTCAAATTTAACTTAATATGTTTGTCTAAAAGAGGTTAAGTGATACTTCTGTTACTTGCAAAATGACTTAAATAATGATTGTTATTTACATTTTAATGATTTATGTATGATTATCGCTGACCACTTGTCACTCCAAATTGGGAATGTGTAATGTAAGATGATCAGACCACAGCCGACCCGTTAGGCCAAGGCCCTACCTGAATGGGCTGCAGAGCCGAAAAAGAAGAAGATGTTTATTAATAAAGAAATTCACCTTCTTCACCTTAGAAAAACCAACTCAATAATTCGATCTTCACGACTTGCTTCATATAATAACTGTGTACACCTACAGTAATGCATATAGCTCGACCTTAAAACTTGTTGGCACACTAAGAAGGGAATGCTGCGTTCCCACAGAAAACTTTTCTACCGTCATTCTGTAGGGCTTGAGAATAACACCCAAAAGTCCGACATACCTAATGCAACTTTTTTATGGTTTTCCCATCATCTCTGTAACGTGTAACACCGGGTAGGATCCTTAAAACGTAGCCCGGCTGCCCTATTCAACCCTTTTCCCACCTTTCTCTAACTTCCAAATCCCCTTCACCCTCATGTAGCCTGTTAAACCAAAACTCCCCCACCTTAAACAAACAAAAAAGGTCCTCCTGCCCGCATTTCAATTCCTTACCTATGCTATTAAAGAGGAGTTACCTGTATGAGGAACAGCCTCATGTAGTCTGCTGCTCTGAAAAACCTAAATTGGTGCTAAGCTCCTTTTATATTAGCTGGGAAGCCGGCGTTGCCCGGGGATAAATTTACATTAACCCCGACACAGTATTTTATTGGACAGAACCCTTCTGTCAGGACTTGATTAAACCATCAGCCTCAGCGTCACATTTTTTTGTAAATTTACCTCATCATGCCCCCGGCCCCCTACCTTATGACGTCATAACCACATTATGACTCGGAATATTAATAGTGTCAAGAAATATACTGTTAACTTACAAGGACACATATACACAGAAAAATTCTCACAGATACATTCAACTGGACAAATTGAGAAGAAATGAAACAACAGTTACAAAAATTTATATGTAGTTGAATTCAGTGAATATATAAAAGTACGGTATTATTTGAAAAAGGAATAATACTGCAAGGAGAAGAAACAAAAACCTTACTCTTTGCCAACGATATTGTAGTATTAGGAGAATCAGAAGATGACTTGGAAAACGTAATAAATTGCATGCACGTAGTCCTGGAGAAAGAGTTCAATATGAGGATTAATAAAGGGGAAAACCAAGGTAATGGAGTGTAGTATGGGAAACAGAGGAATAACGAAGGGTGTTAGATTGGGAAGGGATATTTTCACGAAAGTTAAGGAATTCTGCTACTTGGGAAGCGTAATAACTAGGGTTGGTAGAATTATACTAGACATAAAGAGTAGGATAGCACAGGCAAGGAAGGCTTTTGCGAAAAAGAGTTATTTACTTACGGGTAATATAAGTGTGAATATTAGAAAATCGTTGCTAAAAATGTTTGTGCGGAGCGTGGCGTTATACGGGTGCGAAACGTGGTTGGTAGGAGTTGGAGAAAGGAAAAGAATAGAAGCCTTTGAAATGTGCTGCTATAGGAGAATGATGAAAATCCAGGTGGGTGGATAGAATCACAAGCTCGGAAGTTGTAAACAGAATAGGGGAAAAGCGAACAATATGGAGGACGTTGACTAAGAGAAGGGATAGATTAATAGGCCACGGTTCAAGATACGAGAGTCTTGTAAAATTAGCCTTAGACGAAAGTGTGGAGTAAGAACAGAAAGGGGAGGCCAAGGATGGAATACGCTATGAAAATTAGGCAGGTTGTAGGAAGACCTAGTTATGAGGAAATGAAAACGCTTGCGCAAGATAGGTTATCATGGAGTGTTGCATCATACCAGTCTTAGGACTGAATACCACAACAACAACACGTTATTATTTATGTATCCATTTTTTATATTTTTAGTATCTAAACTTCAGGGTAGTGACAGTCAGTAATTCAATAACGATCCTAGGAGACATTTTGTGCTTCACGTACAAATTTGTTAATAAATCTGTATGCTATTTGTGATTATATCAACTTCATGGATTTTTTTGGTGTTATTTTACCACCTGAGGAAGTACCAAATAAGGAACGAAACATCGAGTTATAATTTAATATTTTAAAAAAATGTTTTATTCACACCAATTTTGGTCGTAAATTTTCGCCGACATTATTCGAGGTACAGTCAGAACAATTATAAAATGTGTACTGTTATAGATAAAGAGTACAGGCAATCATCATTTACTTTTGGAGATCTTGACGCACGTATGGATCATGAACTCTATCTCCTAGAATGATTTTCACTCTTTTATAGGTATATATATTGAATCTCATATCGTAGGTAAGATGTAGTATGCCAGAAACCTCGCGGGAATGTACTCAACAACTTTTCTTAAAGTTTCATGGCAATCCAATGAATGGTGCAGTAATGCGTTAGGGACAAACAGACAGAAGGAAATACATTTGCTTTTATATATATATATATATATATATATATTATAATACATGAAAAGTTACGATGAACAATGCAGGCCAGCTTGCGAGTTGCAATTGTTGAGGAACTGACGCAACCCGGGCCAACAATGTGGTCTGGCGAGACGTGGGGAGTCATCATGGGGTGATTGGAGAAGCAGGTTGTGTCGGCGGGACGACGAGAGAATGACCACGCCCTGCAGATATAATTTTTTTTCATGCTCTGATTGAAATTAAAACTATTAAAATCCATTTTTGGTGTATTTTATGAAATATACCCGGCGCCATAAAGGAATTAAGAAATCCTCGAATACGCAGGAACGACGGATATGCTACAATATATATATATAGTATAAAACTAATTAAAGAAAATGTTGTGCTATATTGTCATATCTCAAGGATCCTGTACTATTGATAGTGATATTTTCGGGAAACACAAGTCTACAATCTCTGGCAAGCTCCGGAAAAAAATATTGTGGTATTTTTTCATTTGAAAAAAAATAATTTTTTGCATAAGGTTCGCATGTTTTATTTATTGTAATATATAACTGGCGGGAATATTAATTACGTACAATATAACTCGCTTTACAATACCGTCATAAAATAGACTTTTACGATGTCGACTATCAATTGACATTATCACTCTGCAACTTTTTAACGTAAAATACTACTGTACCGTTTGATTTAAAAATAATATCTCTCGCTATTTACATTAGAATATAATTACGTTTAAAACCTCGCCACAGAAGAAATTTTATATAAATTAAAATAATATAGTAAGGGAGTAAAGTCGTGGTACCAACGTAAAAGCTTTTAGTTGGACAAATAAATAAAGCTGTTAAGCTATATGGAATACTGCAAGGGAAATATATAAATATGCCTCGGTTTCTCGACGCTATCCAACGTTATTCCTTTAGTTTGTTTCTCCCCGTCTTGTTAAAATAAAACTAGAAATACTGGAGAGGTAAATCATGTTTATAAAGTAAATAATTAACAAGTCTCAACTTGAAAGGAAATTGTGATAGCTTTTATAGATTTTATTCTTCATTGCAAATTTTTTACCGTAAACTGCCACTTTATTGGAAGTATTTTAATTAGTAATTTTATTTCCTCTGTGAGCTTTTACCCCTTTTTTAACAATATTACAATAAGATTTAACCATTAAACTAACTAAATAATTGACCGATAATTTATTTGACTCAGAGTTTCGGTCACCATATTTTGGACATCTTCGGGTTATGTTAAAATTTGAAGTTAACATCCGACAAGGGGCAAATTCAACCGAAACGTCTACCTGAGGAACTCACGAACATCTTGACGAAACGTCGATTCAAGTAAATAGAAACATTGTCTCTCTCTTGGTCGTTAATTTATTTAATTGATTTTTTGGAGAAACCGATGTTAATTGATTAATTGTTTGATTATTATATAATAGACTTGATGAGTGTCACCACATGCAGATTTATTAGTTAAATAACTATTTAATTGGTTTTTGGGTTTTATAATGAACTTGGGGAATTGGATTTTAATTTAAATCAAAATAAATCATCAGGTTACATAAAATAAAAACTAATTAAAAGTACTGACAGCAAACAAAAGAAAGCAACAATTACGAAACCTTAGGGTTAGTAAGACTTTATCTAATTAAGAGCTATTTTTGTGGGCTTATCGTGTAGCAACATAATCATCATCACGCACTTTTCGATATCCGCACAAAATCCTGAGGTTAATTGTGGGTCGTAAACAACTCCGTCCTTTGCACACGCCGGTTTCTTGACGTCAGTCTTCCACGAATTCTGGTCGCCTCTGGAGCTCGTTCCTGGGCCCTGGGAAATTACTTTGACTCCACTTGCCTCGTTGTAGGGACATTCTTCCTTCTATTACGCCAGCAAGATTCCTCGTTTTCTCTCCGCCTGATTACTTCAAAGCTCGTTCTTGACTAATTTCTGTACTGTCGCGGCTCAACTACAGCGCAATCTCCTGACATCCTACTTGTTCAATTCTCCGTACACAACTGCTTAAATTTCTCCAACCCATCCTCGCCGGTCACCTCGTTCATACACCCCGCCATTAGATGCATGGCGGATCACCTGACCCTCAGCTTCCAATTAAAATTCATCTTGGCCCGCGGTTTTTCTTTATAATTTCTGGGAAGGAACGCGTCTTGCAAGATTTCCGAGGTCAAAGAACTGGATTCAGGTACCAGATTTTTAAGTAGCTAAACGGTGATTATGTCACGTTCTGTATTTAGATGTGGCGCTTCTCTGGCGCCTTGGTGTTTACTTGTACTGAGTGTCTCAATATTCTTGACCCAGTGACGAAATAAAATGGCGATTGCCAAAGTACACTTATTACAGCTTCCTAATTCTCTTTTCTTCTATTTTGTATTACACTAATATTTTTCTTTTCGCTAATGTCTTCACCCGGTTTTAAATTTTTTTCACTATAACAAAAAGCACGGTTTTATATATTTCCTTATTATTTCATTTATTAAGGTTCATTTTTTATAAACTTCCATGTGATAAGATATTAGTTTCTTCATCTTAAGTTTTCAGCGTATCTATTTGCTGTGTTTCATAGTTTTTATTATTTACCTTTCGTATAATTTTTATATTTATTAACTATATCATTTTTCACTGTCATTTTGTAAAACTATTTTTCCTGTATTGTAACTTTTCTACTTCTTAGAGTTTATTCCTTTCCCACATTCCTATCTTTTGGTTTGACAGAGTGATTAATTAATTTAATTTTAGTAACAATTTTAGAAGAATATAGTAAAATAAATGACGGTGCGTAGAGACATTTTTCATTTTTAAAGTTCCGAATATTAATTCTTTGTAAAAAATTTGAATTTATAAATTTTATACATTATTATTTTAAATGTTTTTAACAAATATTTCTTTTCGTTTCTTATCGATTACTTATCAGTTACTTATTTAGTATATAAATTTACGATTTCTTCAATTCACCATGTTGCATCATTTTCCTCTTTTATTCCCATTTCATTGCAATTAATATCGTTTTATTCAAGACAATTTTTTATGCAATAAGTAAAATAAATAAAATTACGGCAAAAAATGACACCAAACAGATTTAAAACATGGTTCTCTGACTATAATTTTACAATAAATAAAAAACCACCCAATAAGTCAGCATATAAATTTATTGCCATTTAATTAATATGAACGCGACGTTTCGTCTCCCTTTTTAGACTTCATCAGGCAACAACCGGCACATAAATAATAAAATTATATGCTAACTTATTGGAAGTCTTTGTTTATTGTAAATTTAATCAACATTTAGTTGTTATTACAACGTTTCATCCACCTTTGTGGACTCCTTCAGGTGACTAAAATCATAATAGGCCGTTATTTTATTTACTTATCAGTTTTATTTCCATTTACGTCCTATAAACTGTTCCAGTTGCTTTTAATATATTATTAATTTTTCCCGTAAGGATTTTTTTCCTAACGTCTGATTTTTGCTCCGGAGGTTATATTATTATCCTTGGTGTTTGGTTTAAAACATTTGAATTTTTAAAATTAGTAAAATTCTATCGGTTTTTATAGTGTTTTAAGTTTCCATAACGTTCTCACTC
>CM067376.1:13342573-13366827 GCA_034510155.1 Eucriotettix oculatus
AAATTAGTAAAATTCTATCGACTTTTATAGTGTTTTAAGTTTCCATAACGTTCTCACTCACTCCCCCCTCTCTCTCTCTCCCCTCTCATGTATCAATCTGTCTGTCTCCGTCTCCTTATGGTCTTCTTCTCCTATTTAACGGTTTAACTTCTTTGTTTATTACTGATTTATGACTTTAACAGCTGGTAAGCTATAAATTTTTTCATCTTTATTTCTTACATACTTTTGTATGCACCACCAATTTATTTCTACTTTCTTTCTGAACGTTTCCTTTACACTAAATTAATTAATCATTCTGTAAATCCGTTTCGCGGTTTGATGTCATTTAACTACAGATCCTTCTCAAATAAAATACTAATATTTATCAAGAAATTAATTTAATACGTAAGAAAGTTTAAGTTGGGTAGACTTAATTATATTGTATGAATTTCTCATAGAGGACATTGACCAAGAGAAAGGATAAGTTAACAGGTTCATGTATTAAGACATGAAGGTCTTGGAAAATTAGCATTAGAGGGAAGTGAACTGAAGTGGGAGGCAAAGGATGGAAAACGATGAGAAAATTAGAGGAGCATGTGGGATGTGGTAATATATGAAAAGGCTTGCATAGAATAGGTTAGCATGGAGGGTTGCAACAGACCAGTCTAAGGACAACTAAAAAAGAGGATAATTAGTACATGATTTATATAATAACCCGTCCTTAATCGCTGAAGAAGATAAAGAAATCTGTTAAGGGTAACAGGAAATCAGTCACACTTTTCCATGACGAATGAGCCTTGGCAATGTTTGTTGCTTTCCTCAGGTGTGTTGAGCTTCTTCCGGATTCTGCTTAGTGTTTTGTTTGTTTATGTTCCTTTTTTATTTCAAAATACAGAATCTTCTACTCAACTTATAAGTTTTGACGTTCCAAAAGTGATTCTTAATAAGTAATATAATTTCATTTTATGGAAGGGGAAACATTTCCCCGTTGCTGGAGAACTGTTTTACTCTTGTCGTACCTCGCATTCTCTTTCCATTCCGCTTATTTCAACATCCGTGACTGCAGAGATAGTAATAATTATTGTCTGATGGGGGTGGAGGTTGCTTTTAGAAGCCACCTTTTCAGCAATTAATCTCCATTGTCGCCCTTTGAAAGGGAGGCGAGATCGCCGAGGAAGGAAGGAAGCGCCACGTGACTTTTGCGCCTTCTTGTTTCCCCGCGTGATTGATGGATCGTAATAGAAAAGAGAGTAGGGGGAGGGGGTGGAGGAAGACGAGGCGAGGGAGAAAGAAAGAGAACCTTTTAAGAAAACATAAAGACAGGCAAACAAACAGACAGGGAGTAGGGTGAACTCTTTCTCTCCCTCCTGTCACACGCAAAATGTTTTTTTTTTCTCTCACGGGAGCTACTTTTGTCTTTCCCCATTAACAGACCAGAAAGTCTTGGGGAGAGACAGAGAAAGAGGGTTTATATTCATTGACTCCGGTACAGTGAGGACATAGGGACAGGAATTGCCACACCGCAGATACAACAAAAAATACATTAGTGATAAAGAAAAGCAACAAGAATCATACAAACGAAATGAAAAAAAATGATAAAATCAATTCTAAACTAATAAAGCTAAATTGAAATGTCAAATAAAGTTGGGCAGTTTGCACACGGAAAATTGAAATTAAAAGACTAGTGAGGCATTTTAAGAGCAAATAGAGTTACAAAAAAGTTTTAAAGAAAATTTGAAAATATTAATGCACAAATAATAATAAAAAATGTATAACATGCAATTCGTAATCAATGGTAGCGAAGAAACATTGTTGAAATAGGAGTAATTTTTAAAGGAAAATAAACAAAAAGGTAAAATAAAGCATAAAAACTTTTGGAAAAGAAAATGCAAAATTGAGAAATTTACAAATCAAGGGTCAAAAATATATATTTCTTATCAGCCGAGATGGTCCCAAAATTAGCGATGAAACGCTATTGTTTCATTTTAATTTCTACCTTAAATTTTAATCTCATCAATATATTTAGACCGACTGTTTTAGGCCCTTTTTATAAACTCAGCTTGTCTGTCTGTATATACGTATGTTCTCTATATAAATTCTAAACGAGTGGACCGATTTCGACCAAATTTGGTACTCGTGTTCTTTGTGATCGGAAAATCAGCACTGTTGGGGTACGACTCGGCTACCGTCCTCAGGAGCGGGGTTAGAAGGAGTGGAAAATTTAAAAATTAGCAAAGTACGGCAAATACTTTTATCGTATAAATACATTCTTGAATTAATTAATTTTATTAAGTGTCCTCCGATACTGCTAGCGTATAATTTCAACCCCATCCGTAATCGAAGGGGAGTATGATTAGGGATGGGGGTGGAGGGGCATCTTATAAAAATTGCAAGCAAACAATCGAGATTGGGCTCTAAACCGCTGTAATGTGAGCCACTGAGTTTAATTATGACATACAAAAATGTAATTCAAGATACTTCAACCCCTAAGAGGGGTTCTAAGGGGGTAAAACAGACTTATGCATACAATCTTAAATGGATGCAACAATTCCGACCAAATATTGAACAGATGTTCTTGCCGAACAAAACTCAAAGATTGTCGGGATAACGCATATAAAATAACTGACCTCGAGAATTATTTTTCGACTTTATTACATATAAACTTCCGCTAATTCCACCCTGTCCCCCTAGGGGTGGTAAACGCGCCTTTTCCCAAAATTGTTTGGTTTTAGGTCGCCTTTAAATGCTCTTTAAATGTGTTACGCGAAAGTGTTTTTACTCCCTCCCATCCCCCTGTGAGGGGGTGAACTGCAATTAGGGTACCACCACTTGAGGCAGGAAAGGAGGGGGCTGTAGTTTTTAAAAATCCATTAACTGCTGTTCTATCTTTCTAATATATATGTATACATATAATATAACTTACTTCCCAATCTAAAAGTGTTTGTTATTCCTTTATTTCCCGTACTACATTCTATCACCTTGATTTTTCCTTTATTAATCCTAAGGTTGTCCTCTTCTTCTTGGATCACGTTCATGCCATTTATTATGGATTCCAAGTCTTCTTCTGACTCCCCTAATATCGCAATATCATTAGTGAATTTTAGGGTTTTTGTTTCTTTTCCTTGCAGTGTTATTCCTTTTCCATATTCCTTTTTTAATTTTCTTCATCTCGTCTTACATGTCTAGATAAGTTTAACAGTCTAGACTCCTTTCTTGCCTCGTCAATTATAATTTTATCTGACTGCCTTCTGTAGAGTTGATGGGCAACAACTAATGTCACTTTCTAGGTAGAGAAGGGAGAGATAGATATATAGCTGTCACGTGACGTCACTCGATGACGTTGGCGAATGCGACCGAGCGAAAGATACTCTAGTTTGTAAGTGAAATCAGTGTTGTTATTAATGGCGACGCTCTCTGCAAGTCGTTTTATTAAATTATTTTACTCTCGAAATAGGGCTGCCTTTATAAATCAGAGAAGGAGAGAGAGAGAGGACAGGAGAGAGAGAAGAGATAGGAGAGAAGAGAAGAGTGGAGAGAAGAGAAGAGATAGGAGAGAAGAGAAGAGAAGAGAGAGAGGAGAGAAGAGTGGAAAGAAGAGAAGAGATAGGAGAGAAGAGAGAATATAGATAGGAGGTAGAGGAGAAAGAGGAGAGAAGAGAGGAGAGGAGAGAGGAGAGAGAGAAATATTATCTGTTTAAATGGCAGGAGACATTTAATGAACCAACGTGAGTGAGTGAGTGAAGTTCCTTGTGAAATAAAGGACAGACAGTATTGCAGAGGATGACGTCAGTCGAGTAAATTTGTGCTGGACAAATATCAGTGGAGGAGAAAGGACGCCATCGATCTCATCCATCTGTGGAATGAAGTAAGGACGTGCGTGCGTGTGTGTGTGAAATGTATGGGACAGGTGGAATAGATGGTTCCTCCACATCTCTCGCGACGGCTCCGAGAGAGAGAGAGAGAGGAAGATTAATTACTCGGGGATGTTGGGGAGCCAGCCACTGACGTGATGGTCTTTCTCAGAGTGGCAACAAGAAGAGGAAGGCTGCCTGCTGCTGGATCCTTCTCTATGCAAACAAAAACACATCTCCTTGTTCGACAAAGAGAGAGAGAGAGAGAGAGAGAGAGAGAGAGAGAGAGAGAGAGAGAGAGAGAGAAATCTCCCCAAGGAAATTCCGCCTTTATTCGGCACCTTCTCCTTCCTCCTCCTGCTGCAGCGCTGCTGTTTCTTCTTAATAGCACTCACACGGAGACAGCGGCGGACCGTAGTCAGCGTCTCATCTGCATCTCAACAAAGCACCAGCTTCTGCTTCTGTGGCGGCATCAGACCAGGTCAATACGTCCATCAATCGATCTGAACGAGATCTCATCATGTACAACACAGTTAAGATGGCATGAGTTACATATGAAGATCTTACTTACTGAAATGAACCCTGCCATCAACCTTTATCCTTCTTCTCTTTTATTCAACAATAAATATTACCCAACAGATACTTTGGCTTTTTCTGGGAGTACCAGACTACACGAGGGTGATCCAGAAACTGTCAATTGCACCTTAATAGAATAGGGGGATGCGGAAGGGTGAGCAATGTAGCCAAAGGTTGTCTAGGGTTCCAGGGTTGTAGTTTAAGGATCCTACCCGGTAATACACCTAAGAATGGTATTGTTCCAATGCCATTACGAATGACGGGAGATGAATTTGCTCTGGAGTAACAGCATTCCCTTCTCCGTTCTCTACTTGTTTTACGAGACAGTTGACCGACTGATCCAATAGGACGAGCGGACAACTCTTATCGTATTCTGAAGGTTTGCGACCTCCTAAAATAGATCCTTAAAATGTGAAAAACTTTTTTTGGATTACAGGCTACATGAAGGTGATCCGGAATCCGCCCTTTTCAATTCCCCTTCAATAGCATAGAAAGGGATTAAGAAAGGTGGGGGGGATGTTGAAGGTAGAGTAAGGAAGACAGAGGTTGACTTAGGGGTCAAAACATACATTTTCTTTTTGGATGGCATGAACGGAGTCCTGGAGAAATATTTCAATACGAGGATTAATAACGGAAAAGCCAAGTAAATGGAGTGTAGTATAGGAAATAGTGGAGTAACAAGGGTTGTTAGATTGGGAAGGGATATTTTTGACGGAAGTTAAGGAATTCTGCTACTTGGGAAGCGTAATAACTAGGGATGGTAGAAGTATAGTCGACGTAAAAAGTACATGAAAGGAATTCTTTAGCGAAAAGGAGGAATTTACCGAAGGGTAATATAAGTGTGAATATAAGGAAGTCGTTGCTAAAAATTTTCGTGTGGAGTGTGGCTTTATACGAAACGAGGACGATAGGTGTTTCGGGAATGAAAATAATAGAAACTTTTGTTGCTATAGGAGAATGAGATGGGTGGATAGAATCACTAAGAGGAAAGACTAACCAGAATAGGGGAAGAGCGAACAAAATGGAGAAGGTTGACCAAGAGTAGGAATAGATTAATAGGCCACATTTTGAGTCATGATGGTCTTGTAAAATTACGATTAGAGGGACGTGAGTGTGTTTAAGAGCAGAAGAGGGAGATCAGGGATGGAATACGCTAAACAGAGTAGGGAGGATGTGGAATGTGGTAGTTACGCGGAAATGGAACGGCTTGCGCATGATAGGTTAGCATGGAGGGTTGCATCAGACCAGTCTTAGGATTAAATACACTGACAACAACAACAACGGACTAACATAAACTCTCTGGCAAGAAGGGAGGGCAACGGATACAAGGAACAAAAATCTTCAAACGATCGAAAGAAACCTACTTTGGTTGATTGGCGCTATAGAAAATGTTTCATGGCAATTGGATAAATGGCCTATTTAAACATGAAGTGGACAGGCGACATTACCTTCTATTTATATACATTAACCTGGTTAAGTTATTATCTACATTATTTTTAGTTTTATTTATAGGTTTCATGATGCGAGGTTTAATTTGCGATTCGTTCGTTCCATATAGCAAGCATTTCAGACTGAAGATTATATATTCCCGTTTTTATTTATTTATTTTGAACGAATTTTGTGTTTTTTTTTTGGTATGCATCCCGAATTTTTCCTATGTTGTTGTCCCTATTTAATTGAATTGAATCTATGCCTCTACTTCCTATTGGGAGACGTGTCACGTGTCCCTGCGGAGGGAGTCGATTTACCGCAGGCCTAAGGAGGTAATGTTGCATACAAAGCTTGTTCCCGAAACGCATCGTGAACAAAAGTGGTTTTGCGGTGGGTGGTTGCGGGGGGGGGGGAGAGGGAGGTTAATAACACCTCACCCCTCCCTACCGACGACGTTGAAAGGCTGCAGGGGGAAGGCAGGCAGACGTGTCACTGTCCTGACTCAGGAACTGGGGGAGGTGGAGGTGGAGAGGTGGTGCCTGGGGGTGGTAACGACATTTCGCGCAGGTAATGAAGTCCCCAGGGTGTCACACGACACAGGGGATGGGAAGGGAAAGTGCCTTAGACGAGAGGAGGAGAGGGGGAGCTACGTCACAGTTAATCGTCATAGCCTCCGCCTTCTACCTTTCACCCCTTACTCGAGCATCCTCAATCCAAGATTGGGTGGGCGAAAAATATGCTCATTTCCCTTGTGGTTGGTCTTCATGTAAACTTGTTTATCAGGGTCTTTGAAAGTTAATTAGCCACAAATAGACGATTAGGAAACGATTCAAACCAACAGCTAATGATCAAGTAATACATAGAAGAATAAAACACGAGGCACTAAAAAAAGGGAGAAATAACGAGGAAAGCAGCAACTAAAAATAAAGAGATAACGTCTCCCTCCCCCTCTCTCTCTCAGCCGAATATGACATGCCAGAACGTTAAGAAATGTTCAGACTCTCCTCAACACCAGTTCCTTTTCTTTTGGAAACTTTCATATTTGGTGACGCGTATAAATTTTGGCCGTATATTTTATTTATCTAAATTAATTACAATATAAAGTATTCTGTAGGAAGTTTGCATAGAGAACAGATTCATGTGTTATTCGCAAGAAACTCTTCCGGGATAAACCCGGCAAACAAACACTGTCATAAACTTGAAGCCTGACAAGCGCCTGAAGAGCATCAGACATTTGTCTGAAAGGACATTTGCGGCTCGACGAAAAACCCAGGTCAGCTAATGTCAGCAAGGTGGTTCAGCCAAAAGATGGCTAGGGGTGGCCCCTCACAAATTTTGAATTATTTTAGAGGGAGGGTGGGGACGCCAACCCCATTGGACGACCTGGGAAAGATATAAAAAGGTGGGGGAGACCAATGAGTCTTTTAGAAGAAGTGAGTTCTCGTTTGGAAAGGACCACAGAAAATGATTCAGGAAAGAGACTTGGAGGTGAGAGGACAGATAGGAGATAGCGAAACTGAAACGCGTACTGACTGGCTTCATGGGGTAAGAGAGGAGAGACGAGGAAACGGAGGTGGAGAACCACGTCAGAGTTCTGTGTGCTTCACAATGCCAACCCCGAAGCTGCCTTTGCGTTGGGTAAACCAGGAAACTAGAGGAGGATGAATGCAAAGTACGAAACAAAAGGCAATCTCTTGCTCTGCTATGCGCAAGAACACGTCATACAGCCCTGAATATAGTAAAAGTATTTACTTAAGTTTCTTGCTTAAGTTACTTAAGTATCTTTCTTTGGTTAAGGCCGTGCTGGACAAATGATGTACAATAAAATTAATTTATTTCTAAATATTGTAAATTGTTAAACATTAGTTATATAGTGTTAGGAGAGTCAGAAGAAGACTTGGAAATCATAATAAAGGGCATGAACAGGGCCCAGGAGAAAGAGTTCAATAAGAAGATTAATGGAGGGAAAACAAAGGTGGTGGAGTGAAGTATTGGAAACAGTTGAATAACAAAGGGTGTTCGAAGGGATATTTTGGCTTGGGAAGCGTAATAACTAGGGATGGTAGAGGTATAGTAGACGAAAAAAGAGTAGGATAGCACAGGCAAGGAAGGCTTTCCCGAAAAAGAGAAATTTACTTACTTGTAAGTGTGAATATTAGAAAATCGATGCTAAAAATGTTCGTGTGGAGTGTGGCGTTATATAGGTGCGAGACGTGGGCGATAGGAGTTAGGGAAAGGAAAAGAATAGAAGCCTTTGAAATAAGATGCTATAGGCGAATGATGAAAATCGTATGAGTGAATAGAATCACTAACGAGGAAGTTCTAAGCAGAATAGGGGAAGAGCGAACAATATGGAGGACGTTGACCAAGAGAAGGGTAGATTAATAGGCCAAGTTATAAGAGTTAAGAGTCTTGAAAAATTAGCCTTAGACGGAAACGTGTGGGGTAAAAACAGAAAAGTGAGGTAAAGGATGGAATGCGCTATGCAGATTAGGCAGGATGTGGGAAGACCTAGATATGAGGAAATGAAAACGCTTGAACAAGATAGGTTAGTATGGAGAGTTGCATCAGACCAGTCTTAGGCTGGAATACAACAACAACATTCTTTAAATGTATATAATAAAATTGTTTTAAAAGTCAAAGTTGATATAGCTATCGGTGCCCACTCATTTAATTGTATGCTCTAAATTTTCAACATATTTATAAATGATGAAAACCACGTCACAAATTTATCTGAGTTACTTCGATGGATGATTTATTATTTATTCTGTGTCGTCTTTGCTCAGAACGTCAAATCCTACTTTCTGCTTCTCCGTACTTGCCTCGTTTTTTTCTTGTCTGACAACCTATTTCTGCAAAGTTTTTCTTGAACCCCTAGGTTATTCTTCCTTTTTATTACTACGTAATTCCCTCCATCGGTATCTATATTATGCGCCGTTAGGAGGAATAAGGGAGCTTAGAGTAACTGCGATTCATCAAGGGAAATGATTTAACACTGCGGCTAATTTACGGAGGAAATTTCGGTGGGATGGGGAAAGAAACGGGTAGCGCGATCACATCACGAGGTCGTTAAATGCAAATATGTATCCCTTTAGAGGAGTAATGGGAGAAGGGGCAGGTTAGGCTACGTTGGCTTGGACAAAGTTCTGGCTGGCAAGGAAAAGGTGAGCGAAAGAACACAGTACTACTGTTAACACCCCTTCCCCTCCCCCTCACAGCTCGTTATGGCTAAATTTGATGCTCGTAGTGAGCGTCCAGGTTCATGTCCCCCTTACATGGAACAAGTATCCCTCCGCCACGGTCATGGGCGCCAATCGAGAAAGAAAAACAAAAGTTCCGTGATAATTTAAATAATCAGGACAACCATTGATTACACAAATAGACAGGAATTTTGAGTCTGGGCGGTTCTGTATCCCTATTTTATTTCTTTTGCATAACCGGTGAAAAATTATTTTACCTAATAAAGTTTGCTTTTGAAGTCACAAGAAAGAAATTTCAAAATATAAGGAAAATCTCTTTTTTATAAATTCAAATTAAGTACAAAAGGATAGCTTTAATTTATGCATTCATCACGGGAGGGTATATACAAGAGGCTTGAACATTGGTTCACATGATAAAGACTGGCGAGGTGTCCGTCGAAACGTCTTGCGTTAATCTTGTGTCTTCATCCAACAGATTCACCCGGAAAGACTTGTTTTATATACAAACAACAGTAAAAATAACTCCACAAATAGAAAAGAGAAAAATATAAACAAGCTTTAAAAATGAAATTTTGAAAAGAAATAACCTACAGTCCTATATATTTAACATTATTTAAAATTTAGTTGTTGTTGCGGTATTCAGTGCTAAGCCTCGTCTGGTGCAACCCACCAGGCTAAACTATCTTGCGCAAGCCTTTTCATTTAATTATAACTAGCACAACCCATATCACCCTAATCTTCTTAGCGTATTCCACCCTTCGCCACCCTATTCCGTTCTTACCCTTACACACTTACCTCTAATGCCTATTAATCTATCTCTTCTCTTGGTCAACGTCCTCCATATTGTTCGCTTTTCCCCTACACTTTTTTGAACTTCCTCGTTTGTGATTCTATCCATCCATCTCATTTTCTTCTAACACCACATTTGAAGGTTACCATTCTTTTCCTTTCCGCAACATCTGTCGTCCAAGTTTGGCACCCATATAAGTCAACTCCACGATCCATACAAATATTTTTAGCAACGATTTCCTAATATTCACACTTATGTTGCCCGTAAGTAAATTACACTTTTTCTCGAAAGCCTTCCTTGCCTGTGCTATTCTTCTCGTTATATCTACTATACTTCTACCATCCCTTGTTATTACGTTTTCCAAGTAGCAGAATTCCTAAAGTTCCTTCATAAAAAAAACAGCCTTTGTTATTCCACTGTTTCCCTTATAACATTCCATTACCTTGGTTTCCCAAATATTAATCCTCATATTGAGGTTTTCGCAGAATACGAAGTCTGATAGTTTAAGACTAAAAACTCTTGATATATAGTATAATAAGTATATATATATATACATGCCCTGTCGCAAATGTTGCTGCCTAAGGACAAGATGGCCTATACAACCACATTTCACAGCCTTCTATTCTGTACCACGTTCCATACGAACTTTTCAGCAACGATTTCCTAATATTCCCACTTTTTCGCAAAAGCCTTCCTTGACTGTGCTATTTTACTCTTTATGTTTACTATACTTATACCATTCCTTCAAGCTATTCTCTGTTCGCTTACGTTAATAAAGTGTTTTTTGTTAGTTAATTCTTGGAATGGGATGATAAGAATAATCTTCATATGCTTCACTGGGTCTCACATTTGTTGCCAAACTAATTATAATTTTTTGGTTCGAGTGAACTTGCAATATGCAACTTCCCTTTAACAGCATAGGAGGGGAATTGAAAAGGGTTAACTAGGGCCCCCAAGTAATAGTTTTACGTTCCTACCCAGTGTTTCACCTAAAGAGATGCAGGGAAAACTCTAGAAAACCTGGATCAGGTAGGTCGGGCATTGGGTACTATTCTCACCCCCTTCCGAATGACTGGTGACGAGTTTGCTGTGGGATCGCAGCATTCCCTTCTCCGTGTCTCCACCAGTTTCAGGAGGCAGTTAGCCGACTGATCCAATGGGATCAGTGGACAATTCTTGCTACATGCCCAAGGTCTTCTACCACAGTGCATATACCTCCTAAAATTGTAGCTCTTATTTTAATAAATTCACCTCAGATACTACATAAGGAGCCAACGTTATTTCTGAAGACACTTTTATGGAGAACGTTGACCAAGTGAAGGGATAGAGTAATAGGCCATATTTTAAAAGACATAAGGGACAGATAACGGAGGCATAGGAATCGAACCATTACAATGCAGCGTTACAAAGGCGACGTTTAATATTGGTAACCATGAGAAGAGGAATTTGACTGTCAACGAAAGTTAATATGAATCAAATCTCCGACGATATTAAATATTTTAAATTGAATGTATCTGCATATATGACTTAGCTTCAGGCATTAATTCTCAGGTGTGGCGTCTTTTTGCTGACGACTGCCGTGGAAATAATACATCGGAAAATAAAAACTATGATCGATGAAGAATTGCTACAAAAAGATTTAGAGACAATAATAGATTGGGCACTTGTTAATGAAATGAAAATAAATTGTAACAAGAGCAAGGCAAATAAGCTTTTGTAGGCGTCGCGTAGAAATAAGCTCAGCGGTAATGAAATAGTACAAGAAAGTAACTGTAAGTATTTGGGTATATACTTGAGCAGTAATATGGGTTGGGAATTTCAAATAGACCATGTGACTAGGAAAGCATGGAAGGCGCTACTTCATTTCGTCAGGCGGATTTTAAAAAAAGCAAACTGTGGATCACTGGAACTTGCATACAAATCTCTCCCTTGTGCGTCCAGTACTAGAATACGGCTGTATTTGTTGGGATCTGTTCCGAAAATATCATGTCGAGGCACTGGAAAGGGTACAGAAGGTGTCCTGGTCACGGAAACGAGAAGGTTCGTCAATTAGGGGTGGGATATGTTAGAAAAACGACGACAAAATTTACGTCTCGGGTCTCTTTTTAAAGCGTACTCAGGCTGGCCAACTGACAATCCTGGGAAGATATTGCATCAAAGTTTTTAGAAGTAAATTATTTCAGTAGCGGGGGAGGATCATCATTGTAAAATTGGGCGGGGGCAGTGTAGCTTTAAAACTGACGTTGGGAAATTTTCATTTTTAAATCGGACTGTAAGGGATTGGAACAATTTACCTGCAGAAGTTTTCGAAACATTCCCAATTGCCAATAGTAACGTGTTTCAGGGAAGAATTAGGAAGTGTAGTGAAGTGCGGCGAAACAATATATGAATAATGGGTACTTTTTTTTTATCTTTTTTGTTAGAATTTAATTTAATTTATATTATATTAGTGTAATTATTATCTATAACATATTTTATTTTTAAGTTTATTTTTCGTAACTGCCACCGAGTGCTACTCAATTGCAGTATTAATAAAATTCAATATATATTTTTCCGCATTTGGAAACTAATAAATGTGAAAAAAGATTCACGGTGACGATGACGACGACGACGTAATCTGAATTAAACGACGTCATAACTTGGCTGGCTGTGGTAATTTATTCCCCACTCTGTAAACGACTCGTCTCCTCTGATAACAACAGCCAGTATCGGCATCCTCCATCTTAACTTCGCCTCTTCTCCCCTTGCCAGCAATTTGCCTAAATTCCTCTCCCCTCCCCCTATCTTTCTCTCTCTCTCTCTGCTTAACTCCTTCGCATCAATCCATTGCCGATCCTCCAGCTCCTCTAAAAGGGATACATCTTTACATTTAACGACCTCGTAATGCCACGCGCCCTCGCAGTCTCCCCCCTCCTTCCTCATACGACCGCGAAAATTTCCTCCGACTCGCCTCGTTCGTAAGCTGATCGCAGTGTTCAATCTTTCGCTTGATGAGACACACTTAACCACACACTTCTCCTCCTCCTCCTTGGAGCACCGACGTCTCCATACGTCATCAACTACGTCATCCTCGCTTCAACCGTTTACTATACACCGGAAATAAAACGTGGAACATCGGTGTCATATAAAAGGTTGGCCTGGTTCTTTCATGGGCAACGCTTCCTAGGAAACCGTCGCCCTTTTGCCTTCACAGCCAACGTACCAGTGATGACGTCACCGCTCTCCTCGGATACCAGTAGCTTTCAATATTATAGGTTATTATTTTGCAGGATGGGACCATTCGGCGCAAGCCAGTTCGGCGCGAAACTCACTTAACATTACAAGACATATAATTTAATATTTATCAACATTTTTTAATATATTCCTAAACACTTAATTAGTTGCAATACCCGAGAGTTGTAAAACAAGCTATAAGTATGAATTCCACAAATATGGACGAAACGTCTAAGGTTTATTTAAATGCATATTAGGCTACGTTTTTATGACAAATTATCTGGACTTTTCATTAATATTTGAAGATGCCAAATTATTTATTCATTTAACAATTCGTAACAATAACTCATGAGACTTTTGTGTTCAGAATAAAAATCGAAATATTTATCCATCAGTGAAACATAAATTTTATAAAAGTAGCGATTTAAATTTATTTAAATTACTTGTCTTTTTAATAATAATAATAATAATAATAATAGGCGAATTGCTCTGATGTGATGCGCCTCACTCATCAGTCTAAAATAAATATTATATTTTACATCTGAAATTATATTTTTCTAATAAATCTTATGGTTGTTTCAATATGAATTATTCCACAAAACTGAATAATTTTTCACATTGAATTTTGTTTTTTTAGAAAACCCATTAATGCGGATATTAAATGTGCGCATAGTTTGGCCAATATAACTGTAATTACAATCTAAACAGATACCAAAATTAATAATTTTATTTTTAATATTTGAACATAGCTTAAATTATTGCAGGATAAGTTTGTATTATTTCTTACTGTGTGATTTTACGGGTAAATTATTAATTTCATATTAATCTTAGTCATCCCAATTTTAATGTATTTGTAAACGAAATGCAAAGGACAAATATTAAAAAGAACACTATTTATATTTTCCCCAGATTAAATTTATGATAGCGCTGACGTTATAATTTGACGTCCCTATTTACTAAATTATAAACCATAGTATCTTATGGAATAATGGCTGATTTGACATGTAATTAAGAATTATTCCTGAGTAAGTAGATCTTTTTATAGCAATTGGTAACTATCTTATTGACAAACAATAACCAAAATATCAAGAAAATTGACGAAGTGATCTTTTTCAATTTCAATTGTAAAGTTTCTTTCAGGGTTGTAATTATTAAAAGTATTGAGCAAATGGTTTATGTGGAATCTGAGGATGATACTAAAAAGTTATCATACTTGAAATATCTCAGTGGTTTTACATCTAAAGGTGTAATGCATAAGGCTTCCAAATCTCTCATAATTTGCACAAAAAAACGACAAAGAAAAATTTCTATGGAAGAAACAATGATTTCGTGATATTAAATGTTATTGAACGAAAAATAAGTGGAATTTATAATTACATTTATTAAGATAACATTTTTTGATAAAATAATTTTTGTCAATTTGGAAAAGTAGGTATTCCATCTATTTTTAAAACTTGGTGTAATTGATGCATGGGGTGAAAATTAAATGAGAACACTTCATCTAATGATAACAAAGCATGATCATTAGTGACGTTTAAATGGTCAAAAAACTTAAAAGACGTTTTGACTGTAAAATTATTTTCCTCATTAAGAGAATTATATAAAAATATAGAAATGTTATGAAGAGGGCTGCTAGTAGAAGAAACGATAATTCTGAAAGATGAATTATATGCTAGAGCATAGGCTCTGGCACTATTATCAGAAGTTAAAAACTAGGAGTTAAAAAGTGCTACTGTCCACAAGTCTTTTCAAGTTAATTTCTAATTGATCAATAATTAAAGTAATGGATTTAATTTTTATTGCAAGTTTTATGTATTTATTTGTCTGATAATAACGTTTCAACTTTATAAAACTATTTAGTCAAATTCCTTTGGCAGATTCACTAAAGATGACAACCGGATTATTAGAAATGTACATTTTGGTGTTTTGCACAACTTACGATAATTTTCTATACAGAATTAACTCATTGTTAATGTTTTCCATTGTAATTATGGAACTAACAATACGCTTATGAGTTATTCTTTGTAACAGTTATTTCAGCCTCGTTGCTTGCACAACTAAAGTTTTATCCATTTCAATTTCTTGTTAATAATTTTTCATTTTATAACATAATTGTATTATACATATATATTGTAAATATTCATTTTTATTATAATCGTAAAAGATGAGGTTTTAAAATTTAGGAACGGAACGTCGTAAACGAACTACTGCTAATAAAGTTTATATCACTTTTTTCTGATATATAGGCTGTTTTTAATTTTATTAATATTAATATAAGATGTGTATTTGTATAAAATAACTTATTTGAAACAAGTGTCCACAATATTGTCGTTTATCGCCACGTAATGTCCCCGCGCCCAACCTTGCGCCGAATAATTCTTGCGCCGAAGTGGCTGCGCCGAAACGGTCGCGCCGAACTGGCCGCGCCGAATCGTCCTAGACCCATTATTTTGTTCCCTCTATAATAATAATGACCTGCACAAAATCAAATTATATGATTAAAAATATTTAGGCTCATGCATTTTTCTCTTCCAGTTCTACCCCAGAGTGTCTCTGAGACGCTTTACGTAGGATTAATGTAAGGAAAGGTAAAGAAAAAAAAGCACCGGTGCTTTCAAATGAACTCCGGTTACTATATATAAAGAAAACCCAGCTGAGTTTTAAGAAACCAATACTAATATTTATATTTCAGATTTCTACGACGTTTCATCTAGTTTTTTGAACTTCCTCAAGTTTAATATTTTAGAGGATTGTACAATTGGAATGAATATTAGGGCTTATAATGGTGTTAAAGAAATATATTATTATAGAACTGGATGGGGATAAATTTACATTTATGAATTGATATGATACGATTTATTTATCAACCCAATTTTTCTTTTGAAGCCGGCCTCCTTATATTTATAATTCAACATTTAGAAACATGAGATGTATTCTAGGGTGGTATTTAAGGGCCTTCTCATAGCCGGTCCCTTCTCGATTTCCTTATTGGGAAATGAACATTTTGCTCATTTAATATTTTTATCCCCTGTCACTATCAAGAGAAAGCATTCCTCCATGGCTTATCCAATTCTCGTCCACTCTGCAGTCTCTCAATAGAGCACCTAGATATCTGAATCAATCTCTCTGCATCAATCACACTCCAAGTCTCTCTACATCTATCATCATAACCACAGAGCCCGTTTCTTATCACCCATTTTCAACGTCTTAATGCCCGAAAATCAATTTTCGTCCGTTTTAATAAATGTCCCCACTCCTTTATTTAATTTCCTTCGGTTGCAGGGACATAATCCTCTCCAATAAAAAAAATTAGAAGTAGGGAGGAGGTCATTCACCCCACTTACCACCGATGATTGGGGGGGGGAAATACCAGGCCTCGTCACAGCCAGTTTTCCCGGAGCCGAAATGATTTTAAAATCCCCACTGGCGCATAATTGTCTAGGTTTTATTACCCTATTTGCAGCCTTCTTTTCAATATCACTCAAGCCTTTGACTGCGTACCACCAATTTCCGTATTTTTTTGAGTTTTCCCATAATAAAATATTTCTATTATAAGTACTATACAATAAATTAATCAAAAATAATAAATAAAAATAAGACAATTTATCAGCAAAAATTTAATTCAGTTTAACGACGTTTTTTTCCGTATTTGTGGACATCAACAGGTAATTTTTTTTTAATTCATAAAACTAATATACATATTTTTCGTCTGTGTTGGCAACCCACGGAGCAAATTTATTCCCATGTGAAACAGTTTAGTGTATTTAACAATTTCCCTGATGAAGTTCGCGAATATGGAGTCGTAATTATATTAACAAAATATTAATTTTAAAATATTTCTGACAAATTGGCTGCTATTTCAGAGGGACTGAAATTTGAAATTTCTGTAAATGATTTGCTACTGAGCTGAAATTTTAACCGTGTATTAACAACACACATGTGTAGCAATGTACAAAAATTTACTTTCTGTAAACTTGTTTTTTTTAGTTGTTGAGATATTATGAAAACTATTTTTAAAATTTGGTAGTTTGGAAAATGTTCCTTGCGTCACGTACTTGAATATATTTGAGTTTTTTTAGGTTGAAATATAGGGCTGACTGTTTTTATCAATAGTCGGTATTTTTTTTTAATTGATTAAAATTGTGGGGAGCAAATAATTTTTTACTTAGAGCTTCATACGGTTAATTAAAATTTGTCACTTTTCAGCACTTTGAAAATTTTTTTCACCTAAACTACTTAGACAATTAGAAAACTAATACATTTAATTGAAGATATTAGCATGTAGATTATGTTCAAAAACAATGAAGATAATATCTTAATATTTGTGACGCTTAGAAAGTGTTTCGTACCAGAAATCATAAAGCTGAGAAAAACACATTTTTATGAAAAATATTAATAATTTATTAATTTATAATCAATCGTATTAATTAAATTATCCTGCAGCATATGCTACACCTTCATTCTTTTCTTTGGCAGATTCTTTTTTTCAGTTTACTGAATTTATGGGCATAATAACATGAAAAAAAATATGAAATCGATCTTTTTTTTCAAATTTTGGACAAAATTTTAGTCCCCGTTTCTCTTAAGGCAGCTAGAAGTTCTCTCCTCCCTCCTCCATCCATTGTCAGGTGAGATAGGCTCTGGTCAGGAGAAAGGGGAGAAGGATGGTCAGACAGTGCTTTTCGAAATAAACAAAACAATTGAATAATAATCTCAAGTGTTATAAATATATAGACAGGAAAAGGAAGGTGAGGGAAAATGGTAAGTGACTTATGAAGAGAATGTAACACGGCGCGGTGAAAAATGTAGACGAAAGTTAAATGTTGTTAAATGAGACAGAATATAGAATAGGCGAGTGGGGAACTAATTCCAAGGGTAACGAGCTGCAAATATCTGGGGATATATTTCAACAACAGACTTGGGTGAATTTCACGGCCCGAAAAGCGTGGAATTCCTTACATTTCATTATGAGGAACTTAAAAAAGGGAAGTTCAAAAACAAAGGAGGTGGCATACTTATCTCTAGTTAGACCAATTTTGGAATATGGGGCACAGGCTTGTTGGGATCCTTATAGAATTAATCAAATAGAATCATTAGAGAAAGTTCAGAAAAGGGCTGCTGCTAATTTTGTGCAAGTAGGGCCACAGGGTCATAGGAAGGAAAAAGTAAAACAGCTAGGTTGGGAGGTATTGTCAGAAAGGAGGGAGAAAGCAAGACTGCATAAGCTTATATGGGGCAAAAACCATGGATTGGAATTAGCTACAAAATGCAAAAGCCCAGTTATATAGGTAGATGATGGGAGGATCACCAATTCAAAGTGAAATATAGAAAACAAAAAACAGATGTTGGCAAATTCTCATTCCTAAATAGGACCATCAACGACTGGAATAATTTACCTGTGGCAGGAGGAGTGTTTGGAGGAAATCCTCTTCAAGAAAATAAATTTAGGTCAAATCTGAAAAAAAAACGTGTGAAGTGAAGTGGATATTTTTTAATATAAATGTGTTTCCGAATATAAAAAACTAAAGTGAAGTGAAGTGAAGTGTTTCTCTTTTCTCTTTCAGGGCATCCACAGAACATGTTTATCTTTCTTTAGTTTATAATTATGTATATTTAATTATGTATCTGCCACCAGGGGGGCTTGCGCCCAATTGTAGATTATTAGCAAATACAAGACAATGAAATAAGTTGAAGAGTATTTAGATAAAGTTGTAGTTAGAGGTACGAAGAAGGTTTGCCTGACGATATCTTAATTTTATTCGCGTCTTCTGAAGAATATTTGGAAGACTTGTTCAATGAGCACGAACGCCATCTTGAAGATCACTAGGGAAATATAGTATTTATAATAGAATTAAAAACTCTTGTTGAGAAAAGTGACGGATTTTACTTGATTTCCCGGCGCTTAGGAAACCCTTCAGCACCACCAGCAGATGCTGCTGATGGTCAACGACAACTCCCCTAGAAAAGGTAGTTGTTGTAAAGCGCCGGATGGACTCTGGCATCCATCCACAAGCCCACGAGTGGAACTGTAACGGGGGAAAATGGCCGTTCGATTTATTGCGTCCAGGGTAGGAGGACATAACTCGCGGGCCACACCCTGAAATACAACACCGCGTAGGCAGACAGCGCCCTGACCATTTAGCTACCACTCTCTCTCTCTCTCTCTCTCTCTCTCTCTCTCTCTCTGACATCCATACACGTAGAGAACGTGACGTCACTGCAAAGGGAACTTCAGCAGAGAAACGGCGGATTTAGATTTATCGTTGTTTCCATAAGTCCTCGATTGAGGAAATAGGATACGTCATACATTACAAATGAAACAAAAAAAGGGTACATAATTCATGACAAATAATCTTAAAATAAATTAATAAAAGAAAATGTCTATAGACAAAAGTCAATACTCCAAAACTACCTTTCAAACAAGAACCTTCTCTGTCAAAATAAATAACCACCTCTCACAACCTCACCCAATCGCGGCCGCGGGCGTCCCCCAAGGAAGTGTCAATGCCCCCCTTCCTATACAACATATTCTCCCATGATATCCCACAACATCCCAACACTAGCACAATCTTTTTCGCAGACGACATGAGAGCCATCTCCTATGAAACCTCACCTCTCCCTCACCTCCAATCAGCGCTCAATAACCTAGAGCAATGCTCCAAACAATGGCGAATCAGTATCAACCCCATCAAATCAATAACATCCCATTCATCCTAACAAAAAACCCTCCTCCCCAAATTCATCTCTATCTAAAAAAATTCATTAATCCCTACAAAAACGGAAACCACCCACGTACCTCGGAATCATGTTTGACTCAAAACTATCCTGGAAATCTCACATTAATTTTCCCTTCTCCAAAATAAACCAAAAATTCAGAACTCTATATCCATCCCGTCCTAAACAGAAAATCCATCCCCTGTCTCCACCAGCAGCACAAAACGCCTCATATACCTCTCCTCCATAATACAACCCACCTGGTCCTATGCCTCCTCCATATGGGAAACAACAGCCAAAACCCATTCAACCAAAATTCAAACCAAACAAAACACAATACTATGCACCATCACAAACTCTCCCTGGCTGGTACCTAAGAAATTCCGTCATCCATCACAACATCAAAATTCCCAATGTTAACTCAGTAATCTCCAAATCCATAACAAACCTAATGAAAAGCGCACTCAACCACCAAAAACCCCCACGATCCATGACAATCCTCCTCCACATACCTCCACACGCTCCCCTAGCCTCAAAAGAAAACTTCCGATTGACCTCATCCTTCCTTCCCCCTGATCACCCTAACCCACTCTACCATCATGTTACATCCTCATTAATCCTCCAAAAATCAGTTCTCTACCTGTCAATCCTCACCCACCTAAGTCGTATGCCCCTCAGGTACTCGCAAAAATAAATAAACATAACCAATTCTCCTAAAGTCGGTTAATTAAATGAATTAACCTATCTTCACGTTATCATGTTAATTATATACCTTTTTAATATTGTATATACTGTATCGTTATTGTCCTAACTGATAATCTGTACGATAAAAGTTTTTAAAATAATAATAATAAAAAAAAGACAAAAGTCAATATAAACACAACACGGACACACGATGTCACACACACACACGCACACTGGGAAACACAAACAAGCACACACTGAGAAATACGCAATGGAGTTTTGAACAACTTGGAACAGAAAACTGTTCAATACATGAAACAAACAAAGAAAAGAGCAGATAAAACTGAATAGAAATTTTAAAGATATGTGCTGTGCTATTTTACAAGACTGTCGTACTCTGGAATTTTCATGCAGTTAATAACAATTAAAGTAAATTAAAATATTACAATCAAAAGAACACACACAAAATCTGATAGTTCATTTTAAGCAACACAGGGTGAGACAACCCTTGATTTGCTAAGAAACCCTCCATGCTAACGTATTTTACACAAGCCTTTTCATATCAGAAGAACTACCACATCCCTCATCCACCATAATCTTTTTTAGCATATTCAAACATTGGCCTCCCTCATCTTTTCTTACCCCACAAACTTTCCTCCAATTGTAAGTTTACAAGATCCTTGTACCTTAAAGCGTGGTCTAAACACAGACATTATCAAGCGATTCCAATCAAAAGTGCTGTGATCCTTGGTCCCGAACGAGGTCATAAGAACAGATTTGGGCATTTCAACCCTTACTGAAGAAATACACAACAACAGTGAAAAACAAAATAGTGAAGCGACTCAAGCCTCGGCTCAAGATATTCAAACCTTTGGACCTATTAACAAGATTTAAGCAAAGTGAAGAAACAAATTCCTTGGGGTCAAACTTTTATATTTTAACTGAACCTTGAAAGACTTTCAATGGAATGTTTTACACCATGTCTTGTGTTTTGAAAATCATGTATATTACTAAATGTCGCTTTATGACGGATTGAAACCTAATAAATAAATAAAGAACACTGGTCAACAAAAAGGAAACATTTTCTTGTCTCAAAAAGAAAAAATGTATGATTCTGATAGAATTTCTTCTCCTGAATTCAAATGTGATATCGATGTTCCTCCATCATGCAAGGTTTCCGAGGAAAAGGAATTTATAATTTCAAACACTTTAATATTTTCTAAATTGTTAAGTACAGAGTATTCGAACATTCGGACTCGCCTATAATTTAAGAGATGAAGCTTTTCTGCTATATATTTAGATTGTGGAGCATCCCTCTTGATGGTCCAGCATTGATATCTCTTTTCCATCGCTGGAAAACGTCCCCCGTGCTCATCGCTCACTGCGGCAAGATTTTCCGGGAAGAAGTCCAGGTTCAAGTGCAAGAATCGTATTTTTAAGGACACATTACAACCCTAATTTCTATAAGATCATTGACAATGTCACGGTAATTTTCTGCCTTTAGATTTTCCAAAAAACTGTGAGATACTTTTTTGAATCCTTGCCCAGCTGCTTTATCCAGTTGATTCAATGTTTCCTCAAACTTCTCATCATGTACTAGTGATCGTATTTTTGTGGACCCACAAATCTCCCTTCTTTAATTACTGCTTCTTTAATTTTTGGAGACTTCTGTTTTAAGTAGATGAGACCAGGAGTATTGCCCATGGTTTTCACGAAATTATTCATTAATCCTACTTTGATATGTAACGGAGGTAAATACTCATTTTTAGGATTACATATTGAGTCATGTTTCACATTTTTTTCTGTCCACGAATGAATGATTCGCGTTTAGGTCATTCTTTTCTTTCTTCCTGTAACCAAGCTGCAGACCAAGAATTAGTGCAATTACACTTCACCACAAATATTCCATTCATACACAATTAAAAGTTTAAAATGCTCTAGGAGCTTTTATTTTGCAATAGACAAATGGTCTTTTATTTTAAAAAATATTGAAATCCATTAATTGTAATTAAAATAAAAAACTGTGGCTAATGGTGAAATTTCGATTAAAATTTTAAAACACTTTAAAAAGACTACATAAAGTACAACTATTGGTCCTCATGAGACAAAAATCAGTGTAATCTCTCCCTTCTCCTGGTAGACGTCCTCCATATTGTTCGCTCTTCCTCTATTCTGTTTAGAACTTCCTGGATAGTTACTCTATGCACCTATCTGATTCTCCAACTCCTACCGTCCAAATTTCGCGCCCATAGAACGTCACACTCCATAAGATCATTCTTTAGCAAGGATTTCTTCACATTAACCCTTATATTACCGGTAACGAAATTTCTCTTTTTTGTGAAAGCCTTTCCTGCCTGTTCTATTGTACATACTGTCTAATCTGCATAGCGTATTCCATCCTTGTCCTCCCTTTTCTGTTCTTACCCCACACACTCTTCCATCTAAGGCTAATTTTACAAGACCCTCGTATCTTGAACCGTGGCCTATTAATCTATCCCTTCTCTTAGTCAACGTCCTCCATTTTGTACGCTTTTCCCCTATTCTGTTTAAAACTTCCGAGTTTGTGATTCTATCGACCCACCTGGATTTTCATCATTCTCCTATAGCAGCACATTTCAAAGGCTTCTATTCTTTTCCTTTCTCCAACTCCTACCGTCTACGTTTCGCACCCATATTTTAACGCCACGCTCCACACAAACATTTTTAGCGACGATTTTCTAATATTCACACTTATATTACCCGTAAGTAAATAACTCTTTTTCGCAAAAGCCTTCTTATCTTATGTTATCATTGCCTGTGTTATCCTACTCTTTATGCCTACTATACTTCCACCATCCCTAGTCATTACGCTTCTCAAGTAGCAGAATTGCTTAACTTCCTTCAAAAAATCCCTTCCCAATCTAAAAGCCTTTGTTACTCCACTGTTTCACATACTACATTTGCATTGCCTTGGTTTCCTCTCTGTTCATCCTGATATTGAATTCTTTCTCCAGGACAATGTTCACGCCAATTATTGTGGTTTCCATGTCTCCTTCTGACACCCCTGAAAATACAATATCATCGGCCATTCTTAGGGATTTTTTTTCTTCTCCTTACTGTATGATTCCTTTTCCATATTCGGTTTTAACTTTCTTCGTCGCCTGTTCTATAAAGTTAAAGAGCATGGGTGACAGACTGCATACTTGCCTTACTCCTTTCTTGATTTCTACTTTCTTTTCTTGATCTTCTATTCTATTTACTGCTGACTACCTCCTGTAGAGGTTATAGATAAGCCTTCTTTCTCGATGTTTTATTCTTGTCCTTTTAATAATCCTGAATAACATGTTCCAGTTATGAAATGCGTTTTCTAAATCTATAAATTCCATGAACGTAGGCCTACATTTCATTTTCCTGTCTTACATAAGCAGGCGCAGAGTCAATGTTACTTCTCTTGTAGCCTAAACTCTTCCTAAAACCAAACTTATCTCATCCTAACTCGTATTGTATTTTCGTTCCATCCTACTATTTACTTTTTCTGTTAATATTTTGCTTGAATTGCGTGAGATACTAAAATAATTGTCATTTTCTTTTCGCATCTATCAGCCCCAGGCTCCTTTGGTACGAATATAATTATGATGCTCCTGAAATTTTTTTGGTTTTCTACCACTTTCCTAGATTTCGCAAACTATCCTGAACGCCCACGATATTGCTTTTCACCCGAAGATCTTATCATGTCCGCTGGAATGTTATCGATTCCTGGCGCTTTACAGTTGCTTAGATCTGTCAGCCATGGCTCTGTCAAACTTCAACCATAAAATATTCTCTCTAAACTCTTCT
>CM067376.1:13366927-13533439 GCA_034510155.1 Eucriotettix oculatus
CGATCCTCCAGCTCCTCTAAAAGGGATACATCTTTACATTTAACGACCTCGTAATGCCACGCGCCCTCGCAGTCTCCCCCCTCCTTCCTCATACGACCTCGAAAATTTCCTCCGACTCGCCTCGTTCGTAAGCTGATCGCAGTGTTCAATCTTTCGCTTGATGAGACACACTTAACCACACACTTCTCCTCCTCCTCCTTGGAGCACCGACGTCTCCATACGTCATCAACTACGTCATCCTCGCTTCAACCGTTTACTGTACACCGGAAATAAAACGTGGAACATCGGTGTCATATAAAAGGTTTCCCTGGTTCTTTCACGGGCAACGCTTCCTAGGAAACCGTCGCCCTTTTGCCTTCACAGCCAACGTACCAGTGATGACGTCACCGCTCTCCTCGGATGCCAGTAGCTTTCAATATTATAGGTTATTATTTTGCGGGATGGGACCATTCGGCGCAAGCCAGTTCGACGCGAAACTCACTTAACATTACAAGACATATAATTTAATATTTATCAAAAATTTTTAATATATTCCTAAACACTTAATTAGTTGCAATACCCGAGAGTTGTAAAACAAGCTATAAGTATGAATTCCACAAATATGGACGAAACGTCTAAGGTTTATTTAAATGCATATTAGGCTACGTTTTTATGACAAATTATCTGGACTTTTCATTAATATTTGAAGATGCCAAATTATTTATTCATTTAACAATTCGTAACAATAACTCATGAGACTTTTGTGTTCAGAATAAAAATCGAAATATTTATCCATCAGTGAAACATAAATTTTATAAAAGTAGCGATTTAAATTTATTTAAATTACTTGTCTTTTTTAATAATAATAATAATAGGCGAATTGCTCTGATGTGATGCGCCTCACTCATCAGTCTAAAATAAATATTATATTTTACATCTGAAATTATATTTTTCTAATAAATCTTATGGTTGTTTCAATATGAATTCTTCCACAAAACTGAATAATTTTTCACATTGAATTTTGTTTTTTTCCAAGTCCCATTAATGCGGATATTAAATGTGCGCATAGTTTGGCCAATATAACTGTAATTACAATCTAAACAGATACCAAAATTAATAATTTTATTTTTAATATTTGAACATAGCTTAAATTATTGCAGGTCAAGTTTGTATTATTTCTTACTGGGTGATTTTACGGGTAAATTATTAATTTCATATTAATCTTAGTCATCCCAATTTTAATGTATTTGTAAACGAAATGCAAAGGACAAATATTAAAAAGAACACTATTTATATTTTTCCCAGATTAAATTTATGATAGCGCTGACGTTATAATTTGACGTCCCTATTTACTAAATTATAAACCATAGTATCTTATGGAATAATGGCTGATTTGACATGTAATTAAGAATTATTCCTGAGTAAGTAGATCTTTTTATAGCAATTGGTAACTATCTTATTGACAAACAATAACCAAAATATCAAGAAAATTGACAGAGTGATCTTTTTCAATTTCAATTGTAAAGTTTCTTTCAGGGTTGTAATTATTAAAAGTATTGAGCAAATGGTTTATGTGGAATCTGAGGATGATACTAAAAAGTTATCATACTTGAAATATCTCAGTGGTTTTACATCTAAAGGTGTAATGCATAAGGCTTCCAAATCTCTCATAATTTGCACAAAAAAAGACAAAGAAAAATTTCTATTGTAGAAACAATGATTTCGTGATATTAAATGTTATTGAACGAAAAATAAGTGGAATTTATAATTACATGTATTAATTGATAAAATAATTTTTGTCAATTTGGAAAAGTAGGTATCCCATCTATTTTTAAAACTTGGTGTAATTGATGCATGGGGTGAAAATTAAATGAGAACACTTCATCTAATGATAAGAAAGAATGATCATTAGTGACGTTTAAATGGTCAAAAAACTTAAAAGACGTTTTGACTGTAAAATTATTTTCCTCATTAAGAGAATTATATAAAAATATAGAAATGTTATGAAGAGGGCTGCTAGTAGAAGAAACGATAATTCTGAAAGATGAATTATATGCTAGAGCATAGGCTCTGGCACTATTATCAGAAGTTAAAAACTAGTAGGAGTTAAAAGCGCTACTGTCCACAAGTCTTTTCAAGTTAATTTCTAATTGATCAATAATTAAAGTAATGGATTTAATTTTTATTGCAAGTTTTATGTATTTATTTGTCTGATAATAACGTTTCAACTTTATAAAACTATTTAGTCAAATTCCTTTGGCAGATTCACTAAAGATGACAACCGGATTATTAGAAATGTACATTTTGGTGTTTTGCACAACTTACGATAATTTTCTATACAGAATTAACTCATTGTTAATGTTTTCCATTGTAATTATGGAACTAACAATACGCTTATGAGTTATTCTTTGTAACAGTTATTTCAGCCTCGTTGCTTGCACAACTAAAGTTTTATCCATTTCAATTTCTTGTTAATAATTTTTCATTTTATAACATAATATAGATATATATATTGTAAATATTCATTTTTATTTTAATCGTAAAAGATGAGGTTTTAAAATTTAGGAACGGAACGTCGTAAACGAACTACTGCTAATAAAGTTTATATCACTTTTTTCTGATATATAGGCTGTTTTTAATTTTATTAATATTAATATAAGATGTGTATTTGTATAAAATAACTTATTTGAAACAAGTGTCCACAATATTGTCGTTTATCGCCACGTAATGTCCCCGCGCCCAACCTTGCGCCGAACTGGCCGCGCCGAATCGTCCTAGACCCATTATTTTGTTCCCTCTATAATAATAATGACCTGCGCAGAATAAAATTATATGTTTAAAAATATTTAGGCTCGTGCATTTTTCACTTCCAATTTTACCCCAGAGTCTCTCTGAGACGCTTTACGTAGGATTAATGTAAGGAAAGGTAAAGAAAAAAAAGCACCGGAGCTTTCAAATGAACTCCGGTTACTACATATAAAGGAAACCCAGCTAAGTTTTAAAAACCAATAATAATATTTATATTTCAGATTTCTACGACGTTTCATCCAGATTTGTGAACTTCCTCAAGTATAATATTGTAGAGGATTGTGCAATTGAAATGAATATTAGGGCTTATAATGGTGTTAAAGAAAGATATTATTATAGAACTGGATGGGGATAAATTTACATTTATGAATTGATATGATACGATTTATTTATCAACCCAATTTTTCTTTTGAAGCCGGCCTCCTTTTATGTATAATTCAACATTTAGAAACATGAGATGTATTCTAGGGTGGTATTTAAGGGCCTTCTCATAGCCGGTCCCTTCTCGATTTCCTTATTGGGAAATGAACATTTTGCTCATTTAATATTTTTATCCCCTGTCACTATCAAGAGAAAGCATTCCTCCATGGCTTATCCAATTCTCGTCCACTCTGCAGTCTCTCAATAGAGCACCTAGATATCTGAATCAATCTCTCTGCATCAATCACACTCCAAGTCTCTCTACATCTATCATCATAACCACAGAGCCCGTTTCTTATCACCCATTTTCAACGTCTTAATGCCCGAAAATCAATTTTCGTCCGTTTTAATAAATGTCCCCACTCCTTTATTTAATTTCCTTCGGTTGCAGGGACATAATCCTCTCCAATAAAAAAAATTAGAAGTAGGGAAGAGGTCATTCACCCCACTTACCACCGATGATTGGGGGGGGGAAATACCAGGCCTCGTCACAGCCAGTTTTTCCGGAGCCGAAATGATTTTAAAATCCCCACTGGCGCATAATTGTCTAGGTTTTATTACCCCATTTGCAGCCTTCTTTTCAATATCACTCAAGCCTTTGACTTTGTACCACCAATTTCCGTATTTTTTTGAGTTTTCCCATTACAAAATATTTCTATCATAAGTAGGATACAATAAATATAATCAAGAATAATTAATAAAAATACAGACAATTTAATTCAGTTTAACGACGTTTTTTCCGTATTTGTGGACATCAACAGGTAAATTTTTTAATTCACAAAAATACTATACATATTTTTCTTCTGTGGTGGCAACCCACGGAGCAAATGTATTCCCAGTTTAGTCTATTTAACAATTTCCCTGATGAAGTTCGCGAATATGGAGTCGTAATTATATTACCAAAATATAAATTTAAAAAAAATTCCTGACAAATTGGCTGCATTTATTATTTACTATTAAAGGACAGAGGGACTGAAATTTCTGTAAATGATTTGCTACTGAGCTGAAATTTTAACCGTGTATTAACAACACACATGTGTAGCAATGTACAAAAATTTAGTTTCTGTAAACTTGTTTTTTTTTGTTGAGATATTATGAAAACTATTTTTACAATTTGGTAGTTTGGAAAATGTTTCTTGCGTCACGTACTTGAATATATTTGAGCTTCTTTAGATTAATATATAGGGCTGACTGTTTTTATCAATAGTCGCTATTTTTTTAAAATTGATTAAAATTGTGGGGAGCAAATAATTTTTTCTGGGAGCTTCATACAGTTAATTAAAATTTGTCACTTTTCAGCACTTTGAAAATTTTTTTCACCTAAACTACTTAGACAATTATAAAACTAATATATTTAATTAAAGGTATTAGCATTGAGATTATGTACAAAAATATATTTGTGACGCTTAGAAAGTGTTTGGATCAGAAATAATAAATCTGAGAAAAACACATTTTTATGAAAAAAAGTCATAATTTATTAATATATAATCAATAGTATTAATTGAATTATAATATAGCATATGCTACACCTTCCTTCTTTTCTTTGGCAGATTCTTTTTTCAGTTTACTGAATTTGTAGGCATAATAACATGAAAAAAAATTATGAAATAGATTTTTTTTTCAAATTTTGGCCAAAATTTTAGTCCCCGTTTCCCTTAAGGCGGCTAGAAGTTTCCTCCTCCATCCATTGTCAGGTGAGATAGGCTCTGGTTGGGAGAAAGAAGAGAAGGACGGTCAGACAGTGCTTTTCGAAATAAACAAAAAAAAAGAATAATAATCTCAAGTGTTATAAATATATATATAGACAGAAAAGGAAGGTGAGGGAAGATGGTAAGTGACTTATGAAGAGAATGTAACACGGCGCGGTGAAAAATGTAGACGGAAGATAAATGTTGTTAAATGAGACAGAATATAGAATAGGCGAGTGGGGAACTAATTCCAAGGGTAACGAGCTGCAAATATCTGGGGATATATTTCAACAACAGACTTGGGTGGGAGGAACAAGTGTGGAATTCCTTACATTTCATTATGAGGAACTTAAAAAAGGGAAGTTCAAAAACAAAGGAGGAGGTGGCATACTTATCTCTAGTTAGACCAATTTTGGAATATGGGGCACAGGCTTGTTGGGATCCTTATAGAATTAATCAAATAGAATCATTAGAGAAAGTTCAGAAAAGGGCTGCTGCTAATTTTGTGCAAGTAGGGCCAGGTCATAGGAAGGAAAAAGTAAAACAGCTAGGTTGGGAGGTATTGTCAGAAAGGAGGGAGAAAGCAAGACTGCATAAGCTTATATGGGGCAAAAACCATGGATTGGAATTAGCTACAAAATGCAAAAGCCCAGTTATATAGGTAGATGATGGGAGGATCACCAATTCAAAGTGAAATATAGAAAACAAAAAAACAGATGTTGGCAAATTCTCATTCCTAAATAGGACTATCAACGACTGGAATAATTTACCTGTGGCAGGAGGAGTGTTTGGAGGAAATCCTCTTCAAGAAAATAAATTTAGGTCAAATCTGAAAAAAAACGTGTGAAGTGAAGTGGATATTTTTTAATATAAATGTGTTTCCGAATATAAAAAACTAAAGTGAAGTGAAGTGAAGTGTTTCTCTTTTCTCTTTCAGGGCATCCACAGAACATGTTTATCTTTCTTTAGTTTATAATTATGTATATTTAATTATGTATCTGCCACCAGGGCTTGCGCCCAATTGTAGATTATTAGCAAATACAATACAATGAAATAAGTTGAAGAGTATTTAGATAAAGTTGTAGTTAGAGGTACGAAGAAGGTTTGCCTGACGATATCTTAATTTTATTCGCGTCTTCTGAAGAATATTTGGAAGACTTGTTCAATGAGCACGAACGCCATCTTGAAGATCACTAGGGAAATATAGTATTTATAATAGAATTAAAAACTCTTGTTGAGAAAAGTGTGACGGACTTTATTTGATTTCCCGACGCTTAGGAAACCCTTCAGCAGATGTTGCTGATGGTCAACGACAACTCCCCTAGAAAAGGTAGTTGTTGTAAAGCGCCGGATGGACTCTGGCATCCATCCACAAGCCCACGAGTGGAACTGTAACGGGGGAAAATGGCCGTTCGATTTATTGCGTCCAGGGTAGGAGGACATAACTCGCGGGCCACACCCTGAAATACAACACCGCGTAGGCAGACAGCGCCCTGACCATTTAGCTACCACTCTCTCTCTCTCTCTCTCTCTCTCTCTCTCTCTCTCTGAGACACCCACACACGTAGAGAACGTGACGTCACTGCAAAGGGAACTTCAGCAGAGAAACGGTAGATTTAGATTTATCGTTGTTTCCATAAGTCCTCGATTGAGGAAATATGATACGTCATACATTACAAATGAAACAAAAAAGGTACATAATTAAAGACAAATAATCTTAAAATAAATTAATAAAAGAAAATGTCTATAGACAAAAGTCAATACTCCAAAACTACCTTTCAAACAGAACCTTCTCTGTCAAAATAAATAACCACCTCTCACAACCTCACCCAATCGCGGCGGCGGGCGTCCCCCAAGGAAGTGTCATTGCCCCCCTTCCTATACAACATCTTCTCCCATGATATCCCACAACATCCTAACACTAGCACAATCTACATAGCCATCTCCTATGAAACCTCACCTCTCCCTCACCTCCGATTTCCAACCACTCCAATCAGCGCTCAATAACCTAGAGCAATGGTCCAAACAATGGCGAATCAGTATCAACCCCACCAAATCAATAACCATCCCATTCACTCTAACAAAAAACCCTCCTCCCCAAATTCATCTCTATCTAAACAATTCATTAATCCCTACAAAAACGGAAACCACCCACGTACCTCGGAATCATGTTTGACTCAAAACTATCCTGGAAACCTCACATTAATTTTCTCCTCTCCAAAATAAACCAAAAATTCAGAACTCTATATCCCCTCCTAAACAGAAAATCCATCCCCTGTCTCCACCAGCAGCACAAAACGCCTCATATACCTCTCCATAATACAACCCACCTGGTCCTATGCCTCCTCCATATGGGGAACAACAGCCAAAACCCATTCAACCAAAATTCAAACCAAACAAAACACAATACTACGCACCATCACAAACTCTCCCTGGCTGGTACCTAAGAAATTCCGTCATCCATAAAAACATCAAAATTCCCAATGTTAACTCAGTAATCTCCAAATCCATAACAAACCTAATCAAAAGCGCACTCAACCACCCAAACCCCACGATCCATGACAATCCTCCTCCACATACCTCCTCCACGCTCCCCTAGCCTCAAAAGAAAACTTCCGATTGACCTCATCCTTCCTTCCCCCTGATCATCACCCTAACCCACTCTACCATCATGTCACATCCTCATTAATCCTCCATAAATCAGTTCTCTACCTGTCAATCCTCACCCACCTAAGTCGTATGCCCCTCAGGTACTCGCAAAAATAAATAAACATAACCAATTCTCCTAAAGTAGGTTAATTAAATGAATTAACCTATCTTCACGTTATCATGTTAATTATATACCTTTTTAATATTGTATATACTGTATCGTTATCGTCCTAACTGATAATCTGTACGATAAAAGTTTTTAAAATAATAATTAAAAAAAAGACAAAAGTCAATATAAACACAACACGGACACACGATGTCACACACACACGCACACTGGGAAACACAAACAAGCACACACTGAGAAACACGCAATGGAGTTTTGAACAACTTGGACCAGAAAACTGTTCAATACATGAAACAAACAAACAAAAGAGCAGATAAAACTGAATAGAAATTTTAAAGATATGTGATGTGCTATTTTACAAGACTGCCGTACTCTGGAATTTTCATGCAGTTAATAACAATTAAAGTAAATTAAAATATTACAATCAAAAGAACACACACAAAATCTGATAGTTCATTTTAAGCGACACAGGGCGAGACAACCTTTGATTTGCTAAGCAACCCTCCATGCTAACGTATTTTACACCAGCCTTTTCATATCAGAAGAACTACCACATCCCTCATCCACCATAATCTTGCTTAGCGTATTCAAACATTGGCCTCCCTCATCTTTTCTTACCCCACAAACTTTCCTCCAATTGTAAGTTTACAAGATCCTCATGCCTCAAAACGTGGTCTAAACACAGACATTATCAAGCGATTCCAATGAAAAGTGCTGCGATCCTTGGTCCCGAACGAGGTCATAAGAACAGATTTGGGTATTTCAACCCTTACTGAAGGAATACACAACAACAGTGAAAAACAAACTAGTGAAGCGACTCAAGCCTCGGCTCAAGATATTCAAACCTTTGGACCTATTAACAAGATTTAAGCAAAGTGAAGAAACAAATTCCGCAGGGTCAAACTTTTATATTTTAACTGAACCTTGAAAGACTTTCAATGGAATGTTTTTCACCGTGTCTTGTGTTTTGAAAAAATCATGATATTACTAAATGTCGCTTTATGACAGATTGAAACCTATAAATAAATAAAGAACACTGGTCAACAAAAAGGAAACATTTACTTGTCTGAAAAAGAAAAATGTCTGATTCTGATAGAATTTCTTCTCCTGAATTCAAATATGATATCGATGTTCCTCCATCACGCAAGGTTTCCGAGGAAAAGGAATTTATATAATGTCAAACACTTTAATATTTTCTACATTGTTAAGTACAGAGTATTCGAACATTCGGACTCGCCTATAATTTAAGAGATGACGATTTTATAATATATTTAGATTGTGGAGCATCCCTCTTGATGGTCCAGCATTGATATCTCTTTTCCATCGCTGGAAAGCGTCCCCCGTGATCATCGCTCACTGCGCCAAGATTTTCCGGGAAGAAGTCCAGGTTCGAGTGCAGGGAAAGTATTTTTAAGGACACATTACAGCCCAAATTTTTATAAGACCATTGACAATGTCACAGTAATTTTCTGCCTTTAGACTTTCCAAAAAACTGTGACATACTTTTATGAATCTTTGCCAAGCTGCTTTCTCCAGTGGATTCAATAGTTCCTCAAACTTCTCATCACGCATTAGTGATCGTATTTGTGGACCCACAAATCTCCCTTCTTTAATTACTGCTTCTCTAATTTTTGGAGACTTCTGTTTTAAGTAGATGAGACCAGGAGTATTGCCCACAGCTTTCACGAAATTCTTCATTAATCCTAGTTTGATATGTAACGGAGGTAGATACTCATTTTTAGGATTACACATTGCGTCAGGTTTCACATTTTTTGTCCAGGAATGAATGATTCGCGTTTAGGCCATTCTTTTCTTACTTCCTGTAGTCAAGCTGCAGACCAAGAATTAGTGCAATTACACTTCATTTCACCACAAATATTCCATTCATATGCAATTGAAAGGTTACAATGCTCTAGGAGTTTTTATTTTGCAATAGACAAATGGTCTTTTATTTAAAAAAATATTGAAATCCATTAATTGTAATTAAAATAAAAAACTGTGGCAAATGGAGAAATTTCGAATACATTTTTAAAACACTTTAAAAAGACTACATTAAGTACAACTATTGGTACTCATGAGACAAAAATCATGTTGACCAGTGTAATCTCTCCCTTCTCCTAGTAGACGTCCTCCATATTGTTCCCTCTTCCTCTATTCTGTTTAGAACTTCCTGGATAGTTACTCTATGCACCTATCTGATTCTCCAACTCCTACCGTCCAAATTTCGCGCCCATAGAACGTCACACTCCATAAGATCAATTTTTTAGCAAGGATTTCTTCACATTAACCCTTATATTACCGCTAACGAAATTTCTCTTTTTTTGTGAAAGCCTTTCCTGCCTGTTCTATTCTACATACTGTCTAATCTGCATAGCGTATTCCATCCTTGTCCTCCCTTTTCTGTTCTTACCCCACACACTCTTCCATCTAAGGCTAATTTTACAAGACCCTCGTATCTTGAACCGTGGCCTATTAATCTATCCCTTCTCTTAGTCAACGTCCTCCATATTGTACGCTTTTCCCCTATTCTGTTTAAAACTTCCGAGTTTGTGATTCTATCGACCCACCTGGATTTTCATCATTCTCCTATAGCAGCACATTTCAAAGGCTTCTATTCTTTTCCTTTCTCCAACTCCTACCGTCTACGTTTCGCACCCATATTTTAACGCCACACTCCACACAAACATTTTTAGCGACGATTTTCTAATATTCACACTTATATTACCCGTAAGTAAATAACTCTTTTTCGCCAAAGCCTTCTTATCTTATGTTATCATTGCCTGTGTTATCCTACTCTTTATGCCTACTATACTTCCACCATCCCTAGTTATTACGCTTCTCAAATAACAGAATTCCTTAACTTCCTTCAAAAAATCCCTTCCCAATCTAAAAGCCTTTGTTACTCCACTGTTTCACATACTACACTGCATTGCCTTGGTTTCCTCTCTGTTCATCCTGATATTGAATTCTTTCTCCAGGACAATGTTCACGCCAATTATTGTGGTTTCCATGTCTCCTTCTGACTCCCCTGAAAATACAATTTCATCGGCCAATCGTAGGGCTTTTATTTCTTCTCCTTACAGTATGATTCCTTTTCCATACTCGGTTTTAAATTTCTTCGTCGCCTGTTCTATATATAAGTTAAAGAGCATGGGTGACAGACAGCATACTTGCCTTACTCCTTTCTGCCTTGATTTCTACTTTCTTTTCTTGCCCTTTAATTTTATTTACTGCAGACTATCTCCTGTAGAGGTTATAGATAAGCCTTCTTTCTCGATGTTTTATTCTTGTCCTTTTAATAATCCTGAATAACATGTTCCAGTTATGAAATGCTTTTTCTAAATCTATAAATTCCATGAACGTAGGCCTGCATTTCCTTTTCCTGTCTTACATAAGCAGGCGCAGAGTCAATTTTACTTCTCTTGTAGCCTACACTCTTCCTAAAACCAAACTGATCCCATCCTAACTCGTATTCTATTTTCGTTCCATCCTACTATTTACTTTTTTCGTTAATATTTTGCATGAATTGCGTGAGGTACTAAAATAATTGTCCTTTTCTTTTCGCATCTATCAGCCCCAGTCTCCCTTGGTACGAATATAATTATGATGCTCCTGAAATTTTTTTGGTTTTCTACCACTTTCCTAGATTTTGCAAACTATCCTGAACGGCCACGATATTGCTTTTCACCCGAAGATCTTATCATGTCCGCTGGAATGTTATCGATTCCTGGCGCTTTACAGTTGCTTAGATCTGTCAAACTCCAACCATAAAATATTGTCTCTAAACTCTTCTATTATCGAGTGATCTAGATACAGTTCTTTTAGATATTCCTTCAATCTTTCTGCCTTTCCATCTTTACCTATAATTTGCTTCCCTTAGGGTCTCCTGATGTTCTTGCTAATATTTTTCCTCTCTCGGAACGTTCCTCTGTTTTTACTATAAACTGCGTCTATTTTCCCTTTCACCATGAAATCATCAACCGCTTTGCATATCTCTTGAAGCCGAGCCTCTTTGACTGCTTTAAACTTCCTCTCTAGCTCATTCTTCAAGCGTCGTCTGTACTCATTTTCACCATTTTCAACTTTTACGTTTTTATATTAACGCCTTTCGTCCTTTTTTTTTATTATGTATTGTGTTAGCCATGTTTTCCTATTGGTCTTAGCTACTCATTCATTTTTACGTCGGCTGTTATTCCATACTTTGTTATGTTAATTTGTAAGGTGACTTGAGAGGAATATTTATGATGATATTATTATTTTAAATGGGAAAAGAGATATTTTGATAAAATGTGCGTAAAGTGCATCTATGTTCTTTGACAGCCAATCAGAGCCTAGTTTACCCTCAGAGGGTTGTATTCCTCGTACGTGTATATTCCACGGGAAGTGAGGAAGTTTTAGAGTCTCAGGAAGACGTGTTGCCCCCCGGAATGGTAAGTCATTGGCCAAACTGCTTGTAAGTTTTTATGTCTGTGCCTACCAAGGGGACAAGTGGTGCTGAAGAAGAATCGTGGTCCCGTTATCAGCCTCGGTATAGTCCTCAAAATGATTCCATAAGCTGATCTCATAAATGTAATTCAATTCACGAAGTCAATAAGGTTTTTTTCAATATATATATATTTTTTAGAATATATTCTACCGCGTTTAATGACATACGGGTGGCGCGGTTTGCGGTTTTCGTGGCCGTAAAGTTGGTACCCGCATCTGGTTGCGAATGAAGCTGCTGTTTCCCTCCACCAGCTGACGCGCTTTCCCCGTGGGAAAATGGTGAACTGAACTGAGCTGAACGACACATTTGCACCTGTCACCCCATTCCCCTCAAATTATGTTCGACGCATCCATTTCTCTCCTTTTCCGTCGCAGTCTCGCATAAAACCTTAACACTGATGCGTCGCGACGTCCCCAATATGGCTGTTTAATATTTAAAGAGAGCACGGGAAAGATTTCAAGTGGAAATGGCTGTTGCGTCGGTTTTGTCATCGTTTTCCAATCAGGAACACAGGCCACTCTCCTCTCCCTCCCTCCACCCTCTCTCCCTCTCTGCCATACACACTCGTCCATTACAGTCAGACTTCACCGTTGCTCTGTCTCTGGTCGAGTCAACCAACCCCGGATCATACACCGTCCCAACTACGTTTCATCACCTACATTCGTTGTCTGGAAAATGCCAACCGAGTCGTGAAAGCTGCGGTGGGGCAAGTGACATGACGTCAGAGGTCCTGATAAACTCTCCGGTAACTGTTTGGCTTTATGTAAGCCCGTCCCCTGTGGTCTAGTGGCTAGCGTCGGTGCCGAAACATCACAGAGGTCCCGGGTTAGAATTCTTGCATAGGCATGGATGTTTGTGTCGTCATGGTCACGGATTAAGACTTATACAGAATTCTGAATGTGCTGTGTAAGACCTTAACCAAAGAAATAACATAGCAAGAAACTAAGTAAATACTTTTACTTTATTCAGGGCTGTATGACGTGTTCTTGCGCATAGAAGGGCAAGAGATTGCCTTTTGTTTCGTACTTTGCATTCATCCTCCTTTAGTTTCCTGGTTTACCGAAAAATCGTCGCGTTAGCGTAAGGTTTTTATTTCTTGTCCTTGCAGTATGATTCCTTTTATTAGTTATAGAGGTAATAGCCGGAGTCCTCGGTCCACGTAGGTGTTAATTTCTGGACCTCGCACTTGTTGGCTCAGAATCCCTCCTCCTAATAATAATAATAGCAGTAATTGTTTCTTCAAAGAAGTATAAAAACATAATTCTGTTATTTTGATGAATGTACAGCGACATCATTATTAAAGCTTATTTCATTTAACGCTTTTACCTGTGATGAATGTCACTATTAACTCACTTAACATTTCAATGCGTTTTACTTGATATTAAATTTTATCTGACGCGAAAATAGTAATTAAATTACTTATTTATGGCACAAACGATACAAAGAAGTTTTCTTTTCCTCCTCTGAGAGATTGTTTTCTGCTAAAGATGTTACAATACACAACCAAAGAATTTGAGAAGTTGAAAAAAACATGAATTCCGTGAGTCACAATTATCATGTTACAGATCGAAACGTATTATAGATGGAAGCAGCTTTCCCTTTTCCCTTGCCTGTGTTATCCCACTTTGCCTCTAGCTGTAATGATTATTCTACTACGTCAATAGGCAAAGTTTGTCTCCTACCATAGTCTAAATTGTTTCAGGAACTAGAAGAAGACTACCAAATAAGTTAAAAGAAGATTGGAAAAAAGACACTGGCGATATTTTTTTTGTTTTAAACGACACCGCAGAAGATGAGAAAAGACTTGTTCAATAGCCATAAACGCACTCTTCAATAACAGTAGAAAACTAAAAAATGTAAACATGTCTGTGTTGCTTTTATAGCTTCCGTCCGTTCGGCTGACTGATTGGTCTGTCAGTTTCGGGTGATATCGGCATGCCTCACCTCCTCCGCCAACCGCCGCCGTTGTCCGCTACTCTTTCTTACTTAAATTTTGTTTTTATTTTAAATTTTCTTGGAGTTTTCAAGAGTGCGTTCATGGCTATTGAACAAAGTCTTCCTAATATTCTGCGGAGTCGTATTTTTTTTTTAAAAAAAGCAATATCTTCCGAGCTTCCTTTTTAATTTATTTGGTAGTCTTCTTCTCTTTCCTGCAACATTTTTGACTGCTCCATGTTCCATTCCTATCATTAGCCACTTACTAATCAATTTTTCTTTTTCTTTATTGCCTTCGTTCTCCTCCCTTTTCTCTTCTGCATATTTAACGAGGATTGAGATGATTTTCTATCTTTCATTTTTCTTTTTTAAAAAAATTATGAATCAAATTTCATATTTCTGACACACAGACACATTTATGTAGCAGCACTCCTCATCCCCCTTCCAGAGCTTATTTCATCTGACAATGGAGGGATATTTTTGTTGATGTCGTTATCGTATCTGACTGATGATACAGATATTGCACAATTCCCTGACAAATGGCCGCCACACAAGCGTCAACTGTCTCTCTCTTTCTCTCCTTCTCACCCACTCTCTCTCAATCATAAATTTTACTCTTCGCCCACAGGAAGCTCCTGCTAATTGCCTCTACTCATTCTTTCATATTTTTCCTGGAAAATCTGGATTCTTTATCACATATCTGATTGATTCCGTTTTCTCTTCCGTACCTAACACCAAGCGTATGGCTACGTCACAACCGGTATGCTCACAGGTATGAAAAAATCATGTATAAATTGACATTAACCTCAGTAGAATGAATCAATAATCTGACATTAACTCGGGTCATTATCGACTCACTGATATCTATATCAAGTGAAATGCCATGTCTGTGTCGCTTATATAGCTTCCGTCCGTCCGGCCGACTGATTGGTGATATCGGCATGCCTCACCTCCTCCGCCAACCGCCGCCGTTGTCCGCTGTCAATGCTTCTTGGTCTTCTAAATTGGTATCCGGTCTGGAGGACGGAGGCAACAACCTGTCACGTTGTCTAAGCCTGGCTGATGTTGGATGCCTTGCTTTCCTAAACTGGAATCTTTGATCACGGTTCAACAAGAATTTGGAACGATATGCTTCGCCTTAATGGGCTCGAACCAAAGAAGAAGAGAGATTTTACTCTTTGCCAATATTCGGCATAGATTAGATTTATGTTGTTCCATTAATCCCGATGAGGAAATAGGATCGTCATACATTAAAATTAAATGAACAAAATAAAGTACATAATTAAGACACATACAGTTAATAATTAGTAAAAGAAAGTTAATACCAAAAGTCATTAAACCAGGCAAACCCAAACAAGAACAGTCTTCTACAAAAATGGAAAACAGGCGCAACACAAGTGGTTCGAAGGAATTACACGTGAATAACTCTAGTTTTCCAAAACCGAGTCTTATGACCTTATGTAGATACTTCAATGGCTGCGTGAGGTGGATATTCCTCTGGCTTTTCCTCTTTCCTCTTTCATCTATTGTTTTTATCGTTTCCCCGATGTAGTTTAACCCACAACCGAAAGGGGATTTCAGAGATTCCTGGTGTCTTGGGTTCTAATTTGTCTTTAACTGGGTGAAGCAGGTCTCGAATTTTGTTATGAAGCAGTATTAATGTTTTATAATAACATTTTTTCCAGCATTACCCTCCTGTGGCCTATTGGCTAACGTCGCTGCCTCACAACCCCGGGTTCCAATCCTGATATGTTTGTGTCGTCATGATCGTGAAGACTGCGTGGGATTAAGACTGCTGACCTCGCACGCGTCACTCCAAATTCTGAATGTGTCAGTCATGCAAGATGCCAATCCCCAGTCGCCCAAGTAGGCCCAGGCCTTCAGTGCGCTTTAGAGCCAAAGAAGAAGATTTCACTCCTTTTATTCCCGACAGAACGCAATGGTTATTCGGACAAGCCTATTTTACAACGACGGTCTTCTCCAAAAAATGGGAAAAAGAATCCACACAAGTGATTCGAAGGGATGAAAAACAGGATCTATTACTTATACTCCAGATCTCTACAACGTTTCGTCAACGTTTCCATACTTCAAGTTAATATTAAATGGATGACGATATATATGGACGAAAAAAATACTTCTACAGCACAGTATACAATCTATGTAACCATATAACCCTATCTATAATTTTTTTCGTCCATGTCGCAAGTGAGAGCATGTGAGTGGTCTGAGCGTTTCGATGCTATGGACTTCAATTCCTTGAATCTTCCAGGTCAGATCAGTGTTTTCCTTCCCTCCCTCGTCACTTATCCTTGGGCCTCTTCCTCTGACTCTCTGACTCGTTTCCATCTGTGCGCGTGTTTGTAGCAGAGATAGACATCACATTGTAGTCGCTGGTCCTTTGTTCTCGCTCACCACCTACCATCCACCCCATCTCTCTCTCTCTCTCTCTCTCTCTCTCTCTCTCTCCCGCCGTGGTTCTGAACAGACGGAGCGTCGATTTCGGCCATATTGTCTTCGCTGGCTGATTTCCTGAAGAGCGTCCGTCACGATAATATCGTGGCCATATTCACCCCTCCCCCTCCCCCACCCTCCCACCCTCCCTCCCTCTTCCTCTCTCACCCTCTCTTCCAATAAAAATTCACAATTTAGCACTCCGGCGGACGCTGCGCCATTTGTTTCACCTCGCCCTTTCTCTCTCTCTCTCACTTTGTCCCTGAATCTCTTACGCAGTGCCTTGTTTACTGTTCCCTTTTTTTAAAAACTGTTTTCATTCAAGCGCACATTGCGAAACAGTAACACGCCTGTATAGATAAAGATAAAGAGGGAGTGACAGGGGGGGCCGGAAAAAATTCGTTGTCCATTTTTTTCCGTTTTTCTCGCTTTTCTTTTACTCATATCCCGCCAAAAATAATGCTGGAGAGAGAGAAAGAGAAAGCGTTGTGCGTGTGTGGCCTCTATTTCACCCTTATTTCATGTCGCAATACAGTCTTTGAAGCCGCCTGGCAATTGATTTTATATCGGCTTTTTCTTAATGTTTCTTCTCCAAAGGTGAGTAAAAGGATAAGAGTGACGTCACAACGTATGTCAGATACGTCCACGAGTTGTTGTACCGTAAGAAGAATTAGCTTGGTTCTCCTAGACAATTGCTCGTCACAATATTCTGATTGCTCTGCTTCCCCCGTTCCCTTGCTTTCGACGTAAAATACCGCTGCAGCGCTGCAGTTGTAATTTTGAGCTTGCGCGCTCACATTCGCCCATTCATTAGGAAGCCAAACGCAGCAGTGAAGCATCCGCACTTTTGGTCTTTCACAATTTATTTGAACGGTTATGGACGTTAAAATTAATTTAATGACCCGCCGCCGACTGTCGGGTCGGGTCAGTGACTTGTTTCAAGGAATGTTAGGCCAGTAAACGTTCATCTATAGTCGGTGTAAGGACAAGTTGAGGAAGGTCGTGATATGGAACATCATCAAGGGTGGCAACTTCCTTCGACGAAGGTCGACGAAAAACTGGTTTGCCATTACGACAAGTGCCAGAATAACGGCGGTGACTAAGTGGAGAAGTAGTGTGAGAGAGACGGTAATGACTGATAATTAAATATGCGGAAAATAATGTACAAATTTGTTTTTTTACAATAAAAATTAGATCTTATTTCATAACTAGCCCTCGTAAAACTAAAGAAAAGCTGCCACCATGTGGATTATCATCATGTAATCTTTTACTTTAAAAAAAACTCTGACACCAGTTGAAACTTCATCTACCTCAAGTTTTGAATTAAGGTTCCTACGAATGAAGGCACCTGGGTACTATGTGAGAGGGACACACTTGGGCAATCATTATGATAATCACAGTTATTAAGAAAATATTTTATGTTTCCTGAGAAAATAAGACAAAGGATCTGAGAATTACAGAGATATTGTCACACAGTTGTTTACCAAATTTATTGTAATAAATACTCATATTATTCGTTATATTGGTCAGACCACACGGCATCTGTAGACTACAACTAAGCAACATAGACCTAACTAATTTGAGCTGAACTATTTCTGTAAACTACAATTAAAGGACCATAAACCTAATTTTAAACAAACTATCTCTGTAAACTAAGATCAAGGAGCATATACCGAATCAGGACTGAAAGATTTCTGTTAACAGAATTCCTTACCTTCCTTCAAAATATTTAACATATTTTGGTTATTCCACTCTTTCCCATACTACACTCCATTAACTTGGTTTTCCGTCTATTAATCGTCATATTTAACTCTTTTTCCAGGATCACGTTCATGCTATTTATTACGGCTTCCAAATATTTTTCTGACTCCCCTTGTAGATATTTGTAAATATATAGTAAAATATTTATTATTTATTTATTATTATTTTAAAAACTTTTATCGTACAGATTATCAGTTAGGACGATAACGATACAGTATATACAATATTAAAAAGGTATATAATTAACATGATAACGTGAAGATAGGTTAATTCATTTAATTAACCTACTTTAGGAGAATTGGTTGTGTTTATTTATTTTTGCGAGTACCTGAGGGGCATACGACTTAGGTGAGTGGGTGAGGATTGACAGGTAGAGAACTGATTTATGGAGGATTAATGAGGATGTGACATGATGATGGTAGAGTGGGTTAGGGTGATGATCAGGGGGAAGGAAGGAAGGATGAGGTCAATCGGAAGTTTTCTTTTGAGGCTAGGGGAGCGTGGAGGAGGTATGTGGAGGAGGATTTTCATGGATCGTGAGGGGGTTTGGGTGATTGAGTGCGCTTTTGATTAGGTTTGTTATGGATTTGGAGATTACTGTGTTTACATTGGGAATTTTGATGTTTTTGTGGATGACGGAATTTCTTAGGTACCAGCCAGGGAGAGTTTGTGATGGTTTGAATTTTGGTTGAATGGGTTTTGGCTGTTGTTCCCCCATATGGAGGAGGCACAGGACCAGGTGGGTTGTATAATAGAGGAGAGGTATATGAGGCGTTTTGTGCTGCTGGTGGAGACAGGGGATGGATTTTCTGTTTAGGAGAGGGGGGGATATAGAGTTCTGAATTTTTGGTTTATTTTGGAGAGGAGAAAATTAATGTGAGGTTTCCAAGGGATAGTTTTGAGTCAAACATGATTCCGAGGTACGTGGGTGGTTTCCGTTTTTGTAGGGATTAATGAATTGTTTAGATAGAGATGAATTTGGGGAGGAGGGTTTTTTGTTAGGGTGAATGAATGGGATGGTTATTGATTTGGTGGTGGGGTTGATACTGAAGTAAAATATTTATTTTTAGACTTTATGATTTTTTTTGGGTTATCAAAATATTTACTTACGTATTATTAATTCTTTTGTTTTTAAGAAGAATAAGTTCGTCTTGTAATAAAAATACACTTGATCCAAGACTGCTGTGCCCTAGGAGGAAACCTTTTAGATTCTTCCGATATTAATCGGTTTTTTATGAATTATTTGACAGTAAAGTCCATCTCACTAATTACTCATAAATGTTGTTTACTCTCTCTCACTTTCTTTTATCGCACTCTCCCTCTCATCCGCTTCCCTCTCCCCGTTTAGGTCCACTTATGGCATTTCTCCTCTTCCCACATCATCCCTGTAATTCTCCCCGTAGTTAGGATAGAGAGAGAGAATAGAGAGAGAGAATAGAGAGAGAGAATAGAGAGAGAGAGACGTGTCCTCGTCCACGAATTGGAGCGTCGTCCACTTGAACACGTATTCGAATCCTCTCTCTGTGTGTGTGTAACTGGAGAGTGAGTGAATGTTGAAGCTGTTGTAATCCCACATGTTTGTGGTCGCTGTAATTACACAACCTGCGACACACTCGACGGTTTCCGTAATTTATTTTATTTCAATTTTTCTGTCTCTCTCTCCCTCTCCCTCAATTCCCTCCTCTATGATTTCGTTTTGCAGTTGAATCAACGAAAATTATTTCAAGCTACTGAACTGGGACGGAAAGAGTGTCATGGCGGATACGTGACGACATTTCCCTCAATTTCTCTTTACATTGACACACACACACACACGTACACATATCTATATATAAAAGATAATGTACTATGATTTTTTTGGGGGGAAAAACCTTTGATAATGTAATATGGATGACGCCACTAAGGATTTTAAAGTTTGATAATACTAATTTTTCCCTATGATTATCAATCACTTTAATAACCAAGATCACGACGCAGTGGAAAAAGTTTTTCAATGTAAATTTTCGACGATTCGAGGTTGTATTTTGCCGATTGTGCTTTGTTAGCACATGAGCCAAAAAAAAAATTATTGAACTTCTGGAACTCGGCAGTTCCATTAAAAGCTCTGTGTAGGGCAGCACAGTCTGCAATCACGTACAATCCATGAAGAAATTTAGAAACTATATACCTATATATATATGCATATATATTGTAACATGAATAGTTACACTTAACAATGCAGGCCAGCTTGCGAGTTGCAATTGTTGAGGAACTGACGCAACCAGGGCCAACAATGTAGTCTGGCGAGACTGGGGGAGAGTCGTCATGGGGTAGTGGAAGGAGCAGGTTGTGTCGGCGGGACGACGAGAGAGAGAATGACCACGCCCTGCAGATATAATTATTTCTCGTGCTCTGATTGGAATTAAAACTACTAAAATCCATTTTTGGTGTTTTTTTTGTGAAAAATACCTGGCGCCCTAAAAGGAATTGAGAAATCCTCGAATACGGAGGAACGCGGAATCCGCTACAATATACTAAATTTTATGAGACTGACTGTGACAATGCCGAAAGCTGCTGATGAATAAATTTTAAATCAAATTTGAAGTATAGTTATTAATGAGACTGATAAACATAGGAAAAAATTACCTTACTAAGATTTTTGAAGTAGGAAAAAAACCTCTCCATACCCTCTATAGAAGGCAGTCAGATCAGAAGTAATTATAATGTAAGGGTAAGAGCAGAAAACATAAATCAAGAAATGAGTAAGACAAGGTTGCAGTCTGCCGCCTGTGCTCTTTAACTTATATATACTACAGGTGATGAAAAAACTTGAAAAGGAATATGCTAAAGGAATCACGCTGAAAGGAGAATAAATTACAAACAGTACGGTTTGATGACGATTTTCTTATATTAGGGGAGATTTGGAAGCGATAATAAATGGGATGAACGTGATCCTGGAGAATTGTGGATGAATGGATAAAGATGATTAATTACAGGGAAAGCCAAGGTAATGGAGTGTAGAATAGGCAAAAGTGGAATAAAAAGGGCTGTCTGATTGGAAAGGGAGAAACAATTCAATACAAAGATAAATAGTGGGAAAACCAAATTGATGGGCTGTAGTATGGGAAAAAGTGGAATGACAAAGACTAACTGATTGGAAAGGGATATTTTGAAGAAACTTAACTATTTCTCCTACTTGGGCAGAATTAGAGTAGGAAATTATAAGCAAGGAAGAGGAGTTTAATTACGAAGAAAATAATTAAAAATATTAGGAAATTTTGGTGGTATGGAGCATAGGTTGCGAAACATGGACAGTAGGAGAAAGGAAAAGAATAGAAGCTTTTAAAATGTGGAAATCTGTATTTAATGATATATGTATGTATGTATGTATGTATGTATATTTATTCATTAAATTAGAAAGAAAAGCTTTGTTGGCTATTGCGCACATCTTACTGCGCATCTCGTGACGTCACGCCTGTGATGTCTCCTCTGTAAAACAGGTGTAATTAACTAGTTGGTAAATTCCACTTTGTTTGTGTTACGGAGTGTGTAAAATGTTTACAAAATGGCAGCCGCTTACTGTAGCATGATTATTTCAAGTGTTACTCCAGATTTCCAGAATGGAGAGGACGACTGAAGGCAAAATATACTAAGGAGTAAAATCTTAAGGCGATGAAGAAGTCCAATCAGTCCCCACCAAAAAGAGAAGATCTCTGTTTGTCTCCACCGGAAGTCTCCCACCCCCATATTACTCGTGAGTTCGAGACAGACAGACAGACATGGCAAACACACACCGTACTCGGAGCCAACAGAGAGAGAGAGAGAGAGAAAGAGGGGGGGAGATGAATTGCCAATTAGTTTAATTGAGTAGTGGATCCGCTGCTCCACTTCAAATACACTCACATCAAAATAGATATAAAAGAGGCGGAATGGAAGGGTTGGTGGGTGAAGGGACGGAGAGAAGAAGGAAACTCCCTTTCACATTGAAACCGGGAACTAGACTTCCCAAAACAAATAATAAATACATATATAAATTGTATTTATAAATATACAAAAAATGTATCTCACTCTACCCAATTTAAGATTCAGTCTTCTGGATTGCCAATTAATTTTATTTAACTTAATAAGGCTGGGGGGTTGCGGGGGTAGGTAAAAGGAAGAGCGCAATTATTATTTTTTCTTGTATGGTAAAGTTAAACGATAGAATAAAAGGTAATTAATTGAATGAAAGAATTTTCGTCTCTCTCCCTCTGACGCTTTCTCGACTGTTGTTAAGAATAAAGGGCATGAAAAATTAAATAATATGTGAGGGGCGCTGCGGGAGTTTTCTCGCAGGCGCTTCACCCCAGAGTGACTGCGGGGCTCACCTCATTATGTCGGGGATGCCTCGCACTCTCTCTGGTTTTTTTTATCAAAGTTCTCACATGCCGAGACACCTTCACCTATTTTAGGAGGTATATGTACTGGGGTCGAAGACCTTGGGCGTGTGGCAAGAGTTGTCCGCTGATCCCATTGAATCAGTCGGCCAACTGCCTCCTGAAACTGGTGAAGACACGGAGAAGGGAATGCTGCGACCCCACAGCAAACTCGTCTCCCGTCATTCGGAAGGGCGTGAGAATAGTACCCAATGCCCGACCTACCTGATGCAGGTTTTCTAGGGTTTTCCCTGCATCTCTTTAGGTGAAACACCGGGTAGGATCCTTAAACCATAGCCCGGGGGCCCTAGTTAACCCTTGGCTACCTTGCTCTACCTCCCGCATCCCCCCTTTTCAATTCCCTTCCTATGCTATTAAAGGGGAGTTGTCTTTTTCGGTATCAGCCTCATGTAGCCTGTTAACAAAAAAAAATGTATAGCTAAAATATACTGCATTATAGGACAAATTCTTTGTCTCAAATCGCGAAATGAAAACGATTATTTAAAGGAATAAATCAACCAATGCAGGCAGAATAACTTAGAAATAATACAATTAAGTTATAGGATTATCTCTCATGAAAGGACTATAGATGAGGAGTTCAACGTTTCGACCTATCTTTGGGACATCATCAGTCACTCTTACGCTAATTGTAAATTTTGTTTTTATAAAATTGTGAACTTGATATTAGAAAAATACGAGGTCATTCCCAGGTGAATGGCAAGTATAAATTCCGGTCGGGTTTCCAACCGGGTCAAAGAGATTATCAGTGAAGTTCCAATGGCAGAGCAAGCTATTGAAACGTCACTGATAATCTCTTTGACCCGGTTGGAAACCCGAGAGTAATTTATACTTGGTATTAGAATTTTACCATCACTTTGATCAAAATTTCGGGGGTCAGAACGGTCACGAGGAGGTCAACAATTTATTTAGTATTTCTTATTTTACCTAAAATCGTGTAAAATATTTCGACCGAAAACAGAAGAAGTCAGGGACCAAGCGAATTTCACTTTTTTTTGTCTTGTTCTTTGCAATTTTTCATCTTTTCTTACTGAGTTCCTGCTACGCTTCATAAAAGAAACAATTAACGTAACGATGCCACATTGAACAACAACTTAATAACCCCAGAATCTGAACTGAGACGATAATCAAAAGTGCAGCTACGCAGCCACCACCTGTTTTCTTTTATGTTGTTGTTCCAGTATTGAATCCTTACACTGGTCTGTTGCAAAATCTCCATGTTAACCTATTCTGTGCAAGCCTTTTCATTTTTTCTTAACTACCACATCCAACTTTCTCTATTAATCTATCAACGTATTCCATCCTTGGCCTCCCTATTTTGTTGACTTTCCTCTAACGCTAATTTTACAAGACCCTCGTGTCTCAGAACGTGACCTATTTATCTAACCCTTCAAAGTCGTCCAAATTGCTCTGTACTTATCTTAAAAGTTCCTGGTTATATACAATATCCAACCATCTTCGTTATTCTTTAGCAACAAAATTTCGAAAGCTCCTTTTCTTTTCCAAACTGCAACTCCTACCACCCACGTTTCACACAACACTCTATACCTACATATAGAGTAATAATTTACTAATATTCATACTTACATTACGCTTTGCCGACGATATTATAGTATTAGGGGAGTCAGAGATACACTTGGAAAGCATAATAAATGCCATGAACAACAAGGGTTCAATATGAGGAATAACCAAGGTAATGGAGTGTAGGTTGGGAAACAGTGCCATAAAAAAATGCTGTTAGATTGGGAGAGGATATTTTGACGAAAGTTAAAGAATTCTGCTACTTGGGAAGCGTAATAAGTAGAGCAGGATAGCACAGGATAGCAAGGACGACTTTCGCGGGAAAGAGGAATTTTTTTAACGGGGAATATAAATGTTAATATTAAGAAATCGTTGCTAAAAAAATGTTCGCTTGGAGCGTGGCGTTATATGGGTGCGAAACGTGGAACATAGGAGTTGCGGATAATAAAAACAAGTCTTTGAAATGTGGTGCTATTTGAGAGTGAGATGTGTGGATAGAATCACAAACGAGGAAGTTCTAAACAGAATAGGGGAAGAACGAACAATATGGAGGACGTTGACTAAGAGAAGGGATAGATTAATAGGCTACCTTTTAAGACACGAGGGTCTTTTAAAATTAGCATTAGAGGGAAATGTGTCGGGTAAGAACAGAAGAGGGAGGCCAATGATGGAATACGCTTAGCAGATAACGGTTGGTGTTAGTTGTGATAGTTATAAGAAAACGAAAAAGCTTTCTCTAGATAGGGTTGCATGGAGGTTTGCATCAGATCAGTCATAGGACTAAATACCACAACAACAACAGATTAGTATTTTAGTTGAATAAATAATTCTTGGGTTTCCACCCGGGTTAAATGGAGTTTAAGCCACGAAGTTTCGATGGCGTACTGTGCCATCGCTCTCAAGTGGCTTAAACTCCATTTAACCCGGGTGGAAACCCAAGAATTGTTTATTCAGAATATACGCCGGGAAAACCTTCATTCTTTAGTATTTTAGTTGTCTGTTCTACCCTATTCCAGTTGTTATGCTGTGAAAGAAACTTCCTTCCCAACCAAACAGCCTTTGACATCATGGACTCTCTCCAGGATCACATTCATACCTTACTATTTTCGTTTTCAGGGGTTGTAATTATCTGGAACCTTTGCCGATGACGTCACGAGTTGCGCAGTTCTGTATGCGCGGTGAAACACGCAAGTCAATGATGAGTAATCTTCTGTTAATCATCATTAAACGACTGTTATTTTTACTCTTAAAATCGTCAGTTTTCCCTGATTTCTTAAACATTTTTAACTGCTTGTAAATCCGAGACGGTTATTATTACTATTTTTCCTCTGCCTATAGTATGTGAGCCTCTGTAATTCACTGCAACGACCTCCTCTTCCTCTCCTAGTGTTAAATTTGTGCGTTCTCTCTCTCTCTCTCGTCGCCCGAGTGTGAATACCATTAGGCGGTTGGTTATCTACGGTTCTCGAGTTTAGTAATGTCGAGTTTAGTATTCACATGGTGGAGAATACGCGCCCGTGTGCGTTTATATATATGTATGTATAGTGACTGAGGGAGACAGAGACAACAAAGTTGGTGGCGTTAATGAAGTGCACTTAAGTTGGTGAAGTGTCCCCGTGACACACGAGTTGGAATTGCTCTTCTCTCTAATGGAACACTAACAGTAACTGTGCTACATTCTCTCTGTCTCTCTCTCTACCTCCATTCCTGCTCCTCTCCTCCTCCTCTCATCAGCACGTTCCCTCTCTCGCCTTCAGTAGTCCGGGCAACAGCAAAACAGTTCTCGTCATAAGTTATCTGCGGGATTGTTCTCCCCTGCTTCGGAAATTCCTCATACTCTCTCTGGTTTTTTTCAACGTTCTCACATGCCGAGACACCTTCACCTATTTTAGGAGGTATATGCACTGGGGTCGAAGACCTTGGGAATGAGGCAAGAGTTGTCCGCTGATCCCATCGGATCAGTCGGCCAACTGCCTCCTAAAACTGGTGGAGACATGGAGAAGGGAATGCTGCGACCCCACAGAAAACTCGTCTTCCGTCATTCGGAAGGGCGTGAGAATAGTATCCAATGCCCGACCAACCTGATGAAGGTTTTCTAGGGTTATCCCTGCAACTTTGAACTATAGCCCGGGGGCCCTAGTCAACCCTTCTCTTCCTTGCTCTACCTTCCGCATCCCCCCTTCTTTTAAACTCCCTTCCTATGCTATTAGAGAGGAGTTGTCTGTTTCAGCATCACCCTCATGTACCCTGTTAACCCTCAAAAAAGGATACATTTTCTCACCTTGATTCCTCCATCCCTGTCACCTTTGCGTAATCTTTCATTTCCATTTCTTCACGGTACGATTCTTTCCCCCCGATGACCCAAAAAAGAAAGAATTTTCAAACTTCCCCCCTTCATTTATCCAACATTTGCAACAGTGAACAATTTTTTTGAAACTTAGTGAACGAACCGAGACATGTTCATCAAGGGTCAGTATAGGAATAATTCAACTTAGCCGAAGGAAAAGAAATCTCGTGAGGGAATAAATTCATACAAGAAGAAAAATTTGGAGATTAAGAAAGGAGTAAACGAGAAAACAGAGTTTAAACAAATAAATAAACAGGCCGGCCAAATTTTTCAGAAAACAGAAAACAAGAGTAACATGTCGGCCTTAATCGTCGAAGTCCACGATGCAGAAATTATACTATTTTTTCAAACATGTTCTACATTAAAAATTTACCTGATCAAATTCACCAATTTATGGACGGAATATCATGGATGTTTTTTTAACTTCATAACAGAGAAAAATTTGGAGATCAAGAAAGAAGTGAACGAGAAAACAAAGTTTAAATAAATAAAGAGGCCGGCCAAATTAATCAGAAAATAATTATCTATTTTTTTAAGACATCTACGACGTTTAGACCTTATTTAAGGGAATATTTCAGCAGGAACCGTCGCAGTCCACGATCAAACAAGTTATCCATTTAAAATTCAAAATGTATGGATGGAACGTCATGGAATTATTTATTTAAAAATGAATGTAACATTGTTTACTGACAAACTGGCTTCATTATTGATTTGTCGAATACAGAGTTTGGTTGATTATGTATGAAATTTTTTTTGTTGTTGTTGTCAGGAAGATTATTCGCTGTGTGTGGCTCTTGTCGTTTGTTAGGAATCACTACCGTTGTGTGGTACATGGATGATCCGGGGTCATCAGTAGTAATTGATTGGACCCGCCATACTCCCCCAACCCCCCCCCCTCCTCCCACCCCCAACCCCCAACATCGCCGAATCAATGTAACGGCGACAATGGCGCCGGCAACATTGCGTATTCCTTTTAAGGTTGCTGAAACACATAGCAGAGCCACTCAGGGTTAACTCGATTGGGTCGCCGTCGATGGTCGTCGATCAGGTCGCCCTCCACCATTCTGAATAATCACGAGGAACGTTGGCGGATTTGGCGGGAAAGTCGTCGATTATAAATCACGTGGGAGAGGATGATCCGATTAGGAGGGTGACGTGGAGGGGGAATCAGGGACGACCTGAGGGAATTAGAATAAGTGACAGGGACCAATTAGGGAGTCAGCGATTGTCCGGGCTGATGGTTGAAGTTATACTCCAATTATTTTGTCTTTTTATTCTTTTTTAAACACTCCGGGGGACACGTTGGTATTTTCTGGCTACCTCCAGCTATGGTGGGAGCCTCAGGATGCCTGCCAGGACATTCTCTCAGAAACGTCAAGCCCATAAGTGTTCTTATTCAGACTATGGTCCGGGCTTGAGGCTGGCGTCGAGACGCCTGGCAGATGGCGCTCTGCGCTCACGTGGGCTAAACACCCAAGTTACTCCTGCTTCGTAAATGTTACCTCAAAATTCTGCTGTTATTAACGAATAAACCAGACACGGTTGTGCTTAATATATATATACATATATATATATATATATATATATTGTAATTTTTTAGGGCATAAAACATTAATTAATCAATAGAACAAATTATAATCAATTTTAAAATTTTTCATTTATTAATTTAAAGTGATTACACGGGCTTAATCTCAGGGGATTTTGGGTCTCTCGAGAGATGGAGTATGCAGTTACTGTAAATAGAAGAAAAAATCATTAAGTATTATTTAACCAGAGCAATGAGCAAGTTTCACAGCTTTTTTAATAATTTACCCACAATTACTGGGCCTACAAACATCCACCTCACGAATGTTTCCGCGTCTCTCTGGCGTCTTGCAGGATTTTTATCGATGAAGGTAGAAGGAACCAGATCCGGAACTCATATGCTTCCTCGAAACATCTGACGTCTGCAAACCTCTGACCACGTCTGCTCACGTCTCACCACATCTGACGTCTCTGCTTCCATCTGATTACGTCTCAACTCTCATTCCATCTCATCACGTCCGTCCTCTCCTCCACTCGTCTGACTTCTGATCCTCTGCTCGGACCACGTCTGTCCTCTTATCTCGAACGTCCTCTCCTCAACTCGTCTCACTTCTGATCACGAGCCACCCATCGGCTCCCCTTTTAAATTTTCCGACGGGAATTCCCCGCCATAGGTCTATTTCATAAAACTCCGGGGTTCCCCGCCTCAGGTCCCTTACAAAATTCCGGGGTTCCCCGCCAGTTCATTTCACAAAATTTCGGGGTTCCCCGCCCTCATTTTTTACACACGCTCGGCGGGAGTCTCCCGCGGGGAATCACCATCTTTCAGCCAACTAGACATTGTTGTTGGCCGAACTGCGCCTCATAACGCCACAATAGCACAAAATCCGCGTTTTTTCATCTCAATATATATGTATATATATTACTTCTAGCACGGATTTTCGATAGAGTTGCAAAATACCATCCTTCAGAAGCCTTCCAAAAACTAAATCTACCTAGGTTATACCAATCATAAAATTTTTAAGTTTAAACCTTAATAAGCCAATAATTCCAAGATTACATTTATCTGCAGTAGCTTTCGACTTTCGTCATCCTCATCTGCAAATATTTATTAAACAATGTCATACACGCACATAAATTTATACAAAAATATTACTTAAACGTCATATAGTTAGCATACATTATCGTTATATTTTAAATTTAAGACACTCATTATAATACAATTTCAACTACAATTCTGTTCTCATCGAGTACACGGCGCAAAGTTGATCATTCATAACCAAACTCCAAAATCAAAGAACTAAAGTACTACTATACTACAAAATATTTACACTTAACTTCAAAGAGCTTAAATATCTACTCCTTCAATAACATCTTTGACTCGTACTTAAGATCGATTTAGTTACAATTACCTCATATTTTACTCTTATTATTATTCATATTTAAAACTTAGCATAATGAATTCTCACATAATTTCTTTATTTTAAGGTTTCATTTTTATTTTCATATATGTAAATATGTATAAATAAAATTTGCCAGGACTGAGGGAGGAGAAGAAGCACACTTTAAGAATGTTTCTCAAAATGCTAAATATGTATTTATTAAGACAGTTAAAACGGAATATGGAAAAGGAATCACATTGCTAGGAGAAGAAATAAAAACGCTAAGGTTTTCTGATGCTTTTGTGGTATTACGGCAGGAAGAAGACTCTTCTTTCTTGCCTGCGCTCTCCGATCGAGTTATTATGCTTTTATAGTAACTTCTTTCCCAATCTTCCAGCCTTTGTTATTCCACTGTTTCCCATACTACACTCCATTACCTTGGTTTCCCCTCTATTAATCCTCAAGTTGTTCTCTTCCTCCGGGATCACGTTCATGCCATTTATACCACAATATTATCTGCAAACCTTAGGGTTTTTATTTCTTCTATTTGCATTTTTATTCCCTTTTCACATTCATTTAAATAAAGTAACGTCAAGAATCAACGTTTCGTCACCATGTTTGGGAGTTCCTCGGATAATATTAAGTATTGAAATTTTGCCTTCAAAGTGTGACGGAGGCGGATTGTTCCAATCGTTTACCCTTTTGTTCAAAAAGAAAGTTTGCTGACATTTTTTATATATTTTTTTTCGATCCGGTTTTGTATTTTTATTTTGTGGTAACGTCTCCCAATGTAAGTAGTTATTTTTCCGTGATTTAAACAGCGTATCCTTCTCTTTCTTTCGATTGTTTTCACCTACAATCCCGGTATTAAAAAGTCTTCGGGCTTCACATCTTTATTTTAATTAATCTTTATTTAGTATAAAAAACAATCATAATCAAAACTCGTCAATTTATTGAAAAATTTCTCATCAGAAAAAAAACAGACATATTGAGATTATGGCTGTTTTTATATGTTTACCTCGAAATCAATCTAAATGCTTTAGGTTTATTTACTAATTTTCCAACAGCCATAAATATTGATTTTATATTTTAATTTTTTTATTGTGGTGGTGTTTAATAAAGGTTCAGGATATAGTTGGGTGAATATCTTCTTCTGAGGGACAAAAAGGGTGATGGTGGTGGTCCAACCCCCTCCAACAATAATGGCTTCGACCGTAGCCTTAATCTATTACGCCTTGTGGTCTTTGCTGCTCGGTTTGTATATAAGGTGGAGAGGGGGAAAAAAAATTCCCCCAACCCCATAGAGTCGTCGGCTTTCCTCTCTCTGTGGAAGTAATTACGATGCCGCTTTAAGTTCTTGTTCTCTCTCTCTCTCTCTCTCTCTCTCTGTCTGGTGACACTTGTCGCTGTAATTGTTTCCGGCGACAAGGTTCTTGTAGCGCCGAGATTGCAGCAACCGCTACCTGTTCCACGGCTACACACCCTCCATTTTGCAGTGCACAAATTACTGCAAGCCTCTCTCTCTCTCTATTCTCTTTGACCCTGCCCTTTCAGCGTCTTACTAAATAAGCGCGGGGGGTGGTGGAGAGAGGGGGTGGGGTTGTTGGTCCTTTACTCGCCCGCCTTCGATTAAACCTCACGACTCCCAACACAAGTAATAAATGCTACAGGACTCTAATTTTTCTTCCTGGCTGCACCTGTGTAATTATTATTTTAGTAACTAAAATATTTTGGGACCACCTTTTAGTCATCTAACAATAAAGGAAAAATATAGACTCTGCCAATGAGTTAGCAAATTTTCGCTGATTTATTTATTTTTTACTTTTTTCTTTTAATCTCTTATCATCATCGACCCGTTTAATTCTTTTTTGAATTTATAGAATTTAAATTTTTTTAGCAGTCTTTAGTCTGTCTTGTCCCATTAAGCCCTTTCGCCTCCTTAAACTTCTTTGCAATTTTAACTGTTTATACCTTTTAACGGTTCGGGTCTTTGTAGTCTTATTAGCCTTATAGTCTTTAAAGTCCTTTAGCTTTGTAGCTTATTTAACAACTTTCTTAACCTTTAGAGTCTTTTAAGGTACTTTGTTTCTCTACAACCTCTTATGCCTGTTCAAAAAAGTAGCCTTTTTTACCAATTTTAGAATTTTTAACCCATTTTTCCGGTTGGGAGTGTTGAGCATTTATGTTTTGTTTAGCCGGTTTAGAATATCTAACCTCTACAGGAATTTCAGCATTTGCAGGTTTTTCCCCTTTCAGCCATATTAAAATATTATCTTCTTAGTCTCTTAGATTTTTTTTAGAATTAACCTGTTTACCCTTACTAACCGGTTTAGCCTGTTTATTTGAATTAAATGTCATATTTAAAAGACGTTTAGCCTTATTGTTTTGTTAACATTCTTGTTTTCTGAGCAACTTAAGCCTATTTATAATTTTTAGTCTTTATAATCTTTAGTCATTTCAGTAAATTTAGGCTGCGCATTTTTAGTTTCTTTATCATTTAAACACTTTTGATCTTGTTCTGTCCTTGGAGACATTTTACGCGTATTTCTAGCCCCTTTATACTGTTAATTTTTTTTGCTTATTATGCTTTTCAGAGAATGTAAGCTTATGTCTTTCTAATCTTTTTAAAGTTTTTAGAATTTCATGGCCTCCTGAGTTACTTTAGCGTTTCCTGTATATACAGACTTTAACTTTCTCTACTTATTCATCTTTAGATTTGTTAGGTCTTTTTAACCCATTAAACTTGTTTTTAGTTTTTTACTTCATTTTTTATGTTATAAGTTGTGTAAATTGCTTTCTCCTTAGCATCTGTACTTTGTTCAGAGTTTCTACCTGATTAGAGATTTTAATCATTTCGTTAAATTTAACTCAGTTTTGTTCTTTACCTTTAAACGTTTTCCATTTTTTCCTGCCTCTTTAACCATTTTACAAGTTTTAAGAGCCCTCTTTTATCCATCTTAATTTATTAACCTTTTAAACTTTTCAGACCAATATGGACTTATTAAAATTTTAAAAAAATTTCACAACTTTACATTCTTCAGAGTTTTTAGCTTTTATGCATCCTAAGTTCTTTATTTACCTTTACACAGTTTTAATACTTTTCTGACTTCTCAGATTTTTACAAGTATTTATAGCCTCTTTTACCCAGTTATCTTTTTTATCTTCTTTAACCTTTGCAGCCAATGTGCCTCATTATCAATTTAATATTTTTCTCATCTTTACCCTCTTTAGAGTTTTTTTTATCTTTTTGTGTCCTAAGCTTCTGTACTCTTTTTAGTACTTTTTACTCTTCTATCATTATTTTTTTAGAGTTCATTTGTCCTTTAGCCATTTTCTGTCTATTTATAGTTTTCACTTTCTCTTCCCTTTTTAGCTTTTCTATCAGTATATTCTAGGAATCTGTTATTCTAAAATTCAATTTCATAGTCTTCAGGTCTGAGTTTCAATAGCAAGTGTACCCCCTTACTCTTTAACTTAATATTGAATGTGTTTTTTATTCTTATAAATGCTGATCTCGTGCCTATTTCTTGAGATATCCCCATTTTTCAACCATGTTTTTCTAACCCATTTTATTTTTTATCGGTTACAACGCTATGTATGACTGAAATGACTCGAATCGTAGGTCAAATTGTCGTAAAGTTTTCTGGAACAACCAAAACTGCAATAAAAAATGTGGGTTTTCCATTAAAGTTTTTTTTAACTCTTCCCTTTGGTACCCCAGGAGGGGATGGGGTTCGGGGGATGATTTTCATACAATTAGATGATGTCCGCCTTTAGAGACGAACGTTTTCCATTCTCACTTTTTTTGGATCCAATGTTTGGTTTTCGAGGCATTTCAATATCTTTAGATAAACTAAACACCCTGTATATAAGGAGTTACGCCAGGCATGAAAATAATTTGATTGTAGAAAAAAAACATTTTTTAAGTAATTTAAACATTAGTGAATTATTTTTTGTGTGTTTTGAGGAAACGAGGGTAAATGGTGTTACCCTTATAACGCGACGTAATCTAAGGAGGAGTTTAATTGACTGAGGGAGTAATAAATATTTTTGAAGAGAATCATCTACCCTCTGTTGATTTCCAAATAAGAAATCCCCGGTCCACCGTTGTTGTAGTAGAAGTAGATGAAAACCTCTACTCGGTTCACATGTGATGTATTTTCCTCTCTGTATGGAAGAGTTGGAGAGACTGGAGAGTAGGATATATCTCATTAAATTTAGAAGAGTATTTCCAGTGTGTTGGACGCGCGCTCGCATCGTTTCCGCGGCAGATACAGGGAGAGGAGAGGAGAGGGGAGGGGGAGAGAGATGTGTTCCACCCTCCCACCCCTCCCCCACCACCCCTCCACGGGCCGGCAGCCAGAAGCAGAACTGTAATTATGAAAAATAACGAACCCTCGACTGCTCCGCTCTTCTCCTAGCTGCGATGGACTCGTCTGTATTTGGACGGGGGTGGGGGTGGAGGGTGTGTTTACCTTGGGAAAGGGATGTGAAACTTCGCCGGATAGAGTGTGGTGGGGTGGGGTGGTGTGGGGTGGGGGAAGGCGTTTCGTTTCTGGGCGGACGTAAGTTCCACTTTGCTGGGGGATTCCGCGAGGCACCGCCACCGTCGCCGCCGCCTCCGCCTCCGCCACCAGCAACAGCCTCCGCCTACTTCCCTCTAGGTTCTTACCCCCCTGGGGATGTTGCCCAGGCACGCAACTTGTGTGTGTTTCTCTCCATCTTGCGGGGCTCTTGCGTCTTAGGACAAACAGTAACTCAACAAGTCGAGAAGCTACAAAGTGGCCCAACAACCGCAAATGTAACATACACTGCATCGTCGGAAATGTGGATCGGGCGACGAGGTGAAAAGAAATTAAATAAATCTAACCAGAAAACAATATTTTGAGATCAATATTCATACCTAATTGACCATTAACCGTCCGTCTGAACGGAACACATTCAGGAGCACCCGGACCTGAGAGGCCCTTCGTTTCCCATCTAATTAATTTTCATGAAGAAAACGGTAGGGTAGTCTTTGCTAGGGTATATGGAAAGCAAATAAAACAAATTTAACGCAGAAGGATCAGTTCAATCAAAATGCAGTGAAGTTTAAAGTAGACCTCAGAAAAAAAAATGCTAAATTGATAGATTTATTGTTTTTTTCCATTAGTCCTCGATTGAGGAAATAGGATACGTCATACATTACAAATCAACAAAATAAGGTACATAATTAAAGACAAATAATCTTAAAATAAATTAATAAAAGAAAATGTATGTAGAAAAAAGTCAATGTAAACACAACACGGACACACAATGGTAAGCACAAACAAGCACACGCTGAGAAACACGCAATGGAGTTTTGAGCTACTTGGACCAGGAAACTGTCCTCGTGCCGGTCCCAGTTCAGTTAATATAATATATTAATTATGAATCGTAGGAAACTATGTAGAATATATTTACTTAATTGAGACGGAATGTTACAAAACACCTCGCTAAGTTCTTAAGGGTGAACGTTACTACAGTATTTTAGTTATAATAATACACGATAAAATATACATCTCTAGTCTGTTAAGGTTTACAAACTCTTCAAAATGTTCTCCTTACGCTTATGACGTCATCGTTTCAGCATTTAATAATTTTTATACATTAAAGGTATTTGACACATAAACGTTTGCCTCTAATATGTCATCATCCGCTTCCACGTTTAGACCAATTTTTGGCAGACAGAAAAAAAAATGGGATTAAAAAACAGGTTAGACTTGGAATTAGAAGTGAACTTTTTTTTGCATTTCTTTAACTCTAAATTGAAGTAACCGAGAAAAATAATCTTGGAATCTTCAACGAATAAGGTTTATAAAGGTTAGAATAATAATCGAGTTCCGCTTTGAAATTTTTAAGTAATGGCCCAGCTATGAAAGTTAATACTAGTATCAAATTTAAGCGTTGTTTCAAGATCACAATTAAATAGTAACTGAAACAGTTTTAGATAAGCACATGTGAGAGTTTTTGCTTTTGGGTTTTCTTCAGCTTGCAGAAGAATGGCGGCGAACCCTGAGACTAAATCGTCTTGTGTTCCTCACTGAGCTAAGAGTTAATCCGTAATTTATCGCTTAAACTTTAATAATTGTGACTGAATCATCCGCCTATGCTAAAGAATCTTACCTTCATGACCTTGAGTTGCCGAAGACGAAGGCGTGGAAGATTTTTCAGTTGGCTTACGTGATTTAAAACCAGATGACGTTTGTAGACGTTTATAACAAATATTTATAAATGTCCTTTATTTATCGTTGGTTCGAACACAGTCCATGCTTTATATATAAATACACTTAATAGACCGACAAATCCGGTGACGTCATACGGCTGTGACGTCACGCGTATCGCGAAGCTCATGCCAAAGGCAATCTGTACAATATCAGAACAATTAACGTCTATATATTTAAAACATTTTAAAGACGTTTCTTCTTTTTAAAACAAAGCAATGAAACTTCTTTTTAATATTTTCAGAACGAAAATTTTGTTTTATTGAAATTTGATTATAATGAAAACATTTGTGTGCAATGGAAAGACTGTACAATTGTTATCTGTAAAGAAAAATAATATTATAAGACAAAATAATTTACCAGCTAGTAAATCCGTAAACGGTATGTCAATAAATTTATTAATTAAAATTTAATATAACGTTGAAAGGTTTGGTTCTTCACTTCTTTTGGTTCTTCATCAGGCGAAATTTGAGAACTTTACACTTAGGGCTGTACATTTTATTTATTTTTTTAATTAATATTGTAAATTAAATTAGTTATTTTATCTGTCTATTTTAAAATAATAAACGGTAAAAAGGCCTATAAGTCAGAAGAATTATTAAATTTGTTGACATCAGTCCATTACATGATGTTTCGACCCGTAATTTTGGAATTGAGAAGTTGAAAAAGAAGAAATTTTTAAGGAGTAAATAAATATGAATTACTTTGAGTTATAGACGTTGTTATCGTTTAATATTCTAAATATTTTTTAAATGAAATTATTTAATTATTTTGGCAATTAATTATTCTGATAGTCAATTTTTAGATGAAGAGAAGAAAGGACACTTATTTTACGTATCTTATTATCTCTTTACCACTGTCAAATATTTATTTACTTACCTCATTATATTGTCATTATATTTTACATTGTTGTAACTGACACTTAAATTTACAATAAATAATGGTCCGTAAGTCAGAAACAATTAAATTATACTAAATTTACACCTGATGAGGTCCACGGATCGTGAAAAAGAAAAACGTGCTTATAGAAAATTTTTATTTTTTGTTAACATAGTCTAATGGGAATGTTTGCCCTATTAAATTATGACCTCTGACCCTGTATTTTATTTCCTCCGTATTTTACTAGACCGGAATCATTTAAATTATTCATAGTTGTTGATACGTACATTACTAATTTACCGTTGCATACATTTGCAGTTTACTGGGAAAAATCATTTGATTTTAAAATATTTAAAATGCTAAATAAAAAAAAACAACCTCAGCCAATTTGACATTTATAGAATACATTTACAACGTTTGATCAAACTCTGTCGACTTCATCAGTTAAAAAGAACATAATTTAAAAAACAATGGTAATTTTGATTAAAGAATATTTGGTTACAATATATAAAGTATTGCTTTCAATTAAATAAATAAGACGAACTGAACCGTGTTCAAACTTGATAATTAAAATGCAAAAAAATGGCCAAAAATCTGAAGAGGAATAATTTAATTTGAAAATGTTTACGAAACGTTTGTGACCTCCTTAGTTCTTTAATTAAAGTACCTAGTATAACGGTCTTAGACGTTGCAGCAGCAACTTGAAAGATTTGTTATATTTTAATTAAGAAACTGAAAAGGTCTCAAAAGTTGGGGGAGGACGAACGTTTTTTTTAAAAAAAGCATCATTTTCCTGGGAATATGTGTAATAATAAATCAATAAAATATACAGCTAAAGAAGTCAGCAAATAAATTTAGTAAGTATTTAATTAAATTATATTAATATTAATTTTTTGTCTATAGTAACATGAACAAATGTAGAAAACATTGATAAAACGTTGTTTTTATATTATTTAAATACTATTTAAATGTATTTGATGACTTATTTGTTAGTATTTTAATTATTTTTAAAATTCAATTATTTCCATTTATAACTTTTAGCCATTATTTGTGTTTATTTATAATAGTGAGTGAAATTAAATAAAATACGTATTTAAAAAAATTTAATTGTTAATTTAAATTAATTATTTACAAAATAATAATTGTTTTCCTATAATTTTTGTCTATTTACCCAATGAAGTCCACGAAAGAGCAATATTTTTTATATTTTAACGACAGTTTTCAAAGTAATAATGGGTTTTTAATATTTTTTTAAAAACTGATTACGTCGACAAATATGGACGTAACGTAGTGTTAAAAGTATTTATCTATCTATCTATTTTTGGCTCTACAGCCCTCGCTGGACCTTGGACTCCTCAGTGTTAAGTGTATTAAATAAATTATAAGTATATTTTTGTGACAAATTCTGACTGGATTTTTCTATTTATATTTAACTGGTGATTTATTGTATTTAAAATATTAATACAGGGTTTTAAGTAATTATACTCTGTAAAACTGATATTTCTCTTTTTTTTTCAAAAAATATATGTATCATAAATTTTATAATTCTCATACAAGATCGTTATTATTGATTAATTGTCTTATTTCCATTTACATGGAACGAGACGTGCGTGAATTATTTTTAAAATATTTGTTGTTCGTTTGACTGTTATAGTGAATATTGCAGGAATGTTTTACTTCCAATTTTTTAGGGGTAGTGACGTCAATGATTTTAATTTCGGAGGTAAGGAGAGAATTGTGATTATTTTTTCAAGTATGATGTTCTGTTTCAAAATTTTTAAATATGGAAGAAAACGATGTGGATGTCGTTATTACAAATAAATGTGCATTTTAGTGTGTGGTGGAGTTTAGAGGAGTTTGCGCCTGTGGGAGGAGTAAGGAAAGGGGGAAGTTTGGCTTCTTGGCTCGTCAGGGGGTTGCGTTTTCGCAGCGAGGGGCAAGTTGGCGGTGTTTATAGTCGTTAGTGAGGAGACGAGGCCATCTGGAGTGTCCACAGCTGTCCGTGACAAGAAATTCCCTTGTTAAACCAGTCACAGAGTGGGGGGTGTGGAGAGACTTGGTGACCAGGGGCTGGAGAAGGGGGCGGGGGCGGGGGAGGGGGAACAACTTGTTCTGCAAGCTGTTGCTTCTGGCTACTCAAACTTGCAGTCCGAGTTCCTGCTTTAGTGGGAGAGAGAGGGAGAGAGAAGGAAACTACTACAGTAGCTGGTAGAGCGGCGACCGCATAAACGGAGGGAACGATCCCTGAGGAACTGCGACACAGGCAGGCTTCGTCGTCGTCTTACATTACAGTGTTGCATAGTTTCTCATCTATCCCCAACCCCATCACCATCAGCGTCTTCGCAAAACAGAAACACGACCACGGGGCGTTTAGCAGCTGCGACCCTCTGCAAGACAAGGCGGTATCATCTATATAGTTGTCGGCGGCTCCATCCCTGCGCTGCAAGGGGTTGAAAATTGTTTTAATTTACTTTCAGGTGAAAAGCTGCCACGAACCGTATAAAAAATGTTTCTGCCCGACCTACCTGATGCAGGTTTTCATGGTTTTCCCTGCATCTCTTTAGGTGAAACACCGGGTAGGATCCTTAAACCATAGCCCGGGGGCCCTAGTTAACCCTTGGCTACCTTGATCTACCTTCCGCATCCCCCCTTTTCAATTCCCTTCCTATGCTATTAAAGGGGAGTTGCCTGTTTCAGGATCACCCTCATGTAGCCTGTTACCCCCAAAAAAAACGCAAACTCGTCTCCCGTCATTCGGAAGGGCGTGAGAATAGTAGCCAATGCCCCCGACCTACCTGATGGAGGTTTTCTAGGGTTTTCCCTGCATCTCTTTAGGTGAAACACCATGAGGGTAGGATCCTTAAACCATAGCCCGGGGGCCCTTGTTAACCCTTGCTTGGCTACCTTGCTCTACCTTCCGCATCCCCCCTTTTCAATTTCCTTCCTATGCTATTTAAGGGGAGTTGCCTGTTTCAGGATCACCCTCATGTAGCCTGTTAACCAAAAAAAAAGTAATCATGCCATCTTTTTGATTTAATAACCGTTAGTCACTTCTTGACTCAATCTATTCTCACCTTCACTCTTTGAGAACAAATATTATTTTCATGAAATAGTTTACCTCACAATTAAATATATAATAAATCAACTAAGTTAGTTTTATTGGGGTAACAGGCTACATGAGGTTGATCCTGAAACAGGCAACTCCCCTTTAATAGCATAGGAAGGGAATTGAAAAGGGGGGATGCGGAAGGTAGAGCAAGGTAGCCAAGAAGGGTTAACTAGGGCCCCCCGGGCTATGGTTTAAGGATCCTACCCGGTGTTTCAGCTAAAGAGATGCAGGGGAAAACCCTAGAAAACCTGCATCAGGTAGGTCGGGCATTGGGTACCATTTTCGCGCCCTTCCGAATGACGGGAGACGAGTTTGCTGTGGGACGCAGCATTCCCTTCTCCGTGTCTCCACCAGTTTCAGGAGGCAGTTGGCCGACTGATCCAATGGGATCAGCGGACAGCTCTTGCCATATGCCCAAGGTCTTTGACCCCAGTACATATACCTCCTAAAATAGGTGAAGGTGTCTCGGCATTTGAGAACTTTGATAAAAAATACCCAGAGAGAGTGCGAGGCATTCCCGACATGATCAGGTGAGCCCCGCAGTCACTCTGGGCTGAAGCGCCTGCGAGAAAACTCCCGCAGCGCCCATCACTAATTAAATTAGTCTGTGTCAGTTTTTTAATATTAAACACTACAATGTTTCGACTGCGATTTGAGACTTCTTCAGGTAAAAATTACATGGACCATCAACCTACGACTTCTTCGGCCGAAATTTGTAGTAGTTGTAGTATTTAATTTTTTTAAACTGACAAAGAGGCTGGATAACTCATTTACTAAAGATTATTTTAATTTTTAATACAAAGTATAGACGATATACGATTTAGAGCATAACAACACTTTCATTCTTATTAAAAGTACAATTTAAAAAAAATATCAAATAATGTAAAAAAGCGGAGGTTGGGGATAATTTAAAGCACAAAAATTTTAATCTAATTAAAACTTAATGTTTGTTTCATTTAACTGTTTGAGCATCTGATATTCTACTAAAAGTATATAATAGAAAAATTTTGGCTATTTAAATATTGAAAATGAAGACGATATCGAATCTTTGGGGTTTAATTTATAAGAGAGTCAAATTAACTATCAAAGGGGGAGGGAAATGTGCAGCAGACAACTCGCCTATTACGTTGAGCTGGAAAACGAAACTGTTTTGTTCTAGCTCGGCAATTTGTATTCTTCATCAGATACTAAGCGATATCGAAGAAGTTGGAGTGACTCGCTCAGCATACGGCAGGTACATGTCATGGCACTTCTCTACTTCACTCACGGGTGGATGTCTTCCTCAGCAGGCGGAAGTCCGGAGTCGACGGAAAACAGCTTCCTTCCACAGATGATGTTTGTAAATGAGCAGAAAATTTTGGCTTAGGCCACAGAATCTCTGGTGGGCATGTGTCCTGCTTTTCATAAGTTACTGAAAGAGTCTTCTTCTCATCTCTGCGAATCTCCTCTTTCTTCCAGAATATGAAATTAAATTGAACTACCTTCTTTCTCCTTTCATATCTTCTTCCAAACCTCTTTCCTTCTAATTCTTGAGTCAACTACTCTATATAGAAATCTTTATTCGCCTTCCAGCTCCTCTCATCCCTCACACCCTTCTCCTTCCGAGTCGTGATAATAACTGTCTTTGTCGTTTCCTTGCGACTTCCCAGCTCATCTATCAGTCACCTCACTACGAGATACAACACCACTCCACGTGATGTGTCTGCGTATAGTAATTTACTTAGAATCAGTAATTATATTCTAAAACTAGCTATCCTAATCTTTTTCCATGAATCACGAACCCTTGGATCTTCCCTCCAGGACCAAACTATCAACGACTTTGGCCAATGAAAGCCATATTACAACCTCATACGAGGCAAAAAATATCTTTCTAAAACCGCGAAATCTCACGCACAAGGATATTCGCACTTCATGTGGGAAATGTTCATGCGTGTCTATATTTTGATATCATAGCTTACTCTTAAAGAATTTACAACACTGGTATCTCCTCACAGAAGCAAAACAAATGGATATTTGTTCTGCGACGGCCCTCAGTACCTCAAGTGACCCCACGCGTTCCGGATTTGAGAAAAAAATAATTTCACAAAACTTATTTAACCAATATTGAAATTAGAAAACTTCCACCCCAATACTAATTTTATAAACGTTTGTTCACTACAACGGAAAATTAAATATTTCATCGCGAGATATTTATCACTTCATAATGTGAAACCCGTTACATAAGATGCCGATATAGGTAAAATATATTAACTTAGGAGAACTTTGATCGACATTTTGTCTGATAATCGATTGTAGCATTACTATATATTTTTAATGCCTTCCGAATCCTGTTGAAAACTCAATATTAACAAAGATAAATAAAAATAAGCATCTTTAATCTTTTTTTGTGGCTAAGACTGGTCTGATAAATTTTTCCAGGCTAAACTATCTCTTGCAAGCCTTTTATTTCAGCATAACTATTACATACCACATCATCCCTAATCTACTTAATGTATTCCATTCTTGGCCTCCCTATTGTGTTATTAACCCACACACTTCACTCTAATGCTAATTTTAGTAGACCCTCGTGTCGTAAAACGTGTCATCCCTTCTCTTGGTCAACGTCCTCCACATTGTTCGCTCATCCTTTATTCTGCTTAGAACTTCCTCGTTAGTGATGTTAACAACCCATCTCATTCTCCTCCTCTAGAACCACATTTCAAAGGCTTCTATTATTTTCCTTTCTGCAACTCCTATCCTCCAGATTTCGCACCCATATAACGCCACACTCCATACGAACATTTTTAGCAACGATTTCCTAATATTCTCACTTATATAACCTGTAAGTAAATTCCTCTTTTTCTCGAAAGCCTTCCTTGCCTGTGCTATCCTACTCTTTATGTCTACTATACTTCTACCATCCCTAGTTATTACGCTTCCCAAGTAGCAGAATTCCTTAACTTCCGTCAAAATATCGCTTCCCAATCTAACAGCCTTTGTTATTCCATTTTGTCCCATACTACACTCCATTACTAATTACTATTATTATTAATATTAAAATTTTATCTTATAATTGGCAAAAACGAGGAATATAAAAAAATGTTAAATCAATAATATGTAATGTTTTTATAAAGAAATAGGTGTCTAAGAGTGTTATAGGAGACTATAAATATATTTTTTTAATATTTTAATGTAAATTCTTATAGCAGTTTAGTTATTACTCTTTCTATTAGTCTCTGTAGTTTTTTTTTCATTGAGGTCTTATTTCGTCACTTGTGCCAGTTATTTTCTCCCGCGTCTAATTTCAGGTGTGCTATATAAATGGCCGCTGCGTGTGTTTCTGGGTGTTACTCGCACATCCTCTGCCACCCCATTTTTATTTTATTTTTTAAGTGGTGACAGACTTCGACGTCACTCCGCAAGCTCATAGGGGATGTCCTTTACTATAGTCTCTCATTATTATTATTATTTTCTGTAAGTTTGCCTTGGGAAGGTTATAATGACTGCAATCCGTGGAAGTCGTGATAAGGGGATTCGGCGGTGAACGATCATTGTCTTCTTGGTTAAGCTGAAGCACGAGGACGGCGTGGATGGTTCTTGGTGAGGTTTAAAGTTGGTGTAAAGTTTCCCCCACCCCCCCGCCTCCGCTGTCTGTCTATCTAACCCCTTTCAGCCCCGCCGACGGAGTTTTCTTTTCTTTCCTAACCAGAGCAGCGTCTGCAGAGGCAGATAGGATTATTATTGCATGCCACTCATCTCATCCTCCTCATCCTGCTGCTGCTGCTGCTGCTGCAAATTCCTTCGGCTGTCTGGATTAGAACAAGCAAGGCGCAAACGGGACGAGGAGGGGAGGAGAAGAGAGGATTTGTCGATACGTCATCAGCGACGTCAACGGCCTTCTTCTCCTTCTCCTCTGCCTCAGCCTCGGTGCTTGTAACACAACGGCCTTGTGCTCGCTAGTTTTATCTCGTGGTAGTCCGGATTAAGGAAGCTCTCTTCTCCCTGTGTTCCTTCCTCACCCTCGGAGAAGACAGGGGAAGGAAGGGGGACGATAGGACGAACGAAGGAGTTATCAAAACTTTGTGGACGAAGGAACGTACAAGCGAACGACGGCGTCGGGGGATGAAACATGCCGACGACGGTGAAGACTACGACGACGAGAATAGATACGGGGGAGGGGAGGTAAAAAGTCAGGGGGGGCGGGGGACAAAATATGTGTTTTCCTACAGGGCACAGACGGAGGACACGATATTGAAGTGAGGAGGCAACGAAGAAAAAAAGGGCTGTGTCGCAACACAGCTCCGTAATCCCTCGGTGTCCGCCATCTTGTTTATTCCACCCCTACATAGTACTTTATTCTAATATATAATTATTTTTACCTCGCGTGGTACAGGTTTCCAGTTACGACAAGTACCTGAATGACGGCGGTGACCGTGTGCAGCAGCACTGCGGGCTGCAAGGGCAGGGTTGATAAAAAAAATCTTGAAAATAATGTTCTGTCTTTATATTTTAAATAAATATATTTACTTTGTAATCAGTGCTAAGTAGTATCTTCCTTCCCTCTTCCTTTTTACTTGCAAAACGTTTCAAAACGGTGGAATTGTATCGCATCTTCCAGTGCAGTTCAATCTCCTTTAACGTGAATGAATTAAACGAAGGGACCAGATACAGAAAAAATGTTTTATTCAGACAAATCGACGTTTCGGTACCAAACTTGGAACTCACTGAGGAGTAATGTTAATTTTTTGAATTGTTATTTTTCAAAAAAAAAAGTTGTGCCAAACACATGAAAATATAAGTTTTCCTTTTCTTCTTTTTATATTTTTAAGTAACATATTTATAAATTTTTTCACTAGTAATCCCATAAATATTACCGTTTTTAGATGGAATTCGCGAAAAAAATGAAAACCGATTTTCTTTGAAATTATTAAAGTATCATTACCCGGGGAAGTCGAAAACATGGTGACGAAACGTCCATTCAACTAATAAAAGTGAAATCAAAGACCGATGATTTTCCCGGAGTATATTCTGGATAAACAGTTCTTGGGTTCTTACACTTGGACTTGAGAAAGATAGCAGAGTACGCCATCGAAACGTCCTGGCTTAGGCGAGTGGAAACAACAACTGTTTATTCAAAAAAAAATTCTCAGTATATATAGATAATTAATTTTACTAATTTTTGTTTCGTTTTTCTATTTATGTATTATCTGTTTGAATAACGTAAAGAAAGTAATAAATATATTTTTCTCTCCTTTCAGGTGATTGTTATCTGCTTCATGTTGAAATGAATGGAACAATGGAAGGGAAGATAAAGGTAACAATTTGGAAATGAACTTTCATTATCATACTTGCAACACCGCTTTACCTATATAGAGATGTTTTTCTTCTGCAAGGAATAAACTTCATTGATTTGGTAATATATGGTAATACAATGTATATATATATATATATATATATATATATATATATATATATATATTAATATATATATATATATATTGTAGCGTTCCTCCGTATTCGAGGATTTCTTAATTCCTTTAGGGCGCCAGGTATTTTTTCATAAAAACGCCAAAAATTGATTTTAATAGTTTTTTCATTTCAGAGCATGAAGAAGAATTATATCTGCAGGGCGTGGTCATTCTCTCTCTTCCCGCCGACACAACCTCCTGCTCCCATTACCCCATGACGACTCACCAGACCACATTGTTGGCCCGGGTTGCGTCAGTTCCTCAACAATTGCAACTCGCAAGCTGGCCTGCATTGTTCAATGTAACTTTTCATGTTACAATATATACATGTATATATAAAGTATTACCATATATTACCAAATCAATTAAGTTTATTCCTTGCAGAAAAAAATATCTCTATATAAGTAAAGCGCTGTTGCAATTATTTATATGGGGAAGATTGTGCGAATTTCTCTTGTTGGTATTAGCCGGTTCGAAATTTGAACCCTTTTCGTCCCTCAAATTTCATGACATCCTCAGTTCTTTCCACAATAAGTTTATATAGTTAAAATATATTTGTTGTTGTGGTATTCAGTCCTAAGACTGGTCTGATGCAACCCTCCACTGCTAACCTATCTATGCAAGCCTTTTCAAATCCACATAACTAACACATCACACATCCAACAAAATATGCTTGACATATTCCATCCTTGGTCTCCCTATTCTGTACTTACCCCACAAACGTCTCTCTAATGGGTTTTGGTTACGCTTTGTCTCTTATCCCTCTCAGTTGCTTTTATGAAGTCTTTCGATTGTTATTCGTAACGTCGCCCACTCATCGGACATCGGGACGCGCCATGTTTCAACCAACCGGTATTTATCTCCTATACAGTGTTAACATATTTTTGTGTCGCTCTGAAGAACATAAATCAGGAATTATAGATACAGGGTCCATTTACCAACTTCTTACTACATCCCTGTCGCCTCCCTTGCCGCTATGGTGTCGAAATATAGTCTTAAACTGCATCGAGAGTGACGCTATTAATCTCAGCGTTCGAGAGAACCATTTATTCGTCTGTAATACAGGTCGTTTGTCACCGTCTTCCCGCACTCCGACCACCGTATTGTATCATTTCGGTTGGTACGAGCTCAACCCCCAACCCCACGGAGCAGTTCCTGCCACCTCGTGGATAATCTGCGGCATGTATAGTCCCGAGTTACTCGCTCGTGGGGAGGATTTTCTTGTTTTCATTTAGAGGCCGTCGCTCTGCCTCCCGGTCAAGCGGCATATCCATCTATGCAATGTGCAATGCACACCAAGGGGCAAGTTTGCTGTCAAATGCCGACTACTAGCGTTGCCGTTCGCCGCTGTATGTGGGACTCAGCCAAAGGGAGTGGATCTACAGGTGTCCCGTAGTATGATAAGATGAGCTATCAGGGATGTATGCTCTTGGTGTCTGTAAATAGCCAATTGTTTGGGAACTCGTCTACCGTCATTCGAAAGGGCGCGAGAATAGTACCCAATTCGTGACCTACCTGATGGAGGTTTTCTAGGGGTTTCCCTGCATCTCTTTAGGTGAAATACCGGGTTAGATCCTTAAATCATAGCCCGGGGGCCCTAGTCAACCCTTGGCTACCTTGCTCTACCTTCAGCACCCCTCCTTTTCAATTCCCTTCCTATGCTATTAAAGGGGAGTTTCCTGTTTGAGGATCACCCTCAAGTAGCCTGTTAACCAAAAAACAAAATAATAATAATAATAATAAAACAATTTGTTGTTGATATTCCTTAAAATATTTACATAGTTTTTTACCCCTTTAATAGCAGAGAAAACGGAATTAAAAGAGCGGGGATTCGGTGGGAAGACGAAGTGTCTAATTCACTTACGAGAAAATAACTTCTTAATATTGCTTCACGGTAATCTACAACATAATTCGTTAAATTTTAAACGTAATTCTGTTATTTAATAGTTTATATATAATTATGTATAAATGCATGAAAATTTGGAGGGGTCTATTATAGTACCCTGAGATGCAGCTCAGCTTGAAATTATTTTTTGGAAAATTTTTGTTTTACTTTTTACTTGACATGGACAGACACTTTCTTATCAAAATCGGGTCTTGGATCGAAAGTAGCTCGTGTTGTGACGTTTCGTCCCTCTCTTCACCCTCCCGGGCATTTTTACGTTTATTAGCAAAAAAAAAATAACGGTGTTATCTTTTTTCTCAAATCAAAACTTAAATCCTTTATTATAATAAACTTTATACATATGTCCATTTGTTATATATATGTAATCCCTCTCAAGAAATATCGAGCGTAGGAAGTTCCCGGCGTACCCCCTTCTAATATTATCTCCAAAATAAGAGTCCAGCACAATTACTACCTACACAGTGTTTGTTCCTAGATCTTAACTGACATGTGTAGCAACATGGAAGGGTTTTAAGCACGAACAGACAGACATAAGGGGTTGTGCACGAAGGTCGACGTCGCTGCTCTCTTGACACGGTTCCAGCGGAGTCGGAGGCTTGTCGCGACGCCCGCCAGAGGCGCCACGGTCGCGGCGGCGTCGGCTCCTTGGGCGCTCGCTCAGTGGGCCAGCGTCTGCCCTCACCTGCTGTCCGTCCCGCAGCGGCTCTCACGGACGTTGTCCTTCCTCACTGCTCACAGAAGAGAGCGTCTCTCGGTGACGTCATCGCGGTCGCGAGTGCGTCGAGATTTCCGAGTGCGCGTCGTCGATTCGTCTCCTCTCCTCCTCCTCCCCCCTCCCCCTCAAAGCGCGGTGAGAAGGAAACGAGGGAGAAGGATAGTAAAAACTCCCTTTCCTACTCATTTTTTTTTTCAACTTTCGATTTTGTTTTCTTCTCCGTCGTTGTCGTTACATGATTGTATAAGTATTGAGTGACGTTTCGTGATTTTGGTGGTTTTTGGTGTTGGTGAAGACTTTGGTGATCGTCGCCGACGTCACCTCTGTCTCCTGCGGCACCTTCTTGGTTGGTTCTTCGTCTTCCACACCTCTACACCACAGATAATTATAAAGGTAAGACCTGCGCCCATAACCAAATCCGAAAACGAATAAAATTAAAAAATCAAGAATAAAGGAAGTATTATTGGGATATTTGTACTTCTATTATTAGTTTTCTTGACATTGAAATAGATAAAGAAAGAAACAAAAAATTAATTACAAAAGTTAAGTTCTTTATGTGCTATTAAAAATATCTGAGATGACGTTTCAACCAAAGGAAAACATATTAGAGTTTTCAAGGTTTATTCTTCCCTTGCTTATAATTATAAATAGAAAATGAAATAGGAATAAAATACACAATAACAACAAAGATATTTAAATGAAAATAAATTAACGACAAGTAACGGACAAAGTATTGATTTAGTTGAATCGAAGTTTCGTCACCATACTTTCGACTTCCTCGGGTAATTAATTGTTTATAAGGCGAAGAAAAGATGCCAAATGTATGAAAATACAAACTTGCCTGCCTACAAAGGCAGCTTCATCAGGGAGTCAAGTTTGGATTTTTATAAATTTCGCACCTTCCTGTCATGAAAATTGAACATTACCCGCGGAAGTCCTAAAATATGGTCACGAAACGTTTATTCAACAACGTAAAAAATTTCAGAAATCGATTCCGTTTACATTAGGTAAAATAAATAAATAAAATTACGGGGCCAAATACGTCAGAGACCAAATTTAATTAATATTTACTTATTATGAGCAAAACGTTTCATCCATCTTTGTTGACTTCTTCAGGTATTATTTTTAAAACGGATGAAGAAATTGCTTTGTAAGTAATTTCACGAGGCGAGGCGGACTATCTCCAGCGACGAAAATGAAAAATTACTCATATTGTATTTCGTCTATCCCTTTAAAAAATTACATGAAGATGTCCACAGAGACGGATGAAACTGTATTTATAATAAATAAATTTCTAATTAAATTTTTTGCTGACATATTTAATTTTATTTACTTTAATAAATCATTTGGCTGTATCTGGTCGTTAAATTATTTTTCCTAATTGTTTGGAAAACAGTCGTTAATTAATTTACTATTAATATTTAGTACCGATAATGTCAAAATAAAACGAACCCATAAAGATAATTCTGAATATTTCTCGGCCTCTTTGTACACTTTTAAACATAAAAGGAATGATAATTAATAAATACATCATAGAAAAAGATAAAAAATAAACCGTAGAAGGAGGAAAGAAGGTAAAAAATATATTAAAAAGAGGGATAAATATATAGAATGTTTTGCATTAATTTGTTATTCATTTTTGACTTTTTAATTGGAAGATTTATAGCTTTCCATTTTTCAAATTCTCATCCTATACTATTAAATGAGATTTGCCATTAACTGTTCCTACCTCGTGTGGCATAAATGAATAATAATAATATCTATTATTGGAAATAGCAAAGGTCAGCAAAAAATAGAGTAGAAAAATTAATATTTATTTCTCCCTCTATTTATTTTCTTTCTCACCTTATTTTTTCCCCTGTCTATTCTGTCTTTTAACGTCGTTACAAGAATATTTCTATCTGCGGTTGTGAAAGTCTATTTATTAGAGATATCCTTTTATCGATTCTTAAAATTAGTTTCGATGTTCTAAAATCCCGCCTCTCTCTAGTAAACTCGAATTTTTTCGTCTTATTTAATTTATTTCAACATTTTATCAGTTCTTAGCTTTTAACCAACCCCTATTGATGTACATATTATATTATTATTTCTTTTATTTATACCGCTCCTTTTTTTAATCAGCATGTTTCGTAAATGGTTTCCTATCTTCCAAATGTAAATTTCTGACACGAAACATGATAATCCTGGTCACTTACAAATGATGATAATTGGGTAGTAAAAATTTAAAAAGTGAGATAAAAACATTAAATTAAAAACGATAACTGGACTCAAATCATCGAGGGAAGGAAAAACACGAAGAATAATATATAGACAAAAAATAATATACAAAAAGAAAAAATAAGATAATTGAACATTGAAAATTCTTTTCTTGGACATTACGTAATTAATATATAAAAATATGGTCAAATATGACAGAAAACGAATTTAATTAACATTTTTGTTATGTTTTGTTGCGGTATTGAGTCCTTATAATCACCTGAGCAACTCTCCATGCTGACCTATCCTGCGCAAGCCTTTTCAATTCTACGTAGCTACCACATCCTCCGTAATCTGTTCTCTCTTGTCTCCACTGCCCTCTAATGCTAATTTTACAAGTCATCATGGCCTATTATTCTATACCTTCAAAGCGTCCCCAATCGTATCTATCCACGCGACTCATTCTTCTATTGCACCACATTTCAAATGCTTGTATTCTTTTTCTAACTGCAATTCCTATCGTCTTATTAAATATATGACGTTTCATCCACCTTTGTGAACTTCTTCGCGTAAATTTTTAAATGGATGAAATTGTTTCCAATGTAACTACCTCCAGCGTCATTCACAACAGACTTGCTGTATAACTATGAGGGAGTGCCTTTAAATTAAGTATTATTTATTTTCTTTGTTTTCAAAATGCTGTTATTTCAGTATTTTTATGTATATATGGCGTTAAGTAAAATGTGGAATGTTTTGTTGAATATTTTGGCAGTGACCATCAGGATAAGAAAAATGTGGTCAGCAAAGATGGGTCGGGAAACGAATCGTTTCTGTATTCTTTTTAAAGAGGCTGGAGACCGTTGGTTGGAAGCAGGTATAAAGGACGGAGGTCCTCTGGCAACATACAAGGTGAAACGTCGGGGATATAAAGACCTGGGACCAGTGTGCGGCGATTGGCAGCAGCAGTAGTAGAGAAGGCGTGAGTCATCCCCCTGGTGTCTGAGTGGCGGATCATCTGAGGGCAGGGTTCACAGAAGATCTCGATAACCGATCTCTGTGTGGGTTGATGGAAGTCCCTAAGCAGTTGCAGAAAGAGGACATCACATCGTTTCTCCATCCCGGGTCATACATCCTGCCACAGGGACTCACCAACATCCATTTATTATTATCTTGCGGATTACACTGTAATAGAACAATGTAAACTGGAACACAATATTAAGGATTTTGAAGACCGCTGTAATAAAATATCGAGAAAGGAGGCTTATACACAACCTCTACAGAAGACAGGCAGCAGTAATTAGAATAAAAGATCAAGGAAAAGAAGCCGTATTCAAGAACGGAGTAAGACAAGGATGATGCAGTCTGTCGCCCATGCTGTTATATGCTTATATATAGAACAGGCGATAAAGAAAGTTAAAAAAAGGAATATGGAAAAGAATCATAGTGCAAGGAGAAGATATAAAAACACTACACTTTTCCGACGATATTGTAATATTAGGGGAGTCAGAAGAAGACTTTGGAAACTATAATAAATTGCATGAACATGGACCTGGTCTAAAAAGTTTAATAAGGGGATAATAGAGGGAAAACCCAAGGTAATGGAGTGTAGTTTGGGAAACAGTGGAATAACAAAGGGTGTTACATTGGTAAGGTTTATTTTGAGGGAAATTAAGGAACTCTGCTACTTGGGAAGCGTAATAACGAGGGTTGGTTGAAGTATAGTAGACATAAAGAGTAGGATAGGACAGGCAAGAAAAGCTTTCGCGAAAAAAAAAGGAATTTACTTACGAGTAATATAAGTAAAAATATTAGGAAATCTTTGCTAAAAATGTCCGTATGAAACGTGGCGAAACGTGGGCAATAGGGGTTGCGGAAAGAAAAATAATAGAAACCTTTGAAATGTGGTGCTATAGGCGAATGCTGACAATCAGATGTAAGTTATAAACAGAAATAGGAGAAAAGCGAACAATATGGTGGACGTTGACCAAGATGAGGAACAGATTAATAGGCCACGTTTAGAGACAAAATTAGCGTTAGAGGCAAGTGTGTGGGGTGAGAACAGAAGAGGGAGGATAGCAGATTAGGGAGGAAATGGGTTGTGCTATTTGTGAGGAAATGAAAAGGCTTGCGCAAGATAGGTTAGCATGGAGAGCTGCACCAGACCATTCTTAGGACTGAATGCCAGAACAACTACATGTATTTTTCCTCATCGCTTTACGTCCATGTTTATGTATTTCCACTCGTCTACGTATGGCTCGTCTTTGTTTCTTGTTTTACCGCCTTGTTGATTTATTTTTCGTCTTTTATCTCAAAATAAAATAAATAATTAATCAAGAATAAATGCTTTTAATTAGTTAAAAGAGTTGAAACGAGGCTATTTTCGGTATTTGTCTTACTCGAACTCTCCGGATGAGATCGTTAAATCAATAACTATTGTGTAACATTCCTCTCCCTTCCCCATTGTCCCCTTTTCGAATCCCATACTATGCTAATATAGGGGACGTTTACAAATATCCTGTCATTCTAAGAAAAACAAGGTTAAGTTAGTGAACTGAATTAATTTCCATTGGAAATCCTCCAGTATTTTCAAGTAATCAAGGATATTGGGAAGTAATTAAATTTAACTAGACTTTTGGTTCTTTCAACTTTCACCTCCAAGTTGTTCTCTTTTTAATTCCTCGTCATTACGTCATCAGTTGAGTCTTTGTTGCATTTCCTTAAACGGCCTAATCATCTCTGTGGGAAGAGACGGTAATTACCTCACTGTTAATTGATTTCCGTGGCCTTTCTGTCGTCGTGGGTTGACTGACCTATATTCGTCTTCTGACCAACAAATCAATGGAAAAATTAACGATTTTTCAATTATGGCCGGACGATGCGCTACAGAATGGAGTCGTCGAGCGACAGGAAAAGAATACGCAAAAAAATTTATTTCTAAGAATCGGTGCAAAAAATCTGAAAGGTTAAAGGGCGAAGAAAAAGACTGGGGAAGGAACGCCTATTTTGTTGCGAGAAAATTCAATCTTCTTTATGAAATTTTCAGATTTTTTCTTAGGGAAATTTATAACGCAAATTTTCTACAACATATTATTATTATAAAAAATGCAATAAAATTCAGAAATTGAAGAATTTTTATTTCAAATGACACGTTTGTGACTTTTAACCATTTATTATTCGTTGTTGTTGTGGTAGTTTCAGTCCTTAGATTTATCTGAATTTTTTATATGAATAATAATAATAAAAATATTCAATTGATGCAATCCTCCATACTAACATATCTTGGGAAAGCCTTTTCATTACATCATAACTAGGACAACCGACATCCTCCCTAATTTGCTTAGCGTATTCCATCCTTCACGCCAATCCTTTGGTGCTCACCCCAAACACTTCCCTCTAATGAACAGGGTCCTGGATAAAGAGTTTAATATGAGGATTACTAGACGGAAAACCAAGGAAATGGAGTATAGCTTGGGAAACAGTGGAATAACAAAGGCTGTTAGATTGGGAAGGGATATTTTGGCGGAAGTTAAGGAATTCTGCTACTTGGGAAGCGTAATAACAAGGGATGGTAGAAGTATAGTAGACATAAAGAGTAGGATAGCACAGGCAAGGAAGGCTATCGAGAAATAGAGGAATTTAATTACGGTTAATATAAGTGTGAACATTAGGAAATCGTTCCTAAAAAGTTTCCTATGAAGTGGGGCGTTATATGGGTGTGAAATGTGGACGATTGGAGCTGCGGAAAAGAAAAGAATAGAAGCCTTTGCAATCTGGTGTTATAAGAAGATGTTGAAATTTAGATGGGTGGATAGAATCCCTAACGAGGAAGTTCTAAACAGAATAGTGGAAGAGACAACAATATGGAGGACGTTAACCAAGAGCAGGGATAGATTAACATGTCACGTTTTAAGACGTGAGGGTCTTGTAAAATTAGTGTAAGAGGGAAGTGTGTGGGGTAACAAGAGAAGAGGTAGGCCAATAATGGAATATGCTAATGAGATTAGGGATATGCTAGTTATACAGCAGTGAAAAAGTTTGAGGAAGATATTTTACCATGGAGGCTGCATCAGAACAGTCTGAATACCACGACAAAGGTTATCTATTATTTTTCACAATGAAGTCATAGGGGTGAAAAATTTGGAGAAAGAAGAGGGCTACTTGAAAAAAAAACATAGCGAATGAAATCTAAAAAAATTATCAGGGTTTCACGTGGAAAAGAGTTAGACACAGGAACTGCCGGCGTCGCACACGGCCAGATATAGAACTAAAGGCAAATAATAAGGAGGCGGGAAATGACTGCGGGGCTCACCTGATCATGTTGGGAATGCCTCGCACTCTCTCTGGGTGTTTTTTTTTATCAAAGTTCTCATATGCCGAGACACCTTCACCTATTTTAGAAGGTATATGTACCGGGGTCAAAGACCTTGGGCATATGGCAAGAGCTGTCCGCTGATCCCATTGGATCAGTCGGCCAACTGCCTCCTGAAACTGGTGGAGACACGGAGAAGGGAATGCTGCGTCCCCACAGCAAACTCGTCTCCCGTCATTCGGAAGGGCGTGAGAATAGTAGCCAATGCCCGACCTACCTGATGCAGGTTTTCTAGGGTTTTCCCTGGCATCTCTTTAGGTGAAACACCGGGTAGGATCCTTAAACCATAGCCCGGGGGCCCTAGTTAACCCTTGGCTACCTTGCTCTACCTTCCGCATCCCCCCTTTTCAATTCCTTTCCTATGCTATTAAAGGGGAGTTGCCTGTTTCAGGATCACCCTCATGTAGCCTGTTAACCAAAAAATAAATAATAAAACAAATTGTTGTTGATATTCCTTAAAATATTTATATAGTTTTTTACCCCTTTAATAGCGGAGAAAACGGAATTAAAAGAGAGGGGATTCGGTGGGAAGACGAAGTGTCTATATCACTTACGAGAAAATAACTTCTTGATATTGCTTCACGGTAATCTACAACATAATTCGTTAAATTTTAAACGTAATTCTGTTATTTAATAGTTTATATATAATTATGTTTAAAGGCATGAAAATTTGGAGGGGTCTATTATAGTACCCTGAGATGCAGCTCAGCTTGAAATTATTTTTTGGAAAACTTTTGTTTTACGTTTTACTTGACATGGACAGACACTTTCTTATCAAAATCAGGTCTTGGATCCAAAGTAGCTCGTGTTGTGACGTTTCGACCCTCTCTTTCACCCTCCCGGGCATTTTTACGTTTATTAGCAAATGATTGTCTCGTGGTTGAGTCTAAAGACAAGGTGAGGGACGAGTGGAGGGGATGAGGGTGGGGGTGGGGAGGGAGATGAGGGGAGGGGGAGAGTCTATTGCTGCAGCAGCAACGAAGAAGCGCGAGACTTTTCCCCCACTGACCGAGTCGACGTCGGACAATCGATACTCTCGCAGGTGGCAGCACAGCAGAGGGGGTGGCCCGAATTTTGCCCAGTAACCCAAAGAGAGACAGAGACTGTGAGCATCAATAATCAATACTCCTGCTGGAGGAGAGGAGAGGAGAGTCTCCCTCTCTCTTCCTCCCCGTGAAGGTGGAGCACGACGTGGAACTTTTCCTTTTTTTCTTCTTCAAAAGAACCAACTTGGTGGCGGAGGAGGAGGAGTTAATAGCAGCTAAAAGGCGCCCCCCAGAGTCGAGGAAACGTTTAACCTGCAACCCTGGTTGGCTCCGACCTCGTCGCGACTCCGAAACCCCCAGAGATTACTTCGACGTCCAAGAACTCGCTCCTACTCACACTTCACGTTTTGTTTATTTCACTTCTCCATCATCACATTCTCATTCAGCTCCTTTTATAGTTATTCCTCTTATTGAGTTTTTTAAAATTATTCCCTTTGACTTTTCCCAGATATTTTTCAAAACGTGAGCAACATTCTTTAATTATAGTAAATCAACTATCCAATAATTAAATTAAATATTTTATTTTTTTTGTATTTGGGGTATTGAGCCCTTGGAATGGTCTTATTTAACCTTTCATGCGAACCTATACTAAACATCCCTTTTTATTCCTACATTCCTACCACATCTTATATCCTCCCTAATCTTATTAACAAATTCCATCCTTGGCCTCCATATTATGTTCACTTTCCTCTAATGCTAATTTTACAAGACCCTCATGGCAACAAACGGACGAACCAGGAAAAATCTTAAATTACTACTGCAGAAAATTAAAACCAAACGGAATTGGAAAGAGAAAGAGTTAAAAACAACTTCAAACCACAGAAAGAATATTCACAGTGCCAAAGATCAAATAAATGGGCTCAAGTCAAAGATAAAAAAGTTGTTTATCCATATCTCTAATGATAAAAGGAACCAAAGATCACAATGAATTAAACTAGTAATGGGCTGATAGAATAAACAAGGTAACATTTTTAAAAAAAGTGGTTTAAGTAACGGAAGCAGAAGCCGGGTAAAACGACATTAAGAAGAAACAGGACAATTAATTTGGGACTGCGTGACGTGGTACGTTAATTAGCAAATCAACCCCTAATTGTTTGTAGTATTGATTCCATAGAGTGACCCATGCTAACCTAACCCGCTCAGCGTGTTCCATCCTTGGCCCCCTCAGATGTTCACTTGCCTCTAATGCTAATTTTACAGGACCCTCGTGTCTCAAAGTCTTCTACGTTGTTCTCTTCTCTCTTATTCTGCTGACAGTTTCTTGGTTAGTCATTATATCCTCCCATCTCATTTTTCTATAAAACCACATTTCGAAAGCTTCTATTCTATTCCTCACTGCAGCTCCTTTGTTCCAAGTTTCACAGCCAGATAAAATCACGCCAACAGATCCCAGTATTCATGCAGACATTAGCCGAAAGTAAATTCCTCTTTCTTGCCCTTACTGTCCTACTGAAGTTACTGTGCTTCTCAATTATCTTCCTTCAAAATCTAATACCCTTTGTTATTCAACTGTTTTTAATATTGCATTCCATTACATTGGTTTTTCACTGTATTAATCCTCATATTGAACTCTTTATCCAGGAAAACGTTCATGCCATTTGTCATGGTCTTCCTTCTTCCGACTCCTCTTATACCACAATAGCACCACAAAGCGCAGGAGTTTTATTAGTTCTCCTTGAAGTGTGATTTCTTTTTAACTTTCTTCATTTACTGTTCTATATATAAGTTTAAGAGCATGGGCGACAAACTTCATCCTTGTCTTACTCCTTTCTTGTTTTCTGCTTTGTTTTCTTGCCCTTAATTAATATAATTACTGCTGCCTGCCTTCAGTAGAGGTTATGGATAACTCTTCTTTCTAGATATTTTATTTCTGTCCCCATCAGTAATTTTTACCAGTTCACATTATCAAATAAATTTTTAAATCTACAAATGAGATTGACATAGGCCGTTTTTTTCTTATCCTTGTTTTATAAAATTAGACGCAAAGTCAATGTTGTTTTTCTTAATCTTCTTAAAACCAAACTGAACATCTCTTAACTCGCACCCTATTTGTTGTTTCATCCTTCTATATACTATTTTCGCCAATATTTTTCAGGCATGAAATAATAGCCAATTGTCCTGAATCTATCTACCACAGTCTTGTTTGGTATAGGGATAGTTAGTTATGTTCTTCCTAAAATATTCTGGTATTCTTCCTGTTTCGTAGATTTTGCAAACTATCCTGAGCAGCCACGATATTGCATAAATTTTTGACGAAACGCACAAATAAAAAAATATTATTTAGTTGAATCGACGATTTTCATCGTATTTCTGACTTCCTCAGGAAAAATTATACAAAAAAATTACACCAGTAATAATTAAAATATCATAATTTTTGTAGCTATTTTAGCTTTAAATGTCTATATTATATAGATACTTTTTATTTTTGTATCACATTTCGGTTGAAGCTTCTCTTGTGGTAATTTACGTTTCAAGTTTTATATTTATATATGTCATATTTTTTATCACAAAATTTCCATATTGGAAATTTTATTATTACTAATGTGTATAAGATTACGATAATTTTAATTACTGTTTTTAAGCAATTTTCCCTGAAGATGTTTCAAATATAGTGACAGAACGTCGATTGAGTTTTATAAAACTTTCTCTGTATTTTCTAACCTAGTGACGTTTTCTCGACCTACGGTTTGGTGCCACTTAATGCAGCAATTCCGACGGGGAATAATCTTAATTGTCTTTTATTGGATTCTTTTTTTATGGTCATCGTAGTTTTAAAAAAATTTGTGTATAGGTTTCATATTTTAAATATTTCACTTGTTAATCCTTATTTTGTATGAATATATTTTCATCTCTCTTCTCCCTTAAATTTATTTTGGTTTGTGTACATGTTCTACAGCTTTTTCATCTATAGATTTTCTCCAATAAAGGCGGGTCAATGTTGAAATAGTATAAAATAAGTTGTGAGTGAGGTTTTTTTAAAAAACAAAATTATGGTTTATTTTAAAGCCCATGTAAGTTCTTTCAAATAGAAAAAGAATTTCAGTAACACCTCACATACAGCTTGTTTTATTCTATTTCAACATTGGTCTACCTTTCATGATAAACCCTATATTATCCTTATTTGGGTTTTTATTTTATTATGTATTACTGTGCATTTTCTAATTTATTGTCTCTTAATATGTCTGTGTGTGGCTCTTTCGATATCATTCAATTATTTGTATAGTTGTATTTTTTGCTACTCTCTCTCACAATTTGTGTCCGCGTGTGAATCTATTTTTTTTGTTTCTATTTTCCATCACGTAATAAGTCGAGACTTGCCTCTTGATGTCCACTGTCCCGCGTTACTAGTTCTAGAGACGCCACGAGATGCGCAAGAAGAAAAACTTTGTTGTTCTTGTGGTGGTTTTCAGTCCTAAGACTGGTCTGGTGCAACCCTCCATGCTAACCTATCATGCGCAAGTCTTTTCATTACACTAGCACAACCCACATACTCCCTAATCTGATTAGCGTATTCCATCCTTAGTCTCCCTCTTCTGTTCTTACCCCACATACTTCTGTCTTGTAATAATTCTACAAGTCCCTCATGCCTTAAGACGTAGCTTATTAATCTATCCCTTCTCTTGGTCAACGTCCTCCATATTGTTCGCTCTTCCCCACTTTTGTTTAGAACTTCCTCGTTACTTACTCTATCCACCCATCTGATTTTCAGCATTCTCCTATAGCACCACATTTCAAAGTCTTCTATTCTTTTCCTTTCCCCAAATGCCATCGTCCACGTTTCGAACCCATATAACGCCACGCTACATACAAACATTTTTAGCAACGATTTCCGAAAAAATTTACACTTATATTACCCGTAAGTAAATCCCTCTTTTCCCGAAAGCCTTCCTTTCTGTGCTATCCTACTCTTTATGTCTACTGTACTTCTACCATCCCCACTTATTACGCTTCCCAAGTAGCAGAATTCCTTAACTTCCGTCAAAATATCCCTTCCCAATTTCACAACCTTTGTTATTCCACTGTTTTCCATTACCCCTTGGTTTTCCCTCCATTAATCCTCATATTAAACTCTTTCTCCAGGACTACGTTCATGCCACTTGTTCTGCTTCTCCTTCTTCTTCTGACCCCCCCTAATATGTGATATTTATATTATCATTAATTATGTTGGTATGCAGTGTGTCGTCATATTGATACAAAACGTGGACGGTAGGAGTTGCAGAAGCATTTGGTGGTATAGGAGAAGAATGGGGGAAGAGATAAAAATATGGAGGACTCTTAAGGGATAGAATAAAAGGCCACGTTTCGAGACTTGAGGGAAGAAAACAGAATAGGGAGGGGGAAGTATGGAATGCGCTAAGAAGATTAGGTAGGGGTTGAGATGTGTTTGCTATGTAGAAATTATAAAAGGCTTCCACATGTTAGGTTAGTGTGGACCAGACGAGTCTAAGGAAAACAACATTAATTATTTGACTTTGACATTTTCTAGATTTTTATTTTTATTTTTTTGTTATTTACAATTTAGTGAGGCGACGAAACTTTCCCCTTGATTTCCGAGTGTATACGTTGACAAGCGTGATGTTAATCAGAGGATCAGAGAGACGTCGTCCCTCATCCTCCTGTAGAATCTTTATTGTAGTTAATAATTCTAGCAGTAGCAATTTCTTAGTTTTTTGGGGGAATGATTTGTTTTCCAGTTTTTCCGTTCTGACAGTTTTCCCCTCCCACGGTCTCTTCATCAGCTGATTGAAGGTGCAGTGGGCCATTGACTCTGTTGGGAGCCGCAAACTCCGGAAGCCCAGAGCGCGAATCAATACCCCCTTTAGAGCACAAGTGCCTCACCTCACCTTTATCTACTCCCTCTTCTTGTCGTGTGCTGCCTCTGTTTATGTCTCTCTACGTATCCACTCTTTTCTCACATCCATCCCCACCTCCGAAAAACAGCGGACTTGTAACAGAAGTGGTTGATTCCCTTTCCCCCTTTTCAGCCGACTTTTTATCTCTCTTTTTAGCTTGTTCCGTGCAGTATTGAATTTGTTTTAAAAGGAAACAACCAGTGACGTGATAACACTATTTATCAAAGTGGAAAATTTCTGAAGAATTCACAAAGATTTAGATTTATTGTTGTTTCCATTAATCCTCGATTGAGGAAATAGGATACGTCATATATTAAAAATTAAAAATGAACAAAATAAAGTACATAATTAAAGACAAATAAAGTTAAAATAAATTAGTAAAAGAAAGTGTATATAGACAAAAGTCAATATAAACACAACACGGACACACACTGGGAAACACAAACAAGCACACACTGAGGAACACGCAATGGAGTTTTAACTACTTGGACCAGGAAACTGTCCTTGCTCCAGCAGCAGCTATATACATGAAACAAACAAACAAAAGAGCAGAAAAAACTGAATAGAAATTTTAAGATATGTGATGTGCTATTTTATAAGGTTGCAGCTCATTCAACACTTGCAGCAGGAACCTTGATTTAAATACTAGAAGGACGATTAAGAAAATCCTGTACCACAGAGTAAAACAGCAGCGCCATTTAAAAGAATAGTTTTACTCTGCTTCACGAAGCTTTTGTAGGTACTATTTTTAACCTCTGGCGGAAGGAAGGAAGGCTGTTGTATAAAATTATCCTGGTATTGTGAATACTTTTCTGGTGTAGAGCAAGGCGATGCTTGTCCGACCTTAGAGCTGAACGACTGATTTCTAGTCGCGTATTCATGAAACTCGCTATTTGTTTGAAACAAATTAGTGTTTCGCTTTACAAACTTTAATATTTCATAAATATATACGCTTTGTAAAGTAAGTATTTGCAAACTAAATTCTTATGATTTAAAAAATATAAAATATGAAATATGTCATGTTATACGACAGTTCTAAATAAAACAGAAACAATACTAACTTTCGTATTAAGAAAAGTGTTTATTGTTATTTTTGTCATCATTACTCGTGTTACTGGTCACAATATTGCAGGATGTAATTGATGTAAGTAGAGTAGTAGAACGTAAAATTTGAATCTATGCGCCACATTTCATTAAGCGGATTTTGCTGTATTCTGTATGCTCCAATGGTTGGCTACGTCACAACCTTACGAATACTGTCATATTATTGTTTCTTTTCTGTAATTACTTCCTTTATTTCTGGTACAAGTTTCCCTTCCCTCCTTCCCAAAGTGATTTTCCGCTGGTATTTACGGATGTGTCTACCAGATTTTATTGCACTTGATCAACTCCTTTACATCTGTATAAATAAAGTAAAAGCTTGCAGACTACCTATTTTGTTATATAGATTAAAAGGAATTACATTAAAGCTGATCCATAAACCTCGTTCACAGATTTTAGTAATGAAATAATATGGAAAACTCAATCAAAGGAACCTGGAATAAAATCCGGAGAAGCTTTAACCGTTGAGCTACGCCGCTGTTGCCTTTCAAATCTAGTTCCTAAATTTCTTTAAATTCCATAAATAGTTGTTTATAAATTAGTCGTCTTAGATTTAAAGGAAGGAATTAGACAGTTAATCACTCGTGGAGATTATTTACCTCAAGGGAAGAAATGTTTCAGATCACGCCATTCGTTTTTTTATTCTGCAAAGGGAGAAATGAAAATATTTTCAGAATGATATTTACATTTAAGTAATTTGATGTTAAAATAAAAATAATCAAATGTTAATGAAGGATTATAAGAATCAGGAATTATTTAGGGACGAATCAACCTTTTATAAACGAAGACTAATTAACCTTTTCCGCCATTGAGAATTCATGCCGAGTCTCTCTCTCTATTTTAATTGACAGAATTCCCCCATTGTGTAAATCCTTCAAGGTTCGTTAAAACACTTTTTTCTTAAGGTAAGAATGACTGATTAGTTTCAGCATCTCGTTTTATTTTTTTTCTCTCTAATTGGCCGTGTTTCATTCATTCACAAATAGAAAATGAAATTCCTCATGAGATATTTTGAACTGTACAAACTGTAGTAGAGTTATTTCTACCGTTTAACTTATCCAGTTTCCCAAGGAAAACTACCTCATAAGAGTATTTTAACTGTAATAAATGCTCCGCACAGGAGGATTTGGGACGTCAAAACCCCATTCTGTCGTGATGACGACACCGATGACGTCATCGACATATTTTTAATATATATATATATATATATATATATTAAGAGAGATAGAGAGAGAGACATTAACAATTTTTTTAAAAAACTGATGTTACCTAATTGAAACCATATAATTAAAATTTATTTTTTAAATGTGATTCTAGTAGTGACGTCATCGTCTAAGTCGCTGTTAAAACTATGTAAACATTTTATTTCATAAAAATAAAACGTAATACATTATAAAGGGAGAGTCAATTTTTAAGAAAAAACGTGATGTTACCAAGTGAAACAGCGAGTAAACTAGTGACGTCATCACCTACGTTGCTCTTAAACTTTGTATAAACATTATCTTTCAGGAAAATGGGAATGTTTATAAGGATGTATTTCGTTTGAACGAAGAAAAATAAAGAAAATGGAATTTTATAATTGTACTTTAAAGAATGAGACACAACATGTAACGGTCAAACACATCTACTCGACCTTCGGCGGTTTAGGAATCAAAAGAAAAGAGACATTATTTGGCAAACAGTGGTAATAAAATCGAGACATTCGGACGCCAGCGCGTGAATTGTCCCACGACCGCTGTAATGTGAAGATGGAGGCTTTGGAATAAGCGTGTATTTCCCCCCAAAAAACCTTAGGGGAGAGGGGCAAACTATTCTTCCCAGAGAAGAAAAACGATAAATCTGATTGGTTAATATCCATCCCTGCCACCTGTTGGATATGAATTAAAGAAGTGGGGAAGAGGTATTAAAAAAACCTTACAGACGGGGACGGAATTGGAGATCGAGGAGACGAAAGCGGATGATCAGATGATATTAGTGGCAGATTGTGAGATTTCAGCGCAGATAATCACATTACTGGTCAGATAGCCTGAGGAGACGAGTCTAAGACTGGGAAATTGCCCTGAACCAGGGACAATAGGAGCGGTTGCGAGACGTAAACGGGAACGATACAATTAGGATGAAATAAGAAGCGAGAGAAGACGCTTGAAGGTCATTATACTGCATCGGCAATTACCCCTGTAACCTTTTTAATCATTTCCTATATTACCAGGTCCGAGTAGTTTCTGTGTGAAATATGTCCGTACTATGAGAAGGCGACCCTGAGTGTATAGATCTAGAAATTCATTTGCATCATTTTTATGTAAATAGATATCATGTTTTATTATAAAGAATTGCATGGGAAAAATTGTAATATTTATGTAAAGTTATTAAATATAAAGTAATTGTTTTGTTATTTATTTTTAATCTTAATATTACAACATGAAACAAATAATACCCCATTTATTTCAAACAGAAAAGCAAAAAGATACCTACGTTTATCAGTTAAATAATGCACATTTACGTTCATTACTAAGTCGAAGGAGGAATTGTCGTAACTTCAACCAAATTTGGTACAGATAAGCCGAACGGTTCGGAAACCAACAGCATGAGGGAAAGACGCGTCATAGCTACTATATGTAGAAAGGTGAACAAGACTGAGGCTGATCAACCATTCGAAAAGAAAAAGATATTAGCTCCGTATAAATAGTTTTAGTGGTGGACGAGGTTGACACTGTCACTCCCCTCCCCCCCACCTTGTTATTGAGACATTGCAAACATGAGAAGACTGTCTCGAGACGAGTTTGACGTAAATCAAAATGCAAAGACAACCGAACTTTTGGTCACAGGAACCGGAGAGTTTAAATTGGGCATTAAACGTGCAGGTTAGGTTGACGTTCATCTGCTACGAGTTAGGGTGGGAGAGATGCCGGGTTACTTTACGCCCTCCTGAGGAATCGGGAATATTTTTTTTGTCTCCCTTAACGTAGAGGGGCTGTTATTAATAAAATCGAATGAACCAATATTCCGAAAATTATTTATTTAATAATTACCTGATGAAGTCCACAAATGTAGACGAAACGTTGTAAATGTATCACATTGGGTGGAATTTTACTAACCGGTGTATTTCTTTATCCCGCTTAATTTACCCTCGTACAAGTGAAGAAAGTCCCTCTGACCTCTAACGGACAATTTTGACCGAATTTTCCGCTATAATTAATCACGGAATATTCCGCTCTTAAAAACCTTTACTATACAAAAGCGGAATATTCCGTTCTCAACAACGTTGTAATAAAGGACGGAATATTCCGCCCTCAACAACGTTGTAATCTCGGAATATTCCGCTCTTAACATTGTTTTAATAAAGGGCGGAATATTTCGCTATAGACATCTTTGACGATTATAGGGACGCCATTAAGCCTGGAATGTCAATAATGATTTTTGCCAAAGAAATTTCCTCCTCATTATTTTACAATAAATTCCTATTCTATATTAGTATATTTTTTTTGGAGAAGATTACTTTTTTAATGAGAGAGACAGATTACTGAATAGAAGGAAGAAGTTTCCTGATTGGTAAAATCATATCAGCATTTAGGACAAAGAAAGAGAGAGGCAGAATGACTGTCACGGAGAGAGTGAGAAAGTTTCCTGCACTGGAAAAAAATCAAAGGTTTTTTTAAAAAAAAATGTGACGAGAGAGGATAGAAGAGGAAAAGAGAGGGAGGATTTTTTTGCTGGAAAAATTATCAGAAATTACCAAAAAATAATGAAAGGGAGAGAGAGAGAGAAACAGATGGAATATTTTTTTGGGCGTGTAGTACAGTACAGCGAGCAATTTCTGCAACGCCGCACCGCCATTGCAGCAATAATGAACACGTTCACCGTGACGTAGTAATTCACTGACCGTAGCAATGCAGTGTAGAAGTGGTTGGCACCTGCCATCGCCATAATGAATATAACACACATGCACATTCCTAGCAGTACACAACAACCGTGTAATGCGCCATGTTGCCACTTCTCTCTCTCCCTCTCTCTCCCTCCCAGTGTTGCAACATTCCGTCCATACACCCAGCAGGTGAAACAGTCCATAACAACGTTCCTCTTTCCCCATTCCCGAAGACCTGAGGACCCCAACATGGAGGCTCGATGACGTAGCTGCACGTCATCACAATCAAGAGGAAAGAAAACATCCTAAGCCTGGTCTGATGCAACCCTTCATTCTAAACTTTTCAGCAACGAATTCTTACTATTCACACTTACACTACTCGTAAGTATATTCGTCTTTTTCACAAAAGTCGTCCTTGCCTGTTCCACCCTACTCTAGTTATTACGCTTCACAAGTTGCAGAATTCCTTAACTTCCTTCAAAATATCCCCTCCAAATCTAACAGCCTTTGTTATTCCACTGTTTCCAATACTGCACTCCTTTACCTTCGTTTTTCCTCTATTAATCCTCAAATTGAAGTCTTTCTCCAGGACCTGGTTCATGCTATTTATTACGGTTTCAAAATGCCCTAATACTACAATATCATCTGCAAAGCGTAGGGTTTTTATTTCTTGTCCTTCCTTGCAGCATAACTCCTTTTCCATATTCCGTTTTAACTTTCTTCATCACCTGCTCTATTGATAAGTTAAACAGCACGGGGGCCAAACACTATCCTTATCTTAATACTTTCTTGATTTCTGCTGTCTTTTCTTGATCTTCAATTCTAATTACTGCTGTCTCCTGTAGACGTTGTGTATAAAACTTCTTTCTTGATATTTTATTCCTGTGCTCTTCAAATTCCTCAATGGTGTGTTCCAGTTTACATTATCAAAGGTTTTCTCTAAATATACAAATTACATGAACGGAGGCCTGTTATTTAGTATCCTGTCTCCTAAAAATCAGACGCGAAGTCAATATTGCATCTCTTATTCCTACATTCTTTCTAAAGCAAAATTGATCTTCTCTTAACTCACATTCTATTTGGCGTTCCATCCTCCTATACACTTTTTTTTTGGATAACAGGCTACATGAGGGTGATCCTGAAACAGGCAACTCCCCTTTAATAGCATAGGAAGGGAATTGAAAAGGGGGGATGCGGAAGGTAGAGCAAGGTAGCCTAGCAAGGGTTGACTAGGGCCCCCGGGCTATGGTTTAAGGATCACCTAAAGAGATGCAGGGAAAACCCTAGAAAACCTGCATCAGGTAGGTCGGGCATTGGCTACTATTCTCACGCCCTTCCTTACGAATGACGGGAGACGAGTCTGCTGTGGGGACGCAGCATTCCCTTCTCCGTGTCTCCACCAATTTCAGGAGGCAATGTTTTAGTTAATATTTTTCAATAATCAGATACTGGTTCATGCCTGTAGGAGTGTGTAGGGGAAGAACTTCCTCTAACAGAAAGAAAATTTCGACTCAATCTAAGTTTAGTGCAGTGTAGTGAAGTGATCAGAGCTGCGAAATCTCTAAAAATATACCACAGTGAAATATATTTCCAGTTTTTTTTGTTTTGTTTCTTTTTTTTCAGTGAAAAACAATACTATTCTTTTTTTTAAAAAAAATCATTCCTAATAATATGATTCCACACTTATTTATTTATATTGAATATAATTATACTTTCAACTATAGGTTAAATATGGTCCTTACGACCATTTTATTAATTATTGTTTAAGTTCTATGTATCTGCCACTGGGCATCTGTCCATTTGTAAATTTAATAAATACTACTAATCAGTTCAATAAACTAATTATCCTGTAATTGTCAGCCCCAGTCCTCTTCCGTATGGTTATAATAATGTTTATACTGACGTATTCTTCCTGTTCCGTAGATTTCCTCAACAGCCACGTTATTGCTTTTCGCCCGATGATCTTATGGAATCCGCTGTAATGTTATCAATTCCTGGCCCTTAACAATTTCTCAGATCTGTCAGCGCCCTGTTAAACGTCGATCTTAAAGTTTTGCTCCCCCCAACTCTTCATCATCCACCTCCTTTTCTTCTTCTATTAATGACTGATCTTTATTTAAAACGTTATTTTCCTTTCTCAGAATATTTCTTTTATTTTCCTATAAGCTACGTCTATTTTCCCTTTCACCATGAAATCTTCTACTGCTTTGCCTTTCTCTTGGAGCCAAACCTCTTTGGCTGCTTTGCACTTCCCATCTGTCTCATTCTTCAAGCGCCTCTTTACCTTTTTAATCTTTCGCGTTTTTATATTTACGTCTTTCATCAATCATTTTTAGTATTTCTTGAGTTATACATGCTTTCCTATTGGTCTGAGTTGTCTTTCCTATTTTTTTCGTCGGCTGCTTTAGTCACTTTTTCCTTCGATAGTTCCCATTTCTCTTCTATATTGTTTTTTATTCCTGTCTCTTTTAATGTACATTTGATATTTTATTTGAAACTCTGAAGCACCACCTGTTGTTTCAGTTTTTTTTATTCCCATCTTTTCGTTTTAATTCCTTTCTTGAGTTTCTTCATTATCGACCTGCGTTTCATAATCAGTAGATTATGGTCGGTGTTTATATCTGCTCCGTGATACGTTTTGCAGTCCAGCACCTATATATCTGCCTTACCATTCTACTGTCAAATTCATAGCTTGTTACATGTCTACAATCTCAAAACTTTGAGGGACAAATTTCAACGAAACTCGATTTACATATTTTTAATAACCAGGAGACAAGCACTGTGGGGGCGACAAAGACCTAGCACAACCCTGGAAGGTGCAAATGTGTAACAAAAAAACTGTACATGTGACTACGGGTCTGTGACGTCATCAAGACGTGAGTCAGAATAAAATGAATTCCGCCATATTTAATGGCGCCAATATGGCGACTATTTTTTATATTTCCCCAGGCCTTACAGAAGAGATTACTTTGGACTTCATACTTTACCAAGATAATATGAATAAATAGTAGGGCTGAGCATGTAGTAAATATTAAAGGAAAATATAAAAGCATACACAATTTAAAGTTCGATTAAAAGAGGAAGACCCATGGAAGAGTTCCCGTGTACTGGAAGGAGGCGCTGTTGCGACAGTTACACGCGGGGAATGCACTGCGATTCTTCGGCAATGCGGTTTGTCTCAATTTAATAAGTTTCTTGTTGGACGTATTTAAGGCCTCATCCCTAACACGAGCCAAGTTACCATTTAATTTTAATTGCAGATTACTGTCCCTTTTATTTTCATTCCGAGGCCCCTTTATTTTCTCTGGTGATGACGTGTTCCGTGGTCATCTGCGCCATCCCGTAACTGCCTCTCTTCCTTCTCTTCTCTCGACGCTTCTGCCACTTGACCTGGGGGTTCTGCCTTTCTCCTTGCTTCCGCTTTACTTCTTCTTCGCCTCCGACAGTCGCTTCTCTCTCCCCCGTAGTTTTTCTGCTAGACAAGGGAGAGAGAAAGAGAGAGAGAGATGAACGGCCTGACCTCCTGTTCTCGTGACCCGTCGCAGTTAATGTCTCCCTCTCTCTCTCACACACACAAAGTGGGTCACTGTCCCCCAGCACTCCTGTAAATTTCTAAACCCTTCCCTCCCTCCTCCCCTTGCCATAGTGACTGTGTCTGTGTGTGTGTGTTTTGTGCAAGTATAAACGTACATACATATATATTTGTCCCCCTGCTTATCAGCAGTTACTCCAAGGAAGTCGGCCATAAAACACGCCTTGCTGAGTAATTAATATCAACCCGCAGCAAAGTGAAAATTCCGTAGTGTCGCCGCCATTCCGTAAATTATCAACCTCCCTCCCACCCACCCACCCCCACCCCCCTTTTACTTTCCCTCCCTCCTACGGCATTCCTCCTCTCACGCACAGTAGTTTGCCCTGCTAAATATAAACCTCCTCACCACGCCAATCCCCCAACTAACACACCGAGGTTCCTTTTTTATTATTCATATAAAAAAACTTTTGTCATGAAGACTATCAGTTTGGACAATAACTATTCAGTATATACAATATTAAAAAAAGAATACATAATTAAAACACAATATATAATTTACATGTTGACATGGAGGTAGCCTACTTTAGTAGATGGGTTTTCTGTGTGTGTACCTGAAAGGCATACAACGTGGGTGGGTGAGGGTTGACCTGATTATTGAAGGATATACGAGGATGTGACGTTTTGGTAAGGTGGGTTAGAGTGTTTCTGCATGATCAGGGGAAAGGACCCCACACACTTCCATCTTGTACTAATTCCACAGGACCCTCATGTCTTAAAACGTAGCCTATTAATCTATCCTTTTTCTTGCTCAACGTCCCCTATTCTGTTTTGAACATCCTCGTTAGTTATTCTATTTACCCATCTCATTGTCCTATAGCACCACATTTCAAAGGCTTCTATTTTTTTTTCCTTTCCTCAATTCCCATCGGCCACATTTTTTCACCCGTATAACGCCACGCTCCATACGAACATTTTTAGCAACGATTTTATAGTATTCACACTTATATTACCCGTAAGTAAATTCCTCTTTTTCACGCAAAAGCCTTCCTTGCCTGTGCTATCCTACTCTAGTTATTACGCTTCCCAAGTAGTAGTATTCCTTAACTTCCGTGAAAATATCCCTTCCCAATCTAACAGCCTTTGTTATTCCACATTTTTCCTTGGTTTTATCTGTATTAATCCTTATATTGAATTCTTTTTCAGTTCATGCCATTTATTAAGGTCTCCAAGATCTCTTCTGAATCCCTTAATACTACAATATCATCGGCAAAGCGTAGGGTATATTACATATCAACAAAAAAACAGATCTTTAACAATCTTTGACCAGAGATATAAAGCGGCTTTGTATAAAATTTTCTCAGGACGATAATAATGAGGGAAATAATTTCCCAGTGATGTTAAACTGTATTTTTAACTTTATAACTAAAGTTAGGTTATGTTTTATGTTCTTGTAATATCTGTTTTAACGCTGCAGTTATTTTTTTCAAAGCTACTCTCAGAGGTTTTTATTTTGCTTTTGTATCCTTATTTTTTCCCCTCTAGTTACTTAACTACGCATTACTTAATTCTTCCAACCTTTGAAAGAGAAAACCCGGTAATTAATAACAGTCCCGTCTCTCTCTCTCTCTCTCCCCTTTCCCCTTCTCTCTCTCTGTCAGTACCAAGCCATTTTTAAAAATGGAGAATTACTTCGTCGGCCCAAGGCAACTTCTAATTGGCAATAATCCCTCAAAAGAGTTTCGTAGCTCCAATATTAATAATAATAATTTTTCCTTACTTAAATAAACCAAAACCATATTTTAAGTTTGATTTCAAAATTTACTTAGAAGAAGTTTTGGGCATTGCCACAGTCGTCTACAAAATAAAATACAATTTTTTTTGAAACATTACTACAACTGTCTATGGTATTGGTTTAAAATTATGACAAAAAGTTTACTATTTTCCAATGAATTAAAAATATTGTACACACCCTCGTGTAATTTATTATGTCTTACTTTCTTCATGGATTTGTACACGAAAAATTATTATCATAATAAATTAGAAATGAGTCTTTTAACAAAATTTAAAAAATCATTTGATGAAATAATTTTTACTTTAAAGTACGATCGAAAAGCGGAGCATAAATAAAGTTCATTTTATTTACTCTTCCCTTTTCCACGCTCAAGTAAACCTTCCACAGTCGTACTCCTCCTACATTTTCTCAACCCCCCCTCTTATTTTCTCCTCTGCAAGGAATATTTTACTGATTATGTAGAATTTTATTTTGTTATCCTTTTTATTTTGTTCTTCACCCCTCGAGCGAGTAATCCGTGCTTACATATATATGCATATGTTAGTCTCTCTCTCTCTCCCTTGTCCCATGTATATTTATTAATTACAAAGTGAAATTTTCTTTTAGTGTTTTACGATTTGCAATTTAAATTAGGATTTCTTTTCACCACCAGTGAGAAGGAAGGGGAGGGAATGAGAGGGAGTTACAATGAAAGAAGAAAACAATTTTTTTTTAAATATTTGTCAACAGTATTTAGGTACTATTAGTATAACTATTGATCCTGAGTGTGGGAGTAAAAGAGAAAAACAAGCGAGAGGAAGAACAAAGGGGAACGGTAGGGAAAAAAATCAATAAACAAAAGGAAAGGAAATCGGTTTCGTAAAGCTTATGGATTAACTTTCTTGACCTAAAGTGAAATGCATCAAAATCTGGTTTATCTATCTGTGTCTTTGTGTCCGTTTGACTTTCAGTCGTTTTCCTACTTTTTTTCTCTCTTCTTCCTTTTCTTTACTCGGAAAATATTTAGGTATTTTATCATCAACAAATTTTTCGAATATATAATTATTTTCTTCTTCACATTATTTTTACTTTTACTTTATATACATATGGATTTGATTTTTTTTTCAAAAAAGGCCACGTATATTTCCTATCTCTGTTGATTTCAAGATTTAGAAAGTTTTATTTTACCCTACTTGCTTACCTATTTCATCGTCTATGTAATTTCAAACATACTCATCATTTTATTTTAATATATTTCTCGGTATGTTTGCTACGTTTTAACAATACGATGTATTTTCTCATATTTTCCATCCTCTCTCTCTATGTGTATATATTTTCAAATATTCCTTAGTTTATGCATTATTTAGTAAGAACTTTCATTATAATTTTTACATCTTTACATTTTCTGATTTTTTTATGGTTATTTCGTCATCTACATATTTTCCAAAATTCCATTTCTTATATCAATATGTGTATGTATCTTTCTCTATGTTTTATTTAATGATTTTTATGCTTACCTTACACCAGTACATGACATTATTTTTTTCTTTATATTTTTTTCAAATTTTTCCCATTTAATTATTTTCATGAATTCTATATTTCTACGTCTTTGTATTTGTCTATTTTTATTTATTAGTATTTAAGACCGTTTTACTTTTATCGTTTACCTATTTCCATTTTATCTAATATTTATATAATTGTGTAACGTATTTGCGTGTATATATCATTATTTTATTTTTTCCCCAATTTTTTCTTCGCGGGTTTCTAATACTAACATTCTTTCCTTCCTTTTATTTTTTTATATCACGAAAAGTTACATATAGACAGAAATAAGGGAATAACGAAAAAAAGAGGAAAGGAAGAGAAACATTATTTAATTATGGGCGAAACAAGATAACGTGGTAAGAAAAATACACCCGCGCATGTATTTTCCAAGTTAATTGGCTTCATATTTACCTAAACGGTAACTTTAAAGACTTCTTTCATTTATTCATTTTCTTTTCCTTCTAGCCTGACTTTTTAGAAGTCAGTTGTAGATATAATTTTTCTCCATATTTTCCATTACAAAAGAAGAATACATAAATGGTTTTTAACATCATTAAGTAAAATAATTTAAATACAGCTCAAATTAGTCAGTAAAAACATTTAAATACTATTAAATTAACATTATCAAAAATTATGAATCTAGTTAATAGATGACGTAAACAAAATATAGACGAATCGTCTTTTTTTTGTAATCATGTTAACTAAATAGTAATTAAATGTTCCTTCTGACTAATTTTGCGCCTATTTCGATTAATAATTATTTTTTCTAACCATAGGAATAAATCCTGCCAATTAATTTAAATGTCTGAAAGACCTTTTATACCCAGTATATTAATTTATAAATGGCACAATTCTTTTCTCTCTAAATAAAAGACTAGAATTCCAGGAAAAGGGAAGAAAAAATTCAAGTTTCATCAGAGGATTAAATGGAGGTAATTCTGAAAATTCTTTGCTGCAAGCAGGTTTCAGTTCAAAAGTTTTAGATGAATAACGAGAAAAAAAAAGGAGGAGGGGAGGTTACAAAATAAATTTTTTAGAATGAAAGTTGTTCTGGGAAACCGAGGGATAATTTTATTGCGCCACGTTATCCTTCTGGCTAAAAAGCAGAGTTAATATAAATATATATATATGTATATCTTCGTATCTTTTTTCGCTCTTTTAATACCCGGTAAAATGCTCCCGGGATAACATTTTCCGAGTAAGTGGAAATCGCGTTCGTGAAATGAAATTCCTAGGAAATGGCACTGGAGAAGGAGAAAGGGGTAAGGGTTGGGACGGGGACGGGGGTGGAAAAGGGGGAGAAATACGATTGATTAACAGATCTGAAAAATAACCTTTCTCGTTTCTCTCATAATTAACAAGGCAGCCGACTTTGGAGGGAGGTGGAGGAAGGGAGAGAGAAAACAATGACGTCACCGAGACGCTGCAGTTATTATGTGGCGAGCCGTACTTTAACTCCACAAGTTAGGCGAAATTACTTTTGTTCTCAGAAACAACAGAAACACAGACACGAAAACACACACACACAAACAAACAAATATTATGTGTGCGTTAAATAGGTTGAGGAAGAAGTTAGCGCATTGCAGTCGAAACGAGATACACACACACAGCAATTTGAAGGAGGAAAATAAACTCTTCATAGTGCAAAAGAGAAATAATAGGTAATGAAGAAAACAAACACTGAGATTTTATTTTAAAAATTAATCTAATAGGGGATAGTAATTTCCTGCTTTAAGATAATTGGAAAACAATTATCTATTTCTAAACAAATCAATATAACAAAAAAATAGGGTATAAATTTATTTAAATGTCTGTGTGTTTGTATATCGTTTATACAAATTAAAACCGCGTGAAATAATTTAAAAAAATATAAATTACACATAATCTTTAATAACCCGGAGAAACACACTGAAAGGGAGTGGGATTTTGGAAGGAAAAACGTATTGGTCGTTAAAACCCGTTTCGGTATTCTTCGTTTGTAATAAAAACATGGGGAATATAAAATGCATAATTAAATAAAATAAACTACGATAAAGTCTACAATTTTGAAAAAAAAATCAAAAAAGTCTTTAAGTTTCCAAATTGGTACATAAACAGCCAATTAACTGGTAAGATAAATACCACGTCCATATTCTTTACAAAATTTTCCATAACCTTCTGATTTTGTCTATAATTAAATAATATTTATATTCATTTCTACTTTTATTCATAATTTAGTTATTTTAGTCTGGCTTTTCATGATATAAAATAAATAAATAAAGGTAAGGAAAAATGTTACAAAAATATACGAAGAGTGATATAAAATACAAAGATAAATGTTTACAAATAAATATTGAAAATACATAATAACATTTGAGTAGCAAACGACGTGACGTAAAAGAGACAGAACGGACCAAAAAAATCTATTTAATTGGGCGCAATGTGGCGTCACTATATGTTTGATTTTTCTGGAAATCCTTACAACACAGAGGTTCCAATTCCTACCGCTGGCTTAGATGTCGTGCGAGTGAATGTCTAATGAATTTTCACAACCACGAGACTCGTTGCAGATTTTCCTGGCTGCCGTCATAATCATCATCATCAACCGGCTGAAGGAATTGGGAAACCAGCTTTGCTGATGTGTGATTTTCCTCTTTTCAAGTGGAAAGAGATTTTCCATATAGAACGTTCCTCAGACTCGCGGAACACTCGTTGATTTACTTCAGTAACCTGCATTACAAACTCGATGGAACACGTGGAACGATGATGAAGTAACCAATATGGAACATCAGTCAAATTACGAGTATTTGTATATTTGAGCTATATTTGGAACCTCCTGTTAACCTGACATACTTCAAGCGGAACTACTTCTAATTTTAAATTCGACCAATTAAATTATGCAATTCAACCATCAGGAAATATGTGATTCTTATTAAAAATATCATACCTAAGACTTTACAAAGACTATAATTGAATAGGTTCTTTTTTGGTTGCTGTAAAGGCTAACTACGAAATAATTTCAAGTAAAAACTTTACTAATTTAAAAAGTAGACAATCTGTGAAGTTCTTTTACGCCATGTAATAAATAAATAAAATAGAATTGAAGTCCAAAAATTAGAAATATAAAATTTTTAACTTGAAATTAAGGCGTTTCTTTCCCCACCTTTCAGGATCGCTTAAGATGATTCCAACAAAAGTTAATATGATTACAAAAACCATAGTTTAATCTGAATAAATAAACTCTTTATGATGTCATTATATTTAAAGTAATTGAATTAGTTAGTCTGCCTTATTATTATAAATAAAACTCGAACAATTACCAAAAGTCTGAACTGAAAACGTTTCGTTCCCCAACCTTTCGGACGTTCTTACTTCTTTCCATAATAAATTATATATACATCGCATCATATAATTAAATAAACTTGGTATGTTTTTGGGTAATTGTACCAACAACTTAATTTTATTTATTTATTAGTAATTCAACTGTGTAAATTTAGTTATATTTTTTTGTTGAAGAAATAACTTAAAACGTTCCGAAAGTTTGTGGACGAAACGTTTTTATGTCGTAGTTAGTTACATTTAAATCTTATTAGGATATCGCGTTGCAACGGCAACGAGATTATTCTTCCATTTTTAGACTTTTGGCCATTAATTATATTTTATTTATTATTTGTATTTTATTTATTATTACTAGAGTTGGTCAGGCATTTTCCCGGTGGCAGTATTGATAAAATTAAAGTACAAAGATAAATTGTTGATAAATGAAAAGAACAAAAAATAAATTACAGAAAAAATACAATTTTAAAATATTTCACGTCTCTTTATTTTTTACAAAACAAGAACCTAACTTTTCTGTGTTTCTAAGTTCTTTTTGAAAACAGTTGGTAGAGCATGCGGCTGGATATCGCAAGGTCCTGGGTTTGATTCCATGGTACGGTTGACATTTTTCCATTCTTGTCTTTCTTCTTAAATATTAACTATATACTTTACTGGACTATAATTGAGCATTCCCACTAACTTAATTTAGAAAACATTTGTAATGTTAGGGAAAGCCTCTAAGTAGCCTTGCATCCCAGTCCCTCGTCACCCTGTTTACGAAGGAATATTTTTCCACATCCGTTCTTTGGTCCCTTTCCTTTATTTGTTGTTGTAATTATGGTCGTTTTTAGAGAAAACTTTAGGGAATACTTAGCCGCTCCCTTGTAATATTAAGTCAAATAAATTTAATTATTTTATTTATTGTAGTATTTAATTAGGTTCGTTTGTATTTGTAAAACGTGCCGATCAGGTGAATTTTGAATAGATATAAACACGTAAAAGTCAAATCATTTGAATTCTTGAGAGTCTTGGATAATGTGTGCGTGTTAAATAATCAAACAATTTAAATTATTATATTTTAATAGTTTTTGCCGGTGTGTAAAGACTGACGAAATAATTTCTAGTGAGAATTAATTCTAAACAATTAACGACATTACTCACAATTAAGAATTTTTTCCCCTATGGAGGACATTTTTTCTATCGTTTGTTACCTTTTTTTATTACATATTTTAAGCTTCAAATCTTCGCAATGACCTTTTACAAAGAAGTTTTATTATCAAAATTTTGTTTTATTTAATCACCTACTGTTGATTACTATTTTTTGATGGAAGTGGAGAGTTTCTTTCGTTAGTTACCTTTCTTTATTACGTATTTTAAACTTAAAATCTTCGCAATGACCTTTTAAAAAGAAGTTTTATTACCAAAATTTTGTTTTATTTAATCACCTACTGTTGATTACTATTTTTTGATGGAAGTGGAGAGTTTCTTTTGTTGGTTACCATCTTTAATTACGTATTTTAAGCTTCAAATCTTCGCAATGACCTTTTAAAAAGAAGTTTTATTACCAAAATTTTGTTTTATTTAATCACCTACTGTTGATTACTATTTTTTGATGGAAGTGGAGGGGGGATTTTTCGTTTGTTACCTTCTTTAATTACATATTTTAAGCTTCAAATCTTCGCAATGACCTTTTAAAAATAAGGTTTATTACCAAAATTTGATGTTTTATTTAATCACCTACTGTTGATTACTATTTTTTTTATGGAAGTGGAGAGTTTCTTTCGTTAGTTACCTTTCTTTATTACGTATTTTAAACTTAAAATCTTCGCAATGACCTTTTACAAAGAAGTTTTATTATCAAAATTTTGTTTTTATTAATTACCTACTGTTGATTACTATTTTTTGAGGAAGTGGAGTGGAGAGTTTCTTTCGTTAGCTACCTTTCTTTATTACATATTTTAAGCTTCAAATCTTCGCAATGACCTTTTAAAAATAAGTTTTATTACAAAGTTTTTGTTTTATGTAATTACCTACTGTTGATTACTGTTTCTTGATGTAAGAGGAGTGGGTTGGAAAGGGGAGAGAGGAGATAAAAGTCGTTGTTGAAGGTGATTGAATCTCGTGCGTGGGCCGTGACGACCTCAGCCCGCCCACGTGACATGATGAAGACGTGGGGTGGTAGGTGGGGGTGGCAAGGTGACGACAAAGTCACGGAGCCTGTTTGCCCTCCTTGTCGGACGCCTGGTAAGATGAAGAACCGGCGGCGACGAACAGTTCGGAAAGTAGGTTTCTCAGGAACGAGACGGAGAGAGATGGAAGGCGCGACAGGCAACGAATGACAAGGGACCTGGGGGAGGGGAAAGACGTCGGAACGTTTTATGCGAAAACTTTGGGAATAGAGCAGGGAACTAGGGGTGGAGGTGCTGTAGATTCGATGTCTTGCTTTCCCTTTAACAAAAGAGAGAGAACCCCGGGGGCAAGTAGAGAGAACTTCATCCCCCAGAGTGTCGCCGACGAAGGGAAACGAACGACTTTTGCAAAGACTTGCTGACAAACCCAGAAAACATGTCGTGTACTTATATGACGCGCAGGAAATATCTGATCCAACTTAAGTGGAGATCCTTCATCACTCAAATAAGCAATCTCTACGAACTTATATAGAGGTCATGAAGATATATACCACGTCTGTCGCCATCTTGATACAATTCCATTGTGTCTCATTTCTTCTCCTTCCCCTCACCAACCCTTACAAAATAAATTATCTCTTTGTCATCCGTATAAGGTCATTCTTTAATATTTCTTTGTAAGTTTCAGAGCCATCTATATATATTTTTATTATTTCTCAAGTATATTTAGTGAACATTCCTTTATCTTTGACTTATCTCACGATGAGTTGTCAAGATTCCCCTGTTAATAATTTATTTGTTATAAATACCGTTCCTTCCCCAGTCCCTTCATTTCTTTGTCTCCATCTTTGGCTTATCTGACGACGAGTTGTAAGTGTTCCCGTGTTATTATTTTATTTGTTAATTACCGTCCCCTCCCCCCACCACAATCCCTCTTTTATGTGTGTTATTTGTATCTTCAACAGTTATTCTCTCCCCGTCATCAAGTATTAGGTCGTTCACTAACATTGATTTATAAGTTATATAGTCATCAATAACTTCGTTTAACCTTTTTTTTGTTATTTCTCGGGATATGTTTGGTGTACATTCCTTTCTCTATCTTTGATTTCTCTGACGACGAGTTGTCAGTGTTTTCTGTGTTAATATTCTATTCGTTAATTATCCCCCAAACCAAAAAAAAAGAATCCCAGCCCCGTCCTTTTTTTGTTTGTTCTGGTGTGTGTCCTCTGTACTCTTAACTTTTCAGCACTGTCTGCTTTCCTTTTCTTCATTAGGTCTATTTTTCTTTCGTCTGTATGTCTGTTCTTCAGTAAACTAGTTATCAGGAATTATCCTCAATTTTCCGAAAAGAACAAAATGAGAAAGAAAACAGCAAACGTGTCAACCTTTTCTTATAAGGAATCAAAAGAGCGACCAGATACAGGCTAAGTTATTATTTAGTTGAATCGACGTTTCGTCACCGTAAAAGTGACTTCCTCGAGTAATAGATAATTTTGATGAAAAAAAATCCAAACGTGGTTTTTATGCATTTAGCCTACATTATTCTTCAAAATTCCTAATTTTAACATATTTTGGGCTTCCTCGGCTAGTGTTAAATTTTAAAGAATAAAATGTGCCACATGTATAAATACTTTATTTTTATATATTTAGCATCTTTTCTCATCAAAATTTATAAATTTCAAATCACCTGAGGATGTCCCAAATATGGTGACGAAATAAAAACGTTGTACGTATATGGTTGTTATTTAATTGTTTATTTAATTTATATTAGAAAAATAGACATTTCTTCGTATACTATTTTTAATCAGTATTTAATAAAATTCTTTTCTACTGCAACGTTTCGTTCTCATATTTAGGAATCTTCAGTTACATTTTTTAAGGAAAGAATACGCATAAAAGATGAGTATTTTCGTTTCTGGTCTGCATTTACAAAAATTTACGACCGAAATCTTTTCTTTCTCCCATTATGAAGTTACGGGGATCGGTTTCTCGTTTTTCCTTGTATGGTTCTCTTGCAGCTTTTCCCTTCTTTTAAAACCGTAGTTCTTTCTTCTTTCATCCATTACTTTATTGTGTCCATTTTCTATTTTATTCCATTTTCCAAAGTTAGAATTCCGTTTTCTGGTCTCCTTCTAACCTTATTTCCCCTTTCCTAAAGTTAGACACACGTATTTCTTATCTTCATTTACAACCTTGGTAACCGTTATTCATGTACGTACGTATCTCCTATTTTTGCGGCGGATTAGTGCTTCTTTTTTTTTGAACACTTTCGATCTTTATTTTTATATTACTGCTTTCTTTCCCAGTTCTTTGGCACGTGTTTTGTTTTTGCCTTTTTTCTCTTTCTTTCCTTCAGTTGTTTGGATCTTCGTTCTGTTTGCCTTCTTCTCTTAGATTCTTTTCTTGTCTCCTTTTACATGATTAGATAAATGCATTCTTTTGATTTATCTTCAGTATTATTCTTAACTATTTCTGTCACTGGAGCTGTTGTGATCTCCTTCTCTTTCTATCATAGAGATTTAATAGTTCACCGGTTACAACCATTTGATACGCCGCAATGATTATTTTTCAATCATTTTGGTAGTTTAGTTATAATTAGTTATATTTTCGTCAGATTATAATCTTCGCGTTAGTTTATTATCCCCATTTATTCTTCTCTTCTCTCATTTCTTTTACTCCCCTTTGTCCCAATACCTTCGTGTTACGTGTTAGCGTTACTTCTAATTTTTAAAATTTCTTACATTTTTTTTCAACTTTTTCTTACTATTGTTGTCCTACTATAATAGAAGTTTTATTCTGTCCTACCAAAAATTGTTGTTTATATTTGGCCCTGCTTTCTTTCTGGCCATATGTTTTAACTTTCTTCTGTATTTTGAACGGCGTTATTTAATATAACCTCTTTGCTCCTTGAAATAAGGTCGATCTTTATTTTCGAATTAGATAAGAAAATTATTTATTGGTTAACAATTTAATCAATTCTATTAGAAAATATTCATATATGTGTCACTTCGTTTCACCCCTAATTTTTTAATCCATCTCCCTGTATTAATATTAAAATCTTAATACTTTTCAAACTTGTTTTATTTTTAGACACGAAAACTTGAAGACAAAATTTTTAATAGTAAATCAATGAATGTCTGTTTTTGATAATAGTTAAATAGTTTTTTAGTAAAATCGAAGTTTCGTCATCGTATTTGAAACTTACTCAGGTAATCTTAAATTTTAATAGAGCAAAAATTAATCACATTTTGCCTCTGGTTTCTTCAAAATATAAAATTACCTGAGGACGTCCCAAATGTGATGCCGAAACGTCGATACAACAAAATGTAACTCTGTCAGTACCTGGTCGTTTATTTATTTCGTTTAATTTTTGATTATATAAGGTTAAGACTCAATTTTTTATTTTTCACCTGATGAATCACAAACTTGAAGACGAAACGTAGTTGTAAGGAACATAATTTCTGAGAGATTGGCCGTTATATTTATTGTGATATGATAGAAAAAATATTAATAATTCTGTATTTCCTATTTTATTTGCTGTATTGTGTTTTTTTTCTGTATTTATGTCGTGGTAGTTCGTTGTTCCGCTTTGTCTTCCTTTCAGTTGGCTCCTTATATATTTTCCTCTCTCGTTTGGGAATCCATTTTTTTTCTGTGTGTGTTTCGTTTCCCAGCGTGTTTCCTGTACCCATTTAGTTCATCTCCTCTCTTATGGATTGCTAGCAGAGTGGATGGTGGCGGTTAAATAACCGCATCCGTCTTTCTCGTCCACGCTCGTATTTCAGGTTAGGATGGAGTCGCCGTCGCTTTTGGGCGGTTGAATTAATTCGCCACTCGAGTGCCATCTGTTACGCAGATTTAGCGACACTGACCCTGCCTGCTATTGGCTTTTACGGCTTTTCAGGAGACATAAATTCCTCGCTTTACGGTGGCCGACACCAAAATGGCCGCCGAAGCACCCCATGGCGGCCGCCATGACGCGACCCTGAGGGGCAGCGAGTCGCCTTTCAAAGGACTATTCCCCGGAAAATGTTACAAAGAACAATTTAATAAAAACATAGTCTGAAACGGGCAAAGGTTGGTGAAAGGAGTCAAAAACGCCCTACTACTACGTCACGTTTCAACAATCGTCGTTGGTATCCTCAGGTACAGAACTAAAATTTAGAGGTGATTATTTCAGAGTCAGCGATACATGAGGGTTTTTAAAGTGACGGCTTCTCCCGTTTAATACCATTAATTAATTTATATCCCTTCCGTACCTTTGTTGATTTTCTTTCTAGCAAGGTGCAGGTACAGCCATACTTTTTTCTCTATGACCGTCCTTTATTTCTTCACCTGCATTATTTTTCTAATCTTTTCCTGCCAATCTGTCTTTTCCTGACTCCATTCTTTCATATATTTCTTCCTTTCGTTCTTCATCTGACAACCTCAGTTCCTATTTTCCTTCCTTTATTTCTTCAGCTACCACCGTTTGTTGAAATCTTTCTACCTTTCACTTTTCTACCTTCGTGCCGTAATTTCTTCACCAGAATTATTCTTTGTTATCGTTCCTTCGGTTTTTCTTCACATGCCAAGTTCAGATCCTATCTTCTTTCCTATTTTCTTTAATTTCTAAACTTTTTTGTTAATTACCTACTTTCTACGTCTTCCCACTCTATTGTACACAATTTTCCCTCTTTCCTTTCTTCATCTATTACTCCTTTTTTCCCATGCTTCTTCATTTCATCTTCGCCTGCTGCTCCTCGTTCATATGATGCTTCCTTACTTTACCTGGCAGCCTACTTTCCTAATATATCCCCATTTTCTTTACCTGTATGCGTGCATTTTTATCTACCTCCCATTTATTCAGCACCTGTTTTTGTTCACTAGGATCATTGGCCCTTTATTTACTAACCTCCCGTATTAATACTCTCATATTTTCATTTTTTTTCAATTTATTTCTTTCATCACTATCTTCCTTCTGTTTTATTTACATTCCATACCACGTTAATAACTTCATTTGCAGCTGTTGATTTGTATGTTCTTTCATTATTACTTCACCTGTCAACCTTCCTTCCTAGTTTCTTTTGCATTCCTATATTCCTTCCATTTTCTCGGTCATATCAGATCAGTTTTTCTTTCACTTCAACTTAAATTGTTTGTTACTATCTTTCGTCCATTTTCTCGCCACCTGACAATCCTCTTTTCTTCCTTTCGTCCTTCACTTCCTATTATTAGCTCATAGCTTCCTTTCTTCTCCTTCGTTTCTATATTTCTTCCGTTTTCTTTTCTTGCCACTCTGTGTTCGAGCCTTACGTCACCTTCGTTCCTGTCTTCATTCCTTTACTTCTTTACCTTCCACCATTAGTTCATTTCTTGCATTCATTATTTCTGCCACCTTTATTCCGATTTCCCTTGTTCTCTTTCTTTACCTGCGCCCTTTAGTTCTTATTTTCCTTTCCGTTTTCTCTTCACCCAACTCTTATATCTCTATTAATCTTAATCGTTTAAGTGTTCTCCCTGCGCGTCTCCGTTGTTTTGAGATCCGTTCGTGCGTGCGTATTTAGTTTACGGCTCACGGCTACTCCTACTGACCTTCAACCTGCGATCCCTCACGCACCTAATCTCATTTTACAAGCGAAGCCGCCATCTTTATTTCCTCTCCTCCTGTGGCGGGCCTGAGAGGGAGGAAAAGGCGAGGCAGAATACATACGGTAAACGGCTCAATCCACCTCGGCCGCCATTTTGCCTCGCCCCATTGTCTCCCCACATTCAATTAATAAATGAGTGAAATGTTGACCTCAATACACACAATAACAATACACATACGCGTCTCCTTCTCCCCCCGTGTATGCTTTATTCCCTTGTATTCACATAGTTTGCAGAATGGCGGCGGGGTTGCCAACTGAATAACCACAAATAACTGCTTCTTTGTCTCCATTTATTCATACAGATTTTTTCCCCCCTTTTCCTCGTAATTGTGTTATAAATAACAGCAACAACCCAGAAGCAAAGACAAAAGATGAGGGGGAAACCACATCAACCCCTCACCCACCCCTTCACACCCCTTCTCTATTCTTTCCCACAACGTTAATTTCCTAAGGACTATTGTAAACGTATAAAATAAACAACACAGGGCTACCGTACTTTTATTTCAAACTTGGCTTTCAATACTGGAAAACTAAATTCAATTTCGTGCAAACTCCTGTTCTGACTTTCCCCCCCATTCAACGGTAGTCAATTTTCCATGTCTGCATAAAACACGACATCCGTGAAAGCGTACGCCAGGAACTCGTTAAATAGGAAAAGACATTATAGGTTTTTTCAATATCCATTGTAAAGAAAATGAGAAGACGAAAATGAAAATAAACCTCTTTTCATCTTCAGGGAGAATAGTTATTCCAGATAGTCACAAGGTTATCGAGGCCTTGGTGAATTATTCTTTCTGCCTTCTTCCACCTTCTCAATACATTTTACGTCTCGGTAAATGAGGCTCCAGGAAATATCTTCTCAAAATATCTCAACATCACATCCACAAACTTTAAAACCAGGACGAAATGTGGTTTTAAAAGGAGGAGCCAACGAATAGAGAGGTGAAGAAGGAACTCAGATAGGGTGGTAATCGGAAATAATTCTTGGTAGAAGGAAGGAATACGGATGTAAATCGGTGAGAAAATATATAAAAACCGAAGGAAAATGAGAAAAGAAGTGGGAAAAGTAATAATGGGACGACATGTAAAAATAAGGAAGTTTTGAAAACCGGTAGGAAAGAATACTGGAAAATTTGATATTTTTAAGGGACAGCAACAGTGAGATGAAATATTAGAGGAGGTTGGGAATAAGGTAAAATACATAAATTGCTGTAAAAATAGGGAAAAGAAAAGGACGAAGGAAAGAAGGACGAAGTGATAAATTGAAGTGAGTGATATTTGATTCTAATGAAAATGAAATGTCTTAATGCAGAGAGTTGGAAGGAAACCCCGCACAGAAAATCAAACAGGAAACAAAACAAATTGAAAAATAATAGGGAATAGAAACATGATAGACAGATAAGAAACGGAGAATCATGGAGGGAAGTAAACGTGGAAGACAGGAAACGAAGGATAAATTGAAAGAAAGGAGTCTATTGAAGACGGGTCAAGAAATCGGTGGCGGAATTTAGAGTCCAATCAAAAAAATAAGTAAAAAAATGAGTAAGTGGAAGGGTATAGAGTTAGAAAATAGCATGGAACAATGAAAGGCATATAAGAAGACTTATTAACCATGAAAAAGGCATGTAAAAGTAGAAATAAAATGATGGGACAGAGGATGAAGGGGGAAAAATGAGCATTGTAGGGGTTAACTGAAGTTATTTTAAGACGAATGAAATGGGGAAACGGAGATAGGATTGGATTTCATGTAAGCGAATCGGAAGGATGCAAGAAAAACAGCAAGAAAGATGTCAAGGAATAATGTATATATGAAAAGGGTCGGATGAAATAAAAACTTAGAAAAACAAGAACGGGCTTCGAATTCCCAGGAGCGGTTTTCTGGAAGTGGCCGAATTACCTGTGTCCTTTCTCTATCAGCATGAAAAGCTTTCCACTTCGTTTTAATCATTATTTATTTACTTTAATTCCTTCATTGTTCGTCTTCTTTCATCGCATTTCTGTCACCCTCCGTTATCGTTATTGTTGTTATTTAAAAATTTTCCCCTCAATTTTGTCCCCACTTTCCTTTATATAACTTATTTCATTGGTTCATATTATTTTCAACTTTGCTTACATGTTCCCTTTCCTTTCTCACCCCATACTTTTCTTGCTTATTTTGCTCATAATTATTTTCTACGTATGTTTTCAGATTCAGATATTTTTAATTAACACCTTTCTTCTCATCGTCCTTCACATATATTTCTCCCTGTTATTCTTCCTTCATTTCGATCCGTTTACTTTTTCATCCAACTCTTACTCCTTCTTCTTCATTCATTCCATTGCTCTTTAAATCTCTTCGGCCCACCTCAATTTATTTCTATCCTACCTCAGTGTCTTCATTCTACGCGTCTTTTTCCATTGATACCGTTGTTCTTGCCTTGTTCTCATCCTTCCAGGACCTTCTATAATTCCACTCTTTTCTTTCCGTTCCTCAGAATTTTGTTGTTTATCGAGACGTCATTTTTTTCGTAAAACCTGTCACATACTCCTTTTGAATATCCTTCTCTTTTAATTCGTTACTTATATTCTACACCTACGTATTCAAATAAAAAGAATTATTTTTTATTAGTACACATTGTGAGAATTATTCCCCGTGTATACGGTTCACGATGTCGAGAAGGAGAATTAAGGATGTAAAGTTTAAGGAAAGGAGACTTCAGTAATAATAATAATAATGAAAAAAAAAATTAAGTGATGTTGTTTGAGGAGCGCAGAGGTCACCGAGGTTCATTGCACCCTTGATGGGAGGAAGGAGGACGAGGACGACGTTGCGTTGCAGAAAACAAAGAGGGGTGAGAGAGAGATAACAACAGCGCAGGAGATAAGCTAATGGAATTAGGAGGGAAGGAAGGGGATTTCTGTCACAGATAAATTCATCGCGAATCCCCCTCCCCCTCCCCCTGACCACACGAAGGTGGTGGCGTCTTAATTTTCGCGTGTTAATAAGGCGCCGTTAGCATAGTAATGAAGGGGGCTGCTGTAGTAATGCTCCGTCCACATGAAACAAGGGGACGTCTCACAGAGGGGTGGATGGGGGGCGGGGGTGGGGGCGGGGGCGGGCAGGTGCTCCGAGGATAATCACCGACACAACAGACGCGCCTTCTGGGAAGTCGTAAATAAGAAAGATTAGCAGCAGCAGCGGCGGCTCCTTTATCAAGCCTCGGTCTGCAACGTATATTTCACACCTCCAACCCTTTGCGGTGGCTGTGATGGCCGCTGCCCAATTACGGACACTCGCACCACCTTCCACTTTGACAATAACCAGGGATGACAAATCCCAACAAATTCGCGTCTCTTAAAAATACACATAAACTATACAGAAAACGGGCAGCAGTAATTAAAATAGGAGATCAAGAAAGGAAAGCCGTAATCAAGAAATAAGTAAGACAAGGATGCAGTGTGCCTTACGCATCATATCATTTTATGAATGGAAAAATATGGCATTGAGAAGAGTTATAATGATTTCGCGAGTTCTGGATAACGAAAGCGCAGTCGGTATGGGAATATCTGAGCCATTGAGTCAGGCTGGGAACGTAATCGGGCACTAACTTCTAAAGTACCTCTTGCAGATGATACTGTGTATACTGAACAAAGCACTAGAGATGCAAGTACAAATTTAACTAACTGCTACATGGTTTATGGCACGGACTAACATACTTGACAAACACTTTCATGCAATTTCACCACACTCAACAACTTTACATCTATGAACACTTAATCGATGCAGCAAAATGATGAACTTCCTCTGTATTCTAGTCTCTTAGTAAATATAATTAAATTGGACTGTCGATTAATCATTCTAAGAAACTCAGCTCAGCTACATGTGATGCAATGTCCTCACCTTCAGTGATCTAAAAACAAGAAAATTAGTATACTTTGGATATTTTCATTCTGTTTTATCATATGGTATTATATTTTGGGGCAACTCAGTAGCAGCATAGATAAGATTTTTATTAGTCAAAACGTGTTATTGAGCAATATGTGAGGCAGGTTTCCTCAACAACTTCTTGCAGAACTCTGTTCACTTTGACGTGCCAATACATTTATTCATTGATGTTATTTGTAATCACAAATAGGCACTTATTTTTGAATAATTCTGATATTCATCCCTTCAATACAAGGAACAAAAATAATCTGTATAAAAAATGTAAAACATTGTCAATTGCACAGAAAGGTGTGCATTATCCATCTTCAACACGTGACTGCAGTCAGCACAGAATTAAACAGTTGTCCCCCGATAATCAAGGTAAATTTAACACTGAATTACGCTCATTTTTGCTTAGCCACTTCTTCTATTCAATAAAGGAATTTATAGAAGAATAGGTGAAGAGTAATTAATTAATTAATTTATAATACATAAATTTGTTATAAGTATATTTATCTTTTATACAATAAAATAATGTAATAAATGTTTACCCTGACCCATTCCACATCCTTGAAGCTTAGCTTCTTTACAGGATCTACGGAATATGATTATTATTATTATTATTATTATTAATGTTTTTTTAGCATTTATAAATGATTTGGCGGTAGGCGTTGAGTCTCAGATAAGATTATTTGCCGATGACTGTATCATTTTTAAAGAAAAAATTGGAAACGTCCAAGATGCAAATATTTTTCAATCTGATCTAAACAGAATTCATCGTTGGTCGGACGAAAATGATGGGATGAAAGTAAACGCTGAAAAAAAAAGTAAATCGATTGTGTTTACAAAAATGAGAAACGTTTTCTCAAGTTGAATATAAATTAGGGGATGAAAATATACTACAAGTGGAAACTTGTAAATATCTGCGCGTAACTTTGAGCAAAGACTTAAATTGGGGACAAATTCATTAACTGGGAAAGGGTGGAGGGTGGAGGGCGCTTCATAAAGTCAATAGAATACTGCGGAAAAGTACCTGAAAGACCAAAGACATCGCTTATAGGTGTTCGGTTCGGCCATTGGTCATTACGTCATCGAAGACGTCATCGAATCATGACAAATTTCAACAGTGGATAATTATCGCGTCTAAGGACTCAATTAATTTTAGTATAGACGATTGACGCGAACTCAAGGATAATTATTTTATCCAGAAGTTCAATTTTAAGTCTTATTTACGAATAATTTTTAAATGAAATGCGTGACATTATTTAGACTATATTTTTAACACAATCAAATATTCAGCGTTTCGGTCGTTGATTGTACCTTCTTCAGATTGTTATTGTGTTGAGAAATAGTGATGGACAACGTGCAAACTGGGCTTTTGCTGTCATAAAAACGTGAAATAGTTACAAATGCGTACCGAAACGTTGTTATTTTTAATCTTTTTGTATTGAAATAAAGTCTGAATCAGATCACACATTCTATAATATATAGTTAAAACACATATAAAATTTGATTTCATGACTAAGAAGTTGTCTGTCTGTCACTATTTCTCCAAAGGATAAATTCCTGCAGAAGTTAAAAATACGTACCAAAACGTTGTTTTTTTTCCCTGCTTGTAATAATTTTTTTTCATAAATGTATACTTATAAATATATTACATGCCACTATTTCTCCACTGAATGAAACACCTGAAGCAATTAAAAACACCTACCGACACGTCTTTTTTTCTATTTGTATTAAAAATAAAATCTGGAGAACTTAAAAAAATACGTACCGAAACGTTTTTTCTGATTGTGTAAACCATAAAGTCTGCATCATGTAATACATTTTATATAAACATATCGTTATAACATGTTTAAATTTTTTTTACATATTTAACAAGTTTTCCGTGACTATTTTTACACACAGGATAAAAACCTGAAGAAAGTAAAAAATGTTTACCTCAACGTCCTTTTTCTTGTTTTTCTTAAAAATAAATTCTGAAAAAGTAAAAAATTACGTACCGAAACGTTGTTTGCTCTGATTGTATTAAAAATAAAGTCTGTATCAGGTCACACATAGTATAAAGTTATAACGCATATAAACTTTTTATATTTTTAACATGTTGTCCGACACTATTTTTACACGGGATAAAATTTTGAAGAAAGTAAAAATACGTAACGAAACGTTTTTTTATTCTAATTGTATTAAAAATAAATTACCAATCAGGTGATACATTTTATATACATATAAACTTTACATGTATAGTTGAAACGCATATAAAATTGTTTTCAGTGGTTAACAAGTTTTCCGTCACTATTTATTCACAGGATATAAACCTAAATTACGCGTACTGTAACGTTGTTTTCTCGAATGTATTAAGAATAAATTCTGAATAAGGCCATGATGAATTTTTATTTTTAATTATAATTATTGTGTGTTTGTGTTCCATTCGACGTCTCGGAATATTTTTTTTTTAATTTTTGCAAGGATTGAGAAGTCCAGCTGACCCGACGGTGAGTGACGTCACAGCCTCTGGTAATTAGCCGGGGAATCTTCAGGAGGTTACATTCATTTCCATCAACGTGGAGGGGGAAAATGTCGGAACAATTAAGTAAAGTTGTGTGTGTGTGCTGTTCCCGAAAAGCAGGCCACGCTTTGCGGTTAATTGCTTCGGTCTGTTAAGTGGAATGTGTGTGGGATTTCTTTGCAGCGCTTTGTACGAATCGCTGGAGAATAATTAGCGACTCTGGCTGTGTGTGTGTGTGTGTGTGTTGTGCTGTGAGCAGCGTTAATCCCGCTAATGCCTCCCTCATCTGGTTGACGAAACACAACCAACATACATGGCCCAACACTAACACACGCTCAAACAATATCGGCCTCCAATCACCGCCGTTCCATCAGATAAACGGAGAGCGTTCAACGTTTAACCAGAGGGAGAGGGGGAAAAAAAGAAAGAGGCGGGTTGATGACGATGCCGAATGAAGTAGACCATCACGACACACACGTCATTCAGGAGTCGAAAAGAAAAGCACAATTCCCACTGAAAGGGAGAACGGAGGGCGAGAAAACCAACAACAGCAGCGTCTGGACTTCTAACATCCTCCTATCAACATTTTCATGGGGAAAAATGAGGTTAATAAGTACTATAACATCAACAAAAACAGATTTTGCAGCAGTCAGCGTCGGTGTCAGGAGGTTAGTTGACCCTCGCACCTCCTTCCTCACCCTCCCATCCTTCTAGCGCCATCAGGAAAGAGGATTTGTGACGCTCGCTGCTCTGCCTCTCATAACCAACCCACTTATATAACAAAAATAACTTTCACTAAATTCAATTATAAATAAAATATCTAAGCCATTTTTCCCAGTATAAAACATACCACAAATGATCATTAAATTGTTGTTGCTGTGGTATTCAGTCCGAAGCCTGGTTTGATCCAACCCTCCATGCTAACCTAGCTATCGCAAGCCTTTTCATTTCCTCACAACTAGCACACAAAACATCCTCCCTTATCTGCTTAGCGTATTCCATCCTTTTGCATCCCTCTTCTGTTCTTACCCCACACACTTCCCTCTAATTATAATTTTACAAGATCCTCGTATCTTGAAACGTGGACAATTAATCTATCCCTTCTCTTAGTCAACGTCCTCCATATTGTTTGCTTTTCCCCAATTTCCTCGTTTGTGATTCTATCCACCCATATGATTTTCAGCATTCGGCCTGTAGCACCACATTTCAAAGACTTCTATTCTTTTCCTTTCCCCAACTCCTATGGTCGACGTTTCACACCCATATAACGCCACGCTCCATACAAACATTTTTAGCAACCATTACCTATTATTCACAGTTATATTACATTAAATTAATCGGTGTTAATTTTATAACATAATGATATTGTAGTATTAGGGGGAGTCAGAGAAAGATTTGGAAACCATAATAAGTGGTATAGACGTTGTCCTGGAGAAAGAGTTCAAAATGAGAATTAATAGAGGGGAAACTAAGGTAGTGGAGTGTGTAGTATGGGAAACAGTGGAATAACAAAGGCTAATAGATTGGGAAAGAAGCTACTACAAAAGCATAATAACTAGACAGAAAAGCACAGGAAAGAAAGAGCAGTCTTCTGACTGCCCTAATCATCAGAAAAACTTAATGTTTTTATTTATTCTCATAGCAGTGTGATTCATTTTCCATATTCCGTTTTAAGTTTCTCAATAAATAAATATTTAACACTTAGTGTGTAAAAATATCTAAAAGTGTGCATCTCCTCCTCGCTCTGGCCTGTAAAATTTTTATTCTCTTAATGTGCTCGAACTTTTTGTTTCAATACATTCCTTATGTTGAGCAAATAGGATACGTTGCCATAAATTACGTCCAGAAACAAATATTTAACAGACCAAAATTAAAAAAACATACATTCCATTACATTGGGAAGGGATATTTTGACGGAAGTTAAGGAATTCTGTTATTTGGGCAGCGTAATAACTAGGGATGGTAGAAGTATAGTAGACATAGTAGGATAGCACAGGTAAGGAAGGCTTTCGTGAAAAAGAGGAATTTACTTTCGTAATGGATGCCAAACGTGGACGATAGAAGTTGGGAAAGGAAAAGAATGGAAGCCTTTGAAATGTGGTGCTATAGGGGAATGAGATGGGAGGATAGGGAAACTAACTAGGAAGTTCTAAAGAGAATAGGGGAAGAGCGAACAATATGGAGGACGTTTACCAAGAGAAGGGATAGATTAATAGGCCATGTTTTGAGATATGAGTACCTTGTAAAATTAGCGCCCATACAACGGTACACTTAATACCAACATATGAACAATGATTTCCTAATTTTCACACTTATGTTATCCCTAAATAAATTCTTCTTTTTTATTAAAGCCTTCCTTGCCTATATTATCCTACTCTTTATGTCAACTACTTTACTAGCATTCCTAGTTTTCATGGTGCCAAAGTAGCACAATTTCTTTATTTGTTCAAAATATCCCTTCCCAATCTAACACTGTTTATCACTCTATCATCTTGGTTTTCCCTTCATTAATCCTGATATTTTACTCTTTCTCCAGGACAACGTACATACCAATTATTGTTTGACTCCCCTAATACCACAACATCATCAACAAACCTTAGATGCAGAAATAGTTCTCGGGTTTCCACTCGGGTGCAAGTGCGATGAAAACTCGACGTGTCGACGACCAAGTGCTCTGTCGTCATCTTCAGCCTGAATATGACGACACAGACTCGAGTGGAAACCCGAAAACTATTTCTGCATCAACTACACCGGGAAAGCTTAATAACACTTAATAACAAATCTTTGAGTTTTTATTTCTTCTCCATGCTTTTCGATTCTTCTTACATATTCATTTTTTACTTCTTCATTGCCTGTTCTATTAGTAAAGAACATCTGACATTATCTTCAATTATAAATAAAAATTCCAGCCACTTTGGGCAGTTCAAAAAATACTACCAAACATAATTTAGTTAATCTGAGTTTATATTAAAAATAAAGTTGAAATAATGGCCCAAAAGTCATAAAATGAAGAGTTTTAAATCAAAGAGTAAAGAATTTTTTTCAATTGAAACTCATTAAAGGCCATGAAACTAAACCTAAAAGATGAGAATGTAAATATGTCGGCGGAATATCTCATCGGACGTGAACTAGCACAATAAGGTAAAGTTTCACCCCGGATAATAAGAAAACCTTTGGGTTTTTTCCTACTTGGAATTTCCTTTCTAGAAAGGGGTATATATTGTGTTAGTCTCTCTAGGACGTCCATGCACAATATATACCCCTTTCTAGAAAGGAAATTCCAAGCAGGAAAAAATTCCAAAGGTTTTCTGATTATATTGTGATATTAGGGGAGTCAGAAGGAAACCTTGGAAACCGTAACAAATGGCTGAACTTGATCTTAAATGAAGAGTACAACGTCAGGATTAGTAGAGGGAAACCAAAGGTAAAGGATTCTAGTATGGGAAAGAAGTTGAATAACAGAGGCTGTTAGACTGGGAAGGATAATAATTTTAGTAGGATAGTAAAGGCGATAAAGAAGAATTTACTTACAACTAATATAGTAAATCATTACTAAAAATGTTGACAGCAAACTCGTCTCCCGTCATTCAGAAGGGCGTGAGAATAGTGCCCAATGTCCAACCTACCTGATGCAGTTTTTCTAGGGTTTTCCCTGCATTTCTTCAGGCGAAACACGGTAAGATCCTTAAACTATAACCCGGCGGCCCTAGTCAACCCTTCGTTACTTTTCTCTAATTGTCAATCCCTATTTTCAATTTCCCTGTAAGAACCTATGACGCCACAGGAAGTAGTTTGAATTAAAAATCAGTGAGGCAGTGGAGGGGGGAGAAATTTTCCCCGCCACGTGACGTCACGTGATGTCGTAAAGCTTGGACTGTGTAAAGAAAGGTTAAGAGGGGAGACTGGACTCTGTGAATGAACAAGTGTTGATACTTAAAAGTGAAAAAAAAGCAGAACTGAGAGACGGACGAGGAGACTGTCTGGAGGTGGATTTATTAATCGTGTCTCTCTCTGTCTGATTTATGAACGTAGCCAGATAGAGAGAGAGAGAGAGTTGGTTGGTTCCTCTCTTAATGAAGACTCACTCCACGGCCAGGAATATCCCTTAATTGCCGCAGAGTCTCTGGCAGCTGTCACACGTCAACTTCGCTCGACAAGGGACAAAAAAGAACTCAATGGAACATCTGTGACGGCGGCTTCAAATTTTCAACGTGTCATTGCCAACGTCACCAAAAAAAAAATTAGAAATGTAGGAAACTAAAATTTATTTTTAGAAACTGCGGAATTTCGCCATGAAGTACTTTTAGACACAAAGAGTTTAAAAATTGTTAGTCCCGTCGGGTCGCAGTTTTTTTCTTCCCCAGACTCTTCAATAGCTTGGAAATCTCTTTACTCCTAGTGTTTCTCCTATATGTTATTAATTATCTTATTTCGCGTTTCTCGTTTTCTCTATTTCCCTGAATGATATTCAAAACTCCATTCATAAATACGTGTTTTATTTGTATTGTTACAATTTCCAAACAAGATGCGTCGGGTTTACGCCAATTATTATAGTAAAATTCTTCGTTTACTGATACTTCCATTTTTTATTTAAATTCTTTTTTAACTTTTATACATTAACCTTCCTTTTTTATATCAAAATTAAACAATACCAGAGGAAATCCCGGATATGGTAGCGAAACGTCATTTCAACGTGTTGGTACTTGGTCGTAAATTTATTTGATTAGTCTTGTTGTGGTTCTTTTTTAGTTATATAATTTGTTTTCTTTTCTGTTTTCCAGTTTCGTTCCAAAATTTCCTTTCTGGATTACTCCCTCATTTTTTTAAAATTTAATTTCTATTGTGTTTTCATTCTTATTTCGATTGATGATTCACTTTCTTAGGGTGTTTAACTCTCGTCAAAGTGCTTTGTCTGTAATGGCCGTAAATTCATTACGAATTATATTGTTAGTAAAAACTTTAAAAATTCTAAATATTAAGCAGTCGAGACAAAAAAAACTTTTGAAGTAAAATTTTATTTGTGATTATTATTCCTAATTTAAATAAAAAAGGGAAGTATCAGTAAATGAAGGATTTTACTATACTAATTGGAGTTAAACCCGATGCATCTTGTTTTGGAAATTGTAACAATACAAATAAAATACGTATTTATGAATGGAGTTTTGAATATTATTCAGGGAAATAGAGAAAACGAGAAACGCGAATCGTGAAATAAGATAATTAATAACATATAGGAGAAACACTAGGAGTAAAGAGATTTCCAAGCTATTGAAGAGTCTGGGGGAAAAAAAACTGCGACCCGACGGGACTAACAATTTTTAAACTCTTTGTGTCTAAAAGTCTCTATTTTTGTTCATCTTAGTGTCATGAATTCCTCGAGTCACAGCTATAATTTTAAGTTTTCCCCTCAGAAATAACCTGTGTCGCAATTAAAAATCCAGCAACATATTCATGTTAAAAACAACGGCAGAGAAGTTCCTGTCTTCCGCTTCAGCTTAATTACTCTGCCTTTCATCGTAATCGTTGGCCGTCTTGCCGTCATGGGTTGGTTGTTTTTGAGGTTCGATGGTCCGTGTCTGCGGAATGCAGGTTGAGTGACCTCGCCCTTCTTTCCGTGCTCGACCACGCGCTGATGCTGCACGCCTCAGCAGGGCTGCACAAAGTGGAGGCTGCACGCCTCGATGGGCCGCGTGTCCCGCTTAATTACTCCTGGTAATTGCTTCAGGTCTGCCCCAATGGAGCGATCCTTACCCCACTACTACTTCCAGTCTCTCTCTTCCTCCTCCACTGCCAGCGGCCTGCGGCTCCGGAGTTTTCCAACCAGTACAGAGAATTAACTGGACGCTCGCTACTGCTAGGATTTCCTAGACAGGCGCCAGTATATATGACGTCATGTCCGCGCGGAGTCTATCTCCTATAGCAGGTAGCAGCTACACTCACAAGTGTAGTATTACGTAACTGGACATGTTTAAATCATATTTCGATTTATTGTATTAATAAATATGCTCTCCACGTACCGTTATAATTAAAATGAAATAAGACAATCCATATCTTTCTTGAATTTGATCGCAACAATGTTTCATTATAGGTACGTTTCTCATATATTAGCCAAAAAAAACTTTTAAATGTTAATATTCAATACTTTGGTAACTTTTATTGTTGTTTATATTATTAAGGATAAAGTTTTAAATAAATCCACGAATGCACTATTTAAATATTGTTCGGCTTCTACTCCTACTATTTAAACATCGAACAGACAATGAAGGAAATTAAAGGGAATCATACTGCAAGGAGAAGGAATCGTAGCAAGTCAGAAGAAGACTTGGAAAACATAAAAAAATTCTCTGAACCTGATCCTGTATGACGAGTACAACATGAGTATTAATGAAGTGACAACCTAGGTAATGGAGTGTAGAATGGGAAGAAAAGGAATTAAAAAAGGCCGTTAGCTTGGTAAGGAAGCTACTTAACTAGAGTAGGAGACTACAGGAAAGAAAGAGGAATTTACTCACCGCTAATATAAATATGAATATTAGAAAATGTTGGTATGAAGTGTGGCGTTAAATGCGTGCGAAACTTTGACGTTAGGAGTTTCAGAAAGGAAAAGAATGGAAGCTTTTGAAAAGTAGTGCTGTAGAAGATGTGATGGGTGGATAGAGTAACTAATTAGGATGTTTTGAGGTCAATAATAGAAGAGAGGACAATATGGTGGACTTTGGAGGAATTGACTAATAGGCCACGTTGTGAGAAATGAGGGCCTTGTAAAATTAGCATTTAAAGGAGAAGAGGGAGGCCAAGGGTGGAAAACGCTAAGCAACTAGTGTCGATGTGAGATGTGGTAGTTCTGTAGAAATGAAAAGGCTTGCACGGAGTAAATTATCACTGACCGTTGCATCAGACTATTCTAAGGACTAAAAACAACAGCGTATCTGTTATTATGAATACAACGATTCATCCATCTATTGGACAGTTTCTTGTAAATTTTTTAATGGATCAACTAATTACATGATGTGTAATGTAGAAACGTCGTGTTTATAATAACTTAAGTTGAATTTATTTTTTGCTGACATATTTGGCCTTATTTTTAAATTTTTTATTTTATCTAATGTCGGAAAATTTATTTTTGGATTTGTATGTCGTTTGATATTATTTTCCTTGTTTTTTTTTGGTTAACAGGCTACATGAGGGTGATCCTGAATCAGGCAACTCCCCTTTAATAGCATAGGAAGGGAATTGAAAAGGGGGGATGCGGAAGGTAGAGCAAGGTAGCCAAGCAAGGGTTAACTAGGGCCCCCGGGCTATGGTTTAAGGATCCTACCCGGTGTTTCACCTAAAGAGATGCAGGGAAAACCCTAGAAACCCTGCATCAGGTAGGTCGGGCATTGGGTACTATTCTCACGCCCTTCCGAATGATGGGAGACGAGTTTGCTGATGGGTATCGCAGCATTCCCTTCTCCGTGTCTCCACCAATTTCAGGAGTCAGTTGGCCGACTGATCCAATGGGATCAGCGGACAGCTCTTGCCATATGCCCAAGTTCTTCGACCCTGTACATATACCACCTAACATCGTGAACGTGTCTCGGCTTGCGACCTTGTTCTTACTCCATCCACTTGCTTAGCTTTTCTCTCTTCCCTTATTCTATTGACATGTAGCAACCATCCTAATCTACATATTCTTATATGTGTAACAATGTCCATGTCTTGATACATTTCTTTAAGTTTATTTTCTTTAAATAAAACAACCTCATTTCCAGCGATGAGTGAACACAAATCTTAGGTCATGGTCATCCATATAATGCATCCTCCACTCTGCCACCATGACTCGTTGTCCACTACCAAGATTTCCGCGCGCTGCTGTTTCTTGTTCCTTGTGGCATATCAAAAATGTCGGCTTCTCTCAAAGAAACCGCCAACAATCCAATATCGGGGCTGCCCGACTGCCTTTAACCACGAAACCATAACTTAATGTTACAGTAGATATACATAAAATACTCTAAAATAAAATGTCAAATACCATAAATCGATCGACAGAAGTGTAATACGTAACGAACCGCCTGGGCTACTAGACCCTACCTGCTTTACAAGACCGCCGCTGTTACCTGCTATTTTACCACACGTATCAATGGCGACATCAGGGGGAAACACCAAATTGTCACCTCTCTGTCTTGTATAGGTTACCACAAGACGTGGTACTTTGATAATTGCAGTCAGACGTTTAGTATCACGAGCGTCGATTTGAGTCATTATTTTTTATAAAAAGACAAAAAAATAAATTACTTCTGCTTGGAAAGTAATAAATACGTACTGATATACAGTTGATAGAAAAATACGTGGCGGATTGGCATTATTGAAAATGACGGCAGGATGAAACGTGCATGTCGTGTTGTATCAGAGTTCCTCTTTCTTCTTCCCTCCCTTCCGCTCGACTGTGAAGGTGGAATGTTTAATAGATAGAAGAGACGCAAGAAATATTTAGTAATAATATGCCGTCGGCCGTCTCATTCGCGAGGAAGGACGGCTATAAATAGAGAACGCGGCTCTTGCTCCTTCTCTGTGGAAAATGCAAGATGAGAAAGTTATACATTGCATCAAATATTATTCTCAACTTAGTTCGACGTTTCCCAGGGAGTTTACTTATACTAGCTTGTAAATAATATAGGAGTTTTTATTTAAATTATTTAATGAAATTACTTGCGCTTTAGAATATGATATAATAATTTGATTTACATAAAAACAGTCACTTAATAGATTATATTAATTAATTTAAGGGGACAATTATTAAATATCAGGGTTCATTAACCACATGCAGCAGAGATTTCGTTCACTTGACGAACCTGTTTTATCATCATTCGTGTCTTGCTGCAGGTTACTAAGTGACCGGAACTTCTGGTTAAATTTTAGATTTTCCCTCTGCCGGCGGAAAGTGGCATGAACCTGGTACTGCCGGTGATTGAGGAAACCCCTAGTTTTTACTTCTTCTCTCTAGCCTCCCTTGTTATCAATATCTTCTCACGAAAGAGCAACAATTCAGACATCAGTTTCAGCTCTTGTTGTACTCTCAATATTTCTCCTCCCCCTTTCACGTCCTGAACAACTATCCTCCCTTCCACCTCGCTTTCTCAACGTCTTGAACGACTTTCCTTCTCTACCTCCTCGCCCTGTCAACGTCTAGAACCATTCTGCCTATTTTTTTGGGCTCCCAGGACGCGACAGTGACGTAAGAAGCCAACGGCGGGCAACCCACGGCCTGCGGGCCACATCCGGTCCTCGTGTTAGTTTTATGCGGCCCGTCACTAAATTACTCTGTTGCACATTAAAACGGCCCGCGGCGTCACGCCGACGACATTTTTCCAGAGATACAAGTCAAAGTTTAATTAATGATTTATATAACATGATGTTTGGAAAGCTCCTTACGCATTGCAACGACGTCACTATCACCGCGTATTGAACTTCTTGCAAAAGATTGGCAATCGGAAGTTTTTAATTAGTTACAGGTGAAACGCTATTATTTAATTATATGAAATACCAACACTTTTATTTTTTTAAATAAATGTTACTACCGTCATTTGTTTTTGTTCTGACCCTGTGGCACTCTTTAATACGGTCCCCTTTTGTTTCCCATGGGTACAAGTGACGTAACGAAAACGCGCACTCTGCTGGACAATCAACGTTATAATTTTTATTTTCGAGACTTGTATAGGAAGAAATAGAGAGAGAGGGGGGAGGGGGAGGGGAGAGCACTTTCACGTGATTGGCGATTACATCGCATCAGCGCCGCGCCCTCGGGCAGAGTAATTCCCCTGTCATCGTCATCATCATCGAGGCCTGTTGTAACAATCCCTCCCCCGTGTGTGATGGCGCTTTGCTTAATCCCAGGCCTCGTCACCTGCCGTCACACTTGTCCTCTCTATATAACGTATGGCCTGCTATTTAGTGGAATTGCCTCGCCGCGTCACCTCTCTTAAGCCCCAAGAGTAATTGCTACTCTCCTCATTATCCCAAATGTACACACAAGCGTGTGGCAGATAAGAAACCACTTCCTGGGATTACCTCCGGAGGAACAGCAGGAAGAGGGGACGTGATTAATATTTTACCTTTCATCGCCAATGTATCCATTTAGCTCAATGGTAGAGTATCCACCCGGAAAGCGTTGGATCCTGGATTCTTGTCTTCTAAATTGGCGTCAGCTGAAACCTTTATTCTCCCTTTGTCCATCTTATTTTGTACCTTCTTCCCATATGGTCTGATGGATCTTGTTGGAGGGAGAGAAACATTGAGATTCTCATAGCGACGGATTCTCAACTATGTACATCTAATCACAAAGGTACGACGTCCAAACGCGCTCTCTTTCTCTTTCCCCCTCGTCCCTTCTCTCCACCGACTCCCTTTTCTCTGTCGTCTCTCTCAGTTTTCTCTCTCCCTTCCCTCTGCCTCTTCTCTCCTTCTTCCCACAGTTTTTCTCTCTTCCCTTTCGTCCATTTACCTTCTTTCCTCCATCTCTCTCTCTCCTCTCTCTTCTCTCTATTTATTATCCCCTCTATCTTCTCCCTTCACCTTGCCTCATCCATCCCTCTTCCCTCTCTCTCTTCTCTTATTCTCTATTTTCTTGCTCTTCGTCCTTTTTTCTCTCTCTCTTTTCCCCTCTTCTCTATATCTTCTCCGTCTATCCCTCTCTCTACCCTCCATCCTATCTCTTTTCCCTTTCGACCTTTCCTTTTACCTGTCACGCCGTCTGATCTCTCTCTCCTCCCTCTATCTTCCCTCCATTCCCCCTCTCTTCCCTCTCTCTTCTCTCACTCCTCTCTTATTATCGTTCTGTCCTCTCTCTATCTTACCCTTCTGCTCTATCAGTCTCCCCTCTCTCGTCCCCATTTCTTCCCCCTCTCTCCTTTCTCGGTTCCAGTTCTCTCTTCTCTCTTTATCCTTTCTCCCTCTCTCTTCCGTCCCCTGTTGGTGCAACGAAACGCTCATTAATTACACACATTATTGAGCATTAAAGTAACTTTAAAATATTACAGAAAATTATTAAGCTTGCCAGATTTATTTACAGTTGATTATTCAAAATTTTCGAAAGTTACTGTTACTTTAATGATGATTTTTAAACAGAGTTGATTTTAATGTAGGTTTTTTTGTGGAATACTATAGAATTTACACAGACGTCTAAATTATTTTTTTATTTTGATACAAATTACATCACCTCGGTGGAGCAAACAGCAGGTTTATTGAATATTTCTTATACACTATTCAGTTAGGGGAAAATAACTCTAAGGAACCTTCCGGCTGCAGGAGGAAACGTGACGTACTGGCCGATAAATTCGTTTCTCGTCAATTGCGTGTGCGCTGATAATGGATGCATTTGCATTTAACTAATGAGAATGGAAAAACCTTGTTGTGTCTACTGCGCACATCTCTCGCGTCGCGGTGGATCCTGGTTACGTCACGAGGGCCTACGTCATCACCGATGATCCCTCTCGCCCCCCCCCCTCATCCCACACACGTTACTTTATAGCACAGAAGGGGGGAGGGGGGGAAATATGATCCATTAACGAACATTTGTAAATTAGAAGAACTTTTACACGTAACAAGGTGATAGAACCTGGACTGTATAAAGTCTTCCTTTATCAAGTTAGCCTTCGTTTTCGTCATCATCGTTTTAAAAACGGGGGGAGAGGAGTGATTGTAATTGGAAATAGTTCCCCCAACAACCGTTGCCAACTTAACCATCTTGTAGACCCAGCAACAAGAACCACGCGTACTTGGGGACTTGGCCCTGTGCTGGAACTTGAGGCGGACTTTGTTTGAAGGACCAAACTTGTGAATGGAGACCAAGCTGGCCGTCTTTTAGCCTTGAGTGTCCCCTTTCATGTGTGCGTGTGTGTGTACAGTGAAGAGGAGACTAATTGGGTGTCTGAGGATGGAGTTACGGTCTCTTTTCCGAGAAAACGTCTGGAGAATATTGGCTCGAGTTCTCGGGCCACGCTCTGGTCTATTCATAGAAGCCTCATATAGACTCTCTCTCTCTCTCTCTCTCTCTCTCTCCCTTCTCCAAGACAACCTCAAGACGAACCGCCTGTTCCTTTCAAAGAGGAAAAGAACACCAACGCGTCACTAAAAAAAATATGACGGCCAGAGATCAACCTGTTGTTGCTTGTCCTCCACCTTGAGCAGAAGAAGCCAAGCAAGCAAGAACTCTAGCACGAGTGTACATAATATAAAGGGGTGGGGTGGAGGGTTGTATATTTCCTTCCTCGTACGTATGTCTGAACGTATATTTCTTTTACAGACTTTTAACGAGCAGACTGAATGAAACAGAAAAAAAAAATTTGCCCATTTTCCTAAACGTAAGAGTGGGGGAAGTTACATACAACCGCAGCGTAAACCATGAAGGAAAAAAAACTGTAATTAAAGAATATGACGGTATGGTGAAGTTTGTGACGTCACCGGGTAAATCTGCATATACTTAAAACCGTTGCAGTCCCATAGTAACAGGGTAATCAGTTATTATGTAGTGGAAGACACTCTACAAGTATTGTCTAAAGTATTCGTATCGTTTATTTGTTTAGTAAATGTTGGTAACATCTACAAAAACTATAGTTTCAGAGAAATATTATAAGAGGGGGAGGGGATTTAATTCATTAAAAGTGATTAAAATCTTAGGAAATTTATTGATACAGAGGAGGAAAATACTTACAAGGAAATTGAAGAGTTCGGTAAAGCAATCTGATCTCTTTAACTCAGGTTTAATAAATGGGCGATCCTCCTTTAAACGATCTGGATTGGAAAACCTGGCAGCGTACCTCTTTACAGCTTCTATCTTCTTCGTCTCCTTCAGCGTCTGCAAAGTCCAGCCCAAGTCATCTTCTCTCAATATCTGGAACCGATTGCCTCTGCTCATTTCCTCGTTTCGTCCAGAATTTTGAACTTCTTCAGGTATTCGTATCCAACTCTAATAGAACATTTTTTAAATAAACCAATTACAAATTTAAATAGGTCAGATATCTTTAAATATATAATGTACGTAATTAAATGTATGTACAGGACTGTCAGTATTATTTATAATTGTAATAATATTATCTTAAGTCTTGTACATAATGGTAATTGAAGTTACGTACGTAATATTTAACCAAATTTTGTCAATCTGGACAGAAACGTCGTAGAAGAAAATAAACTTAGTAATTATTGTTTTGACAAGCTGACTCGTTGGCCGTTTTGTTTATTTAATTAAATAAATAATTTCAGGAGGTATATAAAAATTAGAGAATTAGTAAATGAGAAAGATAGAGAGGGAGAGAGAGAGATCACAAACAGTAGGGAAAAAAGCTGGAAAAGAAATAATACACCGGGATTTAGATTGGGGGCAAAGCACTGGCGGACGTGGACAGCTGTGAAACGGGCAGTGCCAACATTTAAAAAAAACGTGGAAACGCATGGATGGAGAAAAATTCGAAACATTTAGTTTTTCCACGCGCTTTTGCACGTTTTTTTTGTGTTCCACCGTCCAGCCCTTCAAATGCACTGTCAGCGCCGGTCACCCATTTCTGTAAGCACGAGACATCTAGTCCTTTCCCATAACAATAGAGGAATATACAAATTTTTGTATTATAAGTACCATTGTTTGTATTATTCAGGGGTTTGTTTGTTGATTCAAATAATTCACCTAACTACAAAAACCATATTTACTCATCCTATATTTCATTACATTAAAGTCAAGTTTCATTATTTGGATGGGAAATCGATATCCCTGTGATGATTTATGATTATCAGCAGAGTGGTTGAAGAGGACTTGAACGGAAGAAGAAGAAGCTGAGAGCTGGCCAGGATTAAAGGCCTTTAAGAACACTCAATCGATGAAAAACGAAAGAAGAAAAACTAATTGAAGAGAGTAAAAAAATATTTACAAAACTGTAATTAAACGTAGAAAAGTAAAGAAGAAAGATGGATCAACAAAAGGACGTAGTGACAGTTACAGAACCAGGTAGAAAGATCTGCTACGTGACAAAAGCGTTACACTACAACCCTTTGGCTTATTTATCTTCTTTTCCGTACGTTTCTATGTTTAATTACATGTTTTAAATTTTTCCGTATTTTTTACTGTTTTTAATTAGTTTTTCTTCTTTCCTTTTTTTCATCGATTGAGTGTTCTACCTGTCCTTGAACCGTGGTCAGCTCAGCTTCTTCTTCTTCTTCCGTTCAAGGCCTCTTCAAGCACTCTGCTGATAATCAGACATTATCAGAGGGATTTAGATTTCCTCTTCCAAATAAATAAACCTGAAGCTTAATAACAAATAAATATTAAGGTTTAATTTCAAGACTGATTTATGTGACAAGTGGAAAAACAAATTTATGAGTAAATGTCAGGCTGCATACCCAACGGAACAACGTTTCGGTTCTTATTTGCTCTTTCTTTCTTTATTTTCCCAATTGAAGGAGAAGAAGGAGCAGGTTGCAGCTGCTGTATTACAAAAGGCTAAGGACCTGTACAACATTTAATAACAGGAAAAGCCTGAAAATGGTAGAAATAGGTACCGAAACATTAATTTTTTTGTTTTTATGGCAGTGTGAGAGATAGCTGAACATAAATATAGGAAAAAGGAATAACTGTTTCCAAGGATACGTGTGTAGTTTCAGTTGGTATCTCTTGACGGGCAGAGAGAACATTAAAGAGAAGTGGGACACGCACGTGACATAGAGGTTGTAATTTACGCGTATCTGTTACTGTGCTTTAGCCAGGGCGAGAGAGAGAGAGAGAGAGAGAGAGAGAGAGAGAGAGAGAGAGAGAGAGAGCCGCAGCAGATTGCTACAAATAAAGTTTCTCATTAAAGTGGCACAGATCGTTAAGCAGCGCCAGGCTTCAAAGAGAAGGCGTTCGTCGGAGACTCTCCAAAAAAGAAAGGAGGGAAGCTTTTATAAATCTCCCCCATCCTCCTCCGACTCCCCCTCAGGACGTCAAAACTATTTCAACGCTTAACTGGGAATGAGATAAGAACATATAGATCTTCAGATATTTCTAAAAGAGCCGAGCACCTTCACAAACTGCTGACAGGTATTTCTCCATCTATCTCACGGCCTTCCTACTTGTAAATGAGGGGGGGATATTAATTAATGAATTTAATAATTGAGTTTAAATATATATATATTTATTAATTGTAAACACAATAATTTTTAATATGGGTAGTGCGTAGATATATTAAGTTCAAAATAATTATTTAAAAATGGGATTTTATTAAAGATCTCAGGGTATTAATGGTTTGGGTGTTGACCCACGTGTAGCAGATCTGTTCGTTGACGAACCTGAGTTGTTTCATAGGCGTCTCGCTGTAATTTCCGTGTTGTGGAACTTATAACGGCCGGTAGACAATCGTACGAAGTCGTGCTGCCAAAGTAAGGAAACTCCGCTTTTTCCTCTTTCTTCCCTGCTTCCTGGACTGATCAAAGCATGGTCTGTCTCCGCTGCCACCTCACCACCAATCTGCTCTCGCCGTAACTTCTCTGCTGCCAATCTCCTTTCGCCACCACCTTCAAAAATCTCCTCCACCACTCTCCTTCAATATCCTCTCACCATCACTTTGCAAAATCTCTCCAATCTCTCCTAATTGTCTCCGCCAGCCTCTTTAAAGCCTTGTCCCCACTTATCCGACACCTATCACTAAGGTGGCAGGGATGGATATCCTCCAATCATATCCCTTGTTTCATATGGGGAACACACGCCACCCGGTCACCAAATTCCCAGGCAGATTAAGACATTCCGAAACGGCGACGATGTGTAACCCCTTCTTCCTGGCAAGCGACTTTGTCATTCCGGAATATTTGGTATTTAAGTTCCCGTAAATCATAATAAAATTTGGACGCTGGTTCTACTGCGCTACAACATCTACACCAAGGAGCCTGAAACGTTTTCTTTTCCTTCAAAACCAATTGGACTACAGTTGTTTTAGTAGATGTTGTATAGGGTGGGTCGATGTAGAAATGGAATGAGACAAGCTGTGTGTGTGTGTGTGAAGTAATAACGAATTTAGTCTTTATTTGTAAAGGCCTATATGGGCTTTTCGAAACGGAGAAGAAAAGAATTTTTTTTTCACCCTACATATACAGGTTTGTTAATTCCATTTCAAAATGTCATCATCGTCTCTCCCTTATCGTGAAACCCTACAGATTGAAATTACAACGTGGAATTAATCAGGTAACACGTATTAAGTCGTCACTAGTTGATGTCACGCACCACGGCCAATGCGACTCCATTACAGTGTTACATACAAATCAAAACGTTTGTTGTCATACATCATTAATAGGAATAATGGCAGGAATGCATAAAGGGAATGAAATTACAATCCTAAATTACACGCTCGGAATCAGTCCGCCATTTCTGTAAACACAAGTCCTCTACGCCGACGCCTTGCGGCCCTAAAAATATCGTCTACCTGTGACAATTACACGTTGATAATAGTGTCTGTACTATTTAAGGCCGTTGAAATTTTTTTATCAAGGTTTTTAAAACTAACAAATTTATCGGAAGAATTTTTCCTCGAGGTTTATGTACAATCTTTGGTTTTGTATGTCATATCTTTGGTATCGTTTTATATCGAAACCTCTGCTGATAATCAGAGGTCGTTGTAATTTTTTATCAAGGTTTTTCATACTAACAAATTTATCGGAAGAATTTTTCCTCGTGATTTATATACAATCTTTGGTTTCGTATATCATATCTTTGGTATCGTTTTATATCGAAACCTCTGCTGATAATCAGAGGTCGTTGAAATTTTTTTATCAAGGTTTTTCATACTAACAAATTTATCGGAAGAATTTTTCCTCGTGATTTATATACAATCTTTGGTTTCGTATATCATATCTTTGGTATCGTTTTATATCGAAACCTCTGCTGATAATCAGAGACTGTACATTTTACTGTGATTCTTTCCCAAAAATGAAATTATTATTAATATCAAGTGTGTAATAGTCTAGCAGCTAGATTCTTCTTCCTCTTCCACCATGATGTCATTTATTTTCTTCTGATGACGTCGTGCAAGAACAAGTCTCTTCATTTTCTTCACAATAATTTCTAAGGGCTGAAATTTACCCTCCAAGGCCGTTAAAAGTAGTACTCATTTTCAATTCCAAGACCCCAATAATTGACTTGACTCACAATCTCCAAACGTTTTCCCCCGCTTGTTTTCCTTAATATTTTCCTTTTAGATTTACCAAATTCTACCTCCCAGTGATTTATTTTTACCTGCGTAGGACCAAAATTTTAATTTTTCCCGAGTGATATTTTCGTGTTGACTCTAAGATGACGTCACTTTATTTATGTTATCCCCCCGTTTGCGTATATTTCCTTTTTATAATTACTATTTTTCTAATAATTAATTTGCTCAATGATGATATATTTGACTCGCCCTATGTTCTCAGTTGAGGCGTAATGGAGCTCAATAAATCTCTCTCTCTCTCTCTCCCGTGCTGAAGATAATACGCAATGCGTCACCTCGGCGCGGAATAAATGGGAAGTGCAGTGTTTTATTCTTTGGAAGTGAGGAAGGGGGAGTGGTGGAACAGTGGTACGGTAGGGAGGGAGGGGGTGAGAAGGAGGAAGGGAGACAGGAAGAGCAGAGACCTTTAATGAGTAGGAAAATTGCAGCTATTTTCTGTGGTTCCTCTTTGGCAGCGAAGCCAAAAATGGAGATTAGGCGTAGTTTAGACGCATTGGGAAGCGAGCGAATAAAGAGGGCGGGACTGGGAAAACGCGTTTTACGTATCACCATTAGCTGCGTTTACGCGACTAAATTTTAAATAAGAGTCTCTTTTTCTTTTCAGTCAAATGTTACTCGTTTAAAATTGATTTTCATTGAGGTGTAGAGACTGAGACGCCATCTTAACCTCGGCGGCCATCTTGTAGTACGTCATCTCGAAACTTACACAGTTTCTTCACAACTACGAATATTCATATCCTTAAAAAAGACAACACATACGGAGAAAAAAATTACTTAAATTACACTGTCGCCAACTTAATGTAAAATAAATCACTATATTAATATTCTCCCACTCAATCTAGGTAAAATACTTCAGATCCACAAGTCAGTCAGAATTTTTTAAAAAAGGAGAAAAAGAGAACATCAAACACACACAAAGACACAAAGTATGAAATAACAAAATATATTGCAAGAACTAAACTAGGATCATTTATATCCTTAGTATATGAGAAGAAGACTTCGAAAATTTCATTTCAATGACCGATATCCTTATAAATACAATAAATAAGTAAACGAATTAATTTCTCTGTCTACAAAAAAGAGACAGAGTGAGAGAGAGACATACAGAAAGATGCACAGAGAGAGACTGAGATACAGACAGATCGAGACACAGAGAGTCACTTAAAGGTAGAGACAGGCATAGCGAGACAGAGAGAAGGACAGAACGAGGGACAGAGAGAGAATGACAGACCGACAGAATAAGACTCAGACATAGAGACACACAAAAAGAGAGCGAGAGACACTGCGAATCAGAAAGAGAAATAAGGACAGGGAGACAGAGAGAGAGACAGAACGAGACATATAGAGAGACACACAAAGAGAGAGCGAGAGACACTTTGCAAGTCAAAGAGAGACGTAAATAAGTAACAAACCTACCATTTCAGTTCCACTGTCGCCAACTTTCCGTACGATAAATCACTAAAATATGTGATCATCTGATAAGAATATGATCCATAATAGCCACAGTACGAAATTTAGTAGAGACACGGAGAAGTATGGAAAAAAAAATATTTCGAAATGTAGTGGTACCAACTTTACGTATGATAAATTACTAAATTTATAATAATCTGAAAAATAGAGTATGATATTAAATAAGTAATAAATCCATCAATAGAGGAATAACAGCGTCATTCCCGTCCCACTGCTGCCAACTTTACATATGATAAATCACAGATTTTTCAGCTCCTTGTTTGTTGAAGGAGGAGCGATGGATTTCATGATGAATTTTTTTTACTAAGCGTGAAAAAAAATCGGTTCGATATAGATTACTTAACACCAAATACTTTGGTTATTCAAATATTAGATTTAGTTTTATTTAGAGAAAGAAATTCGCCGTATTTCAGGTTTAAAGACTTGTGTGTCTTTCCTCCCCCGTCTCTCCTTCGTAATACGTCTTCATTAGTACTTGTGTTCCTCGCTCAACCTGCCCCGTGCCTTGTTATTAGCTCGGCACTTTATAATTTCGCCCTGATTTACATACAACTCCCTCTTCCCCTTTCTCCATTCCCTTCCTTCCCATGTTCCCCTTTCGCGTCTATTTTCAGTGAATGAAATCTTTATTAAGCTTACACGCCTAGTTGTGATTTATCTCACCAACTCCCCCTTTCCCACCAAACCTTCTATTTCGTCCTAATTTTCTCCGTGTTTTATTGAGTGTTATTATCACCACTCTTAGGGAAACGTGGGGCATATATTTCAGTCCCTTTTAAGATCTCTGGTTAGCTGTTTGTTACATCGTTACGTATCTCGGCTTGTTCGTTACATCTTTACTTGTCTGTGTGTTATTACTCATACATATAGACTTATTATTTTATTCCTTTCGTCCATTTCTCATCGTATTTCCATTTCCTTCCTTCCATAACTTTCTCCCACCTATTAACAATTTCACTTCTTCCTTCGTTCTAGCATTAATCTTTTTCTGCCTTGGCTCTGCAGCCCATTGAGGGTCTTGGCCTACCGGGTGGATTGCGGACTGTCATATTGCATGACACATTCCGAATAATTCGGAGCGTTACGCGGTCAGCGTATCGACTATTCATCAATCTTAATTCAAGTCTCCGTGAAACATTAATCTACTATTAATACTTTTGCATTATCCGCTCATTCCTCTGCTTTCCCGATTTTCTCCCCATTCTCCTTTTTCTTCTTAACGTCTCATTGTCTATATAATAAAATGGAATTATTTTTGTTTGTACGTTTATCCGTAAATATAAATTTAAACGTGTAGACAGATTGCGACAAAATTTGGTACTCACGTTATTAAAAACCCGGGGAGAAACTCTGATGGAGTGAGAATCCGCTAGCATAAACGTGGGGAAAAAAAATATATAACATGACGTCACCGACTATTGAAAATGAGGGACACTGTGAAATAATGGCTACTGATTTATTTAAATTTTTCGTAGTTTAGAAGTCGAAATTTTCCGAATGAAATCTTGAAATGCAAATTTTAGGAAAAGTTGATAAAAATATAGTTAAGATTATATTACCCATAGTTTAATAAATTTGTAGACATTTTTATAAATTAAAATTTTTGACCAACTTGGTTTCATGTGGATTATGAACTCTGCTTTTTTTATATATGTATTTTTTAATTTTGTACATCAGAATAAAACTGCCAAGTTGTTTGAAACAAAATTATGAAGTCAGAGGGGAATTTTCAAGTATTTAAGTTTTTCAATGAATCACAGCTATTTTGAAAAATTATTTCGGCCGTAACTGTCGCTAGAGATTTTTTTTGGGGTTAACTGACTCATGCTCATGTCCTCGTTTCGTCCAGAATTTTGAACTTCTTCAGGTATTCGTATTCAACTCTAATAGACCATTTTTTAAATAAATCAATTACAAATTTAAATAGGCCAGATATCTTTAAATATACATAATGTACGTAATTATAAACTTTTTAAAAAGTTATGAAAATAATAATTTAATTAAATGTATGTACAGAACTGTCAGTATTATTTATAATTGTAGTAATATTATCTTAAGTCTTGTACATAATATTAATTGAAGTTACGTACGTAATATTTAACCAAATTTTGTCAGTCTGGACAGAAACGTCGTAGAAGCAAATAAATTTAGTAATTATTGTTTTGAGAAGCTGACTCGTTGGCCGTTTTGTTTATTTAATTAAATAATTATTTTATTTTGGGTTAACAGGCTACATGAGGGTGATCCTGAAACAGGCAACTCCCCTTTAATAGCATAGGAAGCGAATTGAAAAGAGGGGATGCGGAAGGTAGAGCAAGGTAGCCTTTCAAGGGTTGACTAAGGCCCCCGGAATATGGTTTAAGGATCCTACCCGGTGTTTCACCTAAAGAGATCCAGGGAAAACCCTAGGAAACCTGAAATCAGGTCCATGCGCGACACAAGTAAATACAATAATCTTTTCGGCTGAGGGAGTCATAGAAGTAAATATGATGTACTGCTACATTTTAAGCCTGAGGAAGCCTCAAAATGGAGATGAATAAATAGTGATATATTTAATGCTCAAATTTTAACCGTCTTTTTATTTATTGTAAATTTTAAAGTCAGAAAACTATGTTGTGAAACACAGCTATATTTTCTTTTGTACTAAACGAATAGGATGATGATTATTCAAAAGTGGGAGGTTTTAATGCGCGCGCATCAAGCTTACGTCATTATACATTCAACAATTGTGAATAGTGACGTCACATTTACAAAGTTTGTTTTGGAGATATTACCGTAATTACGGCCATGAATTGAGGAATTATACTTTTTTACGCTGTGATGATCGCCAATTTATTTATTCAGTGGCGATATTCTGGTTGAGAAATTAAACTTCTCTCTCCTATAAATAGGAAGGAAAGCACGGGCCACTTGATTTGGGGCTAGGGGGTCATGTGATCCATCCTCATGGTTGATCTTAGAGGAGGCGTTATGGGAAATCAGGCAATTGAGAAAGAATCTTCGAAGGAGGAGTAAGTCAGTGGGGAAGTCAGAGGAGATGAGACCCGAAATGTGAGTCTTGCCGTAGTGACGGAGACACGGCAACTCTTGCTGTCGTGAGAGAAGGAAAGAAGACGTACGACCGGAAAGGCCGCGGCAAGGTTGCTTTTCCCGTCAAAGTAATCGCGGAAGCAGTATTCTTGGAGCCAGGAACTGGAAAGTGAACTCCGGGAGACCAGCCACAGGTAACCGAGACGGACCCAACGAAGGAAGCAGCTGGTTCAGAAACACGGAAACCAGGTGCGGCAGTGCGAATTAATACATCAAAATGCGCAACAATCATGACCATGTATTAGAGTGAGTCTCATGCTGAGCTAGTTGTGCCCTGGAAAAGACTCCATCAAAGCCGCGTCCCTGGAAGCATGTGATTGTGAGGAAGCCTGGCAAAGCAACCGTATCGCATATATTACTGTACGGGGCTAATATAAATAAGTATACGAGCAACGCCGAACGCCCAAATAGTTAAGGATAGGAAGGATAAATATCTGCAATTCATCATACAAATTAAACGCGTGGACGTGTGCTCTTATAAACCTGCAGAAAAAACATTGTACTTTTCGGATGAAATCTTCACACGGGTTTTAAAAGAACACAAAGTTTCTGCGGCCATTTTCTGCCACCGTCTTCAGGCTTTTAAAAACCTGACGCAGTTGGTTAGCCGTGAAGATTTTACCCGAATTATTCACCTGGAAGGTCTACGTTCGTTAATTGTATTTTAATTTAATAAGGTTTTATATCAACTGATTTGGGTCAATTAATATTTATTATCTACGGTAAACTCAGAGAGAGAGAGAGAGAGAGAGATAAAATGGAGAGAAAATTCAAATGGGCGATGAAATGTCCGATAACTTCATTCAAAGATGTTGCCAGTAAAAGGAAATAAAGAAATGTAAACTTCCATCCCTTTGTTTTCCCCTTGCTTCCCTGTAGTTTCCACAACAGTTTCAAGTATTTGGGTCACCTGCTCTTTGTAGTCTATCGACCGCCCCCGCCCCCGCCCTCCACCCCCCGCCCCCCGCCACTCTGGCCGAAGATTCCCTCCCTCTAACTGAATGGGCGCTCCAGACCTGCGAAAGGCAATTCTGGAGCTCTGCCTGGAAAACCTGCAAGCTTCTACAATGTCTGGGGATTTCGGATTTTCCACCCCCTCTCACCCCCGCCCCTTTCTCTCCTCCCTTACCTCGCTTCACCCCTCGCCACGCATCAGCCTCTTCACATACTTCCCAAGGAGAAGAGGGGAGAAAAAAAATCTTCAACTACCCAATTTCTCTCACACATACACAGAGATCGTCGTCGTCGTCGTCTTCGTTTCGTCGTCGTGCTCTTCCGTGGAAAAAGAATGGCGGTGGATTGGGGAGGCAACCCAATTACGCCAACCCTTTCCCACATATACACAAGAGAAAACAAACGCTAGACAAAGAGGAGAGGCAGGTTTCCGATGCGTGACCCAGATTATTCACAATCCTTGCTTCAGGACCTCCTCCTGTTAACAGAAAAAAAATTAACCTTCTAACTAGATAAGCCACAATTTCAATTAAAGCGGCAGAAATACATACAGTAGTTCTTGACACCTGAAGAGGAGGCAGAAAGGGGGGGATGTGGCAACACCTTTGATACGAAATAAAACACAAAGAAAAGCCAAAACTCAAAAGGCTAAAACGTTTCGTCCCCCAACGTTTGGGACCTCCTCAGTTCTTTCATTAAAATGTAACTAAAAAAATTTCATGCTGCTGCTGCAATTAAATGATTTCATTCCTGACTTTTGACCGTTCTTAGTCTTTTATCTAAATTAATAAGTCACTTTTATTAAATTACTTAAGTTTTATAACCTCTGAAGGAAATTAGAAGACATTTCATGGCCAAATTTTCCTTTTCTCTCCATTTCCCTGCTTCTTTCTCTCTGAGTTTCTCGTAGATGTCAATTATAGAGTGACCAAATCAGTCAGATTAAAAAAAATTCATTTAACAAAATTACAAAACAAATTCTGCTTCACGACGTTTCGTCTTACATTAGAAACCCCTTTCAGGTAGTATCTAATTAGACTAGACTCTTTGCCAATGACAATGATGTCAGACAATTATAATCTGAATTATGTGCTTAGTGATTTATTGTATGGGAAAGTTGGCACCGCTGCTACAGTAATGACATTTATAAACGAATAAAAAATACGGCCAAACATGACATCAAACAAATTAAATAATTTACCTGAAGAAGCCCACATAGTTGAATGAAACACTGTATTTATATTAATAAAATGTTAATTGAAATTTTTTTGTGTCATATTATTAATCTAATTAATGTCAGAAAAATGATTTTTGATTAACGATATCTCTTTATTTTTCTGTTCTATTAAATTATGACAGTAAAACGTTCGTTTTTTACCTATAGACAATTTTGAATCCGTCCAATAAATTTCCGACCAATTTCACGTACAGTTTTCGTTTAATTAAACAAGACCCTATTTCAAATTTCCCCCCAAAGAAGGTAAACTTTTGAAATTTTATTGCACAAAAGGAAGCCAAATGAATAAATTTTTAAATAATCGCGGATTTGAGCAAAATTTGTGACTGAGGACGTCAATAATTCCGATTATACATTTAAAGGTTTATTTTGCGTCATGTTGGCGGCTGTGGAATTGTGACAACGCTGTCACTTCTTTTATATAAGAGACGAAAAAGATTTATAAAAAATTTAATATGTTTTATATCTATTCTAAAGCAAATCTAATATAAAGGATTACGTTGCCTCATTAGAGAGAGAGGGAAGGAGGATAGGGGCAGAGGAGAAGAGAGAGAGAGAGAGAGAGAGAGAAGGGGAAGCTATTAGGTAATGTTTTTTGTTCTTTCCTTTGTATTAGGTTAATATAATTCAAAAATTTCTAAACAAAAAATTGTGTACATGAAATAAGTCAGATTTTTATATATTTACAAATGATTTCCTTTCATTTTTATAGATAATCTCTCTTTGCCTCCTTCTACCTCTTTCAGCTAAAGGCTACAAATTTTTATTCGACTGATGCAGACTGCTTTAATGAAATTTTCTTCCTTGCTTGCTTTCTGTCTCTCTTTTCCATTTTATTTCCTTTCCCTCTGTTTCCTTTCTTCTATTTACCTCTTTTTTTTCTCTCTATCTATTTCTTCTTTGTGCCTCTCTTATTTCTTTCTTTTTCGTCGCTTTTCCTCCTTATCTCTTGCTCACTATTTTCACCTCTTTTTTCGTCTTTTAGCACCAATGTTATTTGAAATGAAATCGTTGTTTGAGTCACATGCCCCTTTTTCTCAAATAAGACCATTGTTTTTTGGTGGTAACGTCCCTGTTAAATCATTAAATGACATAAACGATTTACTTTTATAGAAAGAAACTTGGCACCATTGTAACTTCGCTTGTTTTATTTATATACGTTGTTTTCTTATGATGGATTTTCTTTTTCAATTCGAATTGAAACGTTATTAGAAAAACAATGGTGGTTCTGTCGTCTGAGATTAAATCGACTGTAATTAATTATAAATTTATATTCTGTGTAATTAATTGTATGAATATTAAAAGTGGCGTTTCCATTTTAAAATTTATTGTACCGGAGAATTAATTGTTTTTCTTTTTGGTTAATTACCCGCCATTTTCTGTCCCTGGAGAATTTTTGGGGGTGAGTGTAAGGGTTGGAGTTAGAGAGACTCGCGCTGTATAGACGGGTTATATTAAATCTATAAATTATTGGGTGAGTGTGGTTTTATCCAATCTTGGTCTTACGAGTTGCTGTATTAAAATTAAAAGTACAAACAGTATTCACAAATTTTACGGGGATGAGAAGGACAGAGGAAGAAGCAGAGAGGGAAAGATAAAGACAAAAGGGAGGAAAATCACAAGGAGATAAAAACTAAGGGGAAGCCCAGTTTCAAGAGAGATTGAAATAGAAGAAAAACAAAACAAACAGACCAATAGAAATGTCTGTGTGAGATTATTAGAGGGGAAGGGAGAGAGAGAGAGATGGAGAGAGAGAGAGACAGAGAGAAGGGAGAAGCCGTAACAAACCGCCGAGGATATTAAAACAATAAATTCCTATCCTTGTACCACTGGTAGAGCTTCTCCAAGTAGCGTATATTAAAAGCTGTAAATTACTTTCCACGGAGACTAATAAAGATTTGCTGCTGCAACGACCAATCGGCGACGTCCACGTCATATTCGTCTTAGCCCAGAGGGTAAAAGAAATTAACATTGTTAAGAAGGAAGGGAAAAAGAAGAATAAGATTGCAGGGGCTAGCATGAGAATGAAAAACTTTGTACATCCAGGAAGAAAAATAGGAACCTTCGCCAGTTTTTTTTTCTCAAGATACGGAAAAAGGCGTCTGTAAAGTAGAAGATGAATAGTAGAAAACGGGATGAAGAAAACTAACATAAAACGTAACGAACGTTGGCCCCTAATCTGCAACAGAAAAATGTAACCCTAAAGAAAGAAGAGGAGTCAAATAAAGAATGAATAAATGAATGAAAGGAGGACAAATAAATAATTTAACGAATAAATGAACAAATAATGAATCCAAAATCAAAAGTAATAAGATAGTGAAAGGAAGAGGAAAGGAAAATATAAAAATAAGGCAAATATAGGAAATAAAATCACAGAAAGATAAATAAAAAATAAAGAAAGAGGGAAAAAATTAAAGAGACAGGGAAAAATTAGTTGGACAACGAAATAACGAAAGGTGAAAGAAGAGAGATACAGATTATGATAAGATATTAGGAGAAAAATATAAGAAAGAGAAGAGAGGGAACAAAAAGAAAAATTGGTATTGAAGTGGAAAATGAAAACGAGAGTATGAAAATGGAGATAGAAAAGGAAAAGAGAAAATAAGAAAAAATAACACAGACATAAAAATAATAGGAGAAAGAATGAGGAAAGGAAGAAAAACAAAACAAACAATAAAGAAATAAAGAAAATACAGGCAGAAAATAAAAGAGGAGGAAAGAGGAGAAAATCAGAGAGAGAGAAGTAAAACAGCGAAGAAAACAAACAACGTGACATAGAAACACGAGGTCGGGGAAGGAAAGGAGAGGGAGAGTAGATTTTCAGGGCCAGAGGGCGCAGACACCTGTGATACAGTAACTTTACATCAGTTTCTTTTCCGCAACCAGAGCAATCGGTGCTGGAATGAAGGTGGAAAAGTTTTGAGACAGGCAGGAAAAGGAAGGGGAAATGGTTGTTGAAAGAGAGAGAGAGAGACAGAGAGAGACAGAAAGAGGGCAGGAGTGTGACAGACTAGTAGAAAGGAGTAAAAAGAACCGACGAAATATTCCCAGCTATCATTGAAAAGTTAGTCAAATTGAGACTAAAAGTTAAAAGGTATACAGTAGAAAAATATTAAACAATCATTAATTAAAATATATACAGAAAATTGCTTTTCTTAATTTTTCCTTTCTACGTATCTATCTTAAATTTGTTATGTAAAATTAAGTATTTTTTCAATCAATCAGAATTTTTTTTTGTCTTAGCGGTAACCAAGTATAATAAAACGAAAACGTTTCGATACATATTTGTACCGTTATCAAGGATATAAGTCGGCATTTTAATAGTAATTCTAATTGCAGAAGTGGTTGTCTATTCTCACAGTCACGACCTTGAAGAAGCAACAAATATCTCCCTGACCGTTGCTGGAAAAAATGAAATTTGCTTATTTTTTTTTAAAAAAAATTGTCTGTTATACGTCGGAAAAGTCACTTCCGTTTTACGTGACTTATTATGTCTAAAAGTTGGGACCAGTGTCCTTGCTGCCCTTTCCTCCCGTTAATATTTTTTATTAAATGTATTTATAGTCGCATCCCGCGCTGTGGGAGTTTTCTCGCAGGCGCTTCACTCCAGAGTGACTGCGGGGCTTATCTCATTATGTCGGGGATGCCTCGTACTCTCTCTGGTTATTTTTAGCCAAGTTTTAGGAAGACCTTGGGCATATGGCAAGAGTTGTCCGCTGATCCCATTGGATCAGTCGGCCAACTGCATCCTGAAACTGGTGGAGACATGGAGAAGGGAATGCTGCGACCCAACAGCAAACTCGTCCCCCGTCATTCGGAAGGGCGTGAGAATAGTACCCAATGCCCGACCTACCTGATGCAGGTTTTCTAGGGTTTTTCCCTGCATCTCTTTAGGTGAAACACCGGGTGGGATCCTTAAACCATAGCCCGGGGGCCCTAGTTAACCCTTGAAAGGCTACCTTGCTCTACCTTCCGCATCCCCCTGTTTGAATTCCCTTCCTATGCTATAAAAGGGGAGTTGCCTGTTTCAGGATCACCCTCATGTAGCCTGTTAACTCCCCCCCCAAAAAGTAGTCATTAGCGACCCGTTCATTTTATTTTGTGTGCTCCAATCATAATGGAAACGAAAAAAAGGAATCAAGTCATCTTTATTTCGGAGAGAATTAAACAGAGCTCGATCCGCCATCTATTCCTCCTCTACGAACAGTAAACAGTATTCTCCGAAAATTTTAGTTGTACAAGCGTTCAAGTGTGGTGATGCCAACACATATAACCAACTATAAATCCAAACAAGTTCAAATATGAACTAACTAACTTACTTCTTACTAAGCCACTCCTTCTACTCTGTTGAAGAATTTATGAAGCTGAATGTATCATAGGGTAGATATTTATAATTATGTAAGAACATTATTAGAACACTAATTTTTTAGTATAGGATGTAAAAATATTTATCAATTTTATATATAAGGTACAAATTGTATGTCTTCTGTATAGAACTTAAGAAAATCTTATTATAAGTTAAAAATTAATGAATAGTTACAGTATATTCTAATATTAATAAAGCAACCTAACTATGTAAAATCTCTGACTCGTGTTCCACATCCTTGAAGCTTGTGCTTGCTTCTCTATAGGAGGATCTATGGAATATGATTTTATACTTATACTTATTTTCTTTGTATTGTGCGTAACAGACGGGTGGTTCTTTTAATTTTAGACGAGATCATTTATCTTTGATTTTCCCTACCGAAGAACCTAGTCTATTGTTAATTGCACGCGCTACGTCATCAAGACGCAACATGCTCGAGTCGCTTCTTATCCTTGGCTCATGAGCTGAGGTAAATAACGGGGAAATTATTATTTAATTCTATATTAATATATATTGAAAATAAACATTATAATAAAACAAGAAAGCATATTTTACGTTAATCTTACAATTTTGATCTTTATTCCGGAAATTCTTTCTCAATTAAAACTGGAAACATATGTTGTTGTGGTTTTCAGTCTGATCAGACTGGTCTGATGCAACCTATCTAGCGCAAGCCTTTTCATTTCCTTAAAACTAGCACACCCCACATCCTCCCTAATCTTCTTAGCGTATTCCATCCCTCGCCTCCCTCTTCTGTTCTTACCCCACACATTTCCCTCTACTACTAATTTTGCACGTCCCTCGTGTCTTAAAACGTGGCCTATTCTTAAAACTAACAATTTTCTAACTCTAAACTCAGGGTCGTATATTATGGGCCTTCTCAAAGAAAAGAATGTTAAACACAAAATCTACTCGGACTTGGCAGTTACAGAAAATTAGCAAAGAGTCGCAGCCTGGGTAATTACCGTGTCGGCTTAGTGCGTGTTCCAGCTCCTTCCACCTAATTGGGTCGTCACAGCAGCCGCCGCTATTCTTCTTGTTTCGGGAAGTATTTTCAAAAAATCTGCCTTGCCACAATTCCAACCACAGCCATGAGTGAGAAGTTCAGCTCCAAGAAGCGGAATTTCTCACCAAATATGTCTTGCCATCTCTTCCAGTCTCCCTGCTCTCGAAAATTCTGTCCAAACTACCCTCCACTCTCCACTCTCTGCTCTTCCAAAATCTGGCTGCCAGCCTTTTTAAAATCTCCTTCCCGCTTCTTTAGTTTATATCACCAAAGCGGCAGGGATGGATATCCACCAATAACATTTATGGTTCTAATTCGGGGAAACACCCGAGGCGCGACGCAGAGGCTGAGTTTTATTGCCCCCCCCCCTTTCCCTGGCTTCAAAACAAATGCCGTCTCCTTTCCTTTGAATCCGCACCGCCAAAAGCCCGAGCAGATGTGTTTGACCGTTACACAGCATTTCCCTTTTATTAATAAACCCTGTTATTTTAATAATATCCCGAAAAGACTTACGAACGCTAACATGTATATGCGTAACATTATTAAATATAAAAACCATAAAGTACGAGGTCTTTCCCGGTGAATGGCATGTATAAATTCCTCTCGAGTTTCCGCGTCCACATCTAGCCAATCACAGGCGATTTGTGCTTACTTGCCTCAGACTATATAAATGCCTACACTCACCGAATTTGACACTTCAGTCTGAAGATGATGGCAGAGCAAGCCATCGAAACGTCACTGTTAAAATCTTTGACCCGGTTGGAAACTCGAGAGGAATTTATACATAAAAACCATAATTTCTCCCTGTTGGAATATTTTTCTTTCTCTGATACTTTGCAATATTCCCCCCGCGGGGGGAGGGGGGAAGTTGGGGAATGCGTTGTAACGTCACTTCCGTCACACTAAAAACACGGTAACTGAAATAATAATGTCCGTCCTGTCTCTCCAGCCGCCAAAAAAAAAATTAAAAAGAAAAAAACCAAACCCCTTTCGTATATCAAATTAGTTTTCAACTGTCAAAAGCTCGTGACGTCACACGGGGGGGAGGGGGGGAGGAACGTGTCACATAAATATTTCCGCGTGCTTTGACTGTTTTCAACCATCGAGCGACGTCGTCCAGAGAGGGAAAATGGAGAGCGAGTCAGTAAATGACTTTGGCTGACGTTTTCCCAGCAGTTTTCATCCATTATAAATTGACTAATTATTTTTTATGGTGAATTTTGTAAACAAGAGGGATTTCCTGCCCCTTTCCAGTTCTTATGTGCGGTTTGGGGAGGTGGGGGCGGATTTTGTACTGTGCAGTAGAGGGAATTTCAGCCAATCAAGCAGGAAAGAATCATTCTGAAGGAGATTTAGCTTATATATATATAAATATATGTTTGTCTTCATCCTGGGATAATTGGGCCTAATCGCTCCCAGCTATGAAGGATAAATCTCCGTGGGTTGAGTAAATAATTAATTAAAAGCGATACATCATACTAAGGGAGGAAGGGGTTGATGGGGGTTAATGTGTTAATTAGCGTGTAGAGAGTAAAGGGAAGCGAATGGAACGAAATTCTTTTGAAAACCCCATCATCGGCTCGTTTAAGGATTAATTATTTCATCCCCGGATATCGGTTTAAGTATGGGATCCAGTGACGTCATCCCTCTCCCCTCCCCACCCATTCTCACTCTCCTCTCTCTCCCTTCCCCACTCTCTCTCTCTCATTTACTAGTAATTTGTTTATCTCGCGGTATTATTTGTAACTTTTAATGCATATATATTTTAAAAACGTGGTACCGACACAATATATCGACTGAGTCATTCAAGCAACAATATTTGAATAAGGATAATTTAATAATAATAAATTAATTAATAATTCCGTCTTTTCAATGCATCCAAATTTTCCAGTAGAAATTCTCTTCCTCGCAGGGTATTGCGGTTTACTCGATTCCTTTATTCACACGGGGAAAAAAATCCTTCAAATCTTCACAAGGCGCAGAAATTGTGCTGGATCAATTAATGATTTAAATTTATAATACAAATTAACATAAAATTTTTATTTTCCCCCCCTTAACGCTGCATGGTGAAGAAATTGCGTGTGCTCAAGTTATCGAGTCCGATTTTTATACTTTCCCTAACGTGGTTTAATCACTTTCCTTGCTATGTTGCTTTCCGTCGTTTTTTCTTACTTCGCCTGTTCTTTTTAATTCTTTCCGTCTTCCTTCTCGTCTTCTTTCATATCTTGCTTTCGTATCCCCTTCATAATCTTCTTCTCCCTTTTCAATTAATTTTTCTTCTTCAACTTCTTTAATACCGCTTCTCATCTTTTCTTCCCTATTTTCCCTCTCAAACTCTTTCCATGATTTATGATACCACCTCGTATTTTTTTATCTGTTACATTTTCTTCCTTTTTTCGTTCGTTCCTATCCTTTCTAATCAGTCTTTCTAACGTACCTGGAGTCAGGATATTCTTACGTGAAGACGTAATAAGGGAAGTAACATCTACGAAAATATAAACAAAGTATACTAATGACGAAAAAATTGAAGGATTAATACGGGACGGGGTGACTAAAGGAAAAAACTAACGCCAAAGGAAGTTGAAATATAATTTTAAAAAGTGTAAAGAAAGAAAAAGATGTACAATGAAGGGAAACGAAGTCGAAAACCATAAAAATCTGAAGGTGTGAGGAGTGAATCCAGGAATGAAGTATACCGGAGTGCATTTTTTAAAAAAAGCAATTGATTCATTAAGAAATGCTACGCTGCTTTGACCATCATTCTTTCTTCTACTCTTATCTCTGTTTCTTTCAGTCCTATTATTTCGTTTATAAATTTATTTTTGCCTTAGTTTCCTTATTCGTAAACTTTATTTTCGAATTTTCTTTTTGCTGCCTGGTTTTTTCCGGTCGACTATTTCAGTCTGACGTTATCATAGCAATCATAACTGAAGAAAACATAACTCTTCTCTTTCCTTCGTCAGTCCCGCTTTGTCGTATTGCTATAATTATTTATTACACTTGGTCCTTTAGTAGTTTCCGTCTTGTGTTCGTTTCTTTCTTTTTCTTGGTTTCGTTTATCCCTTTTCTAACGTTAAGTACAGTGACCAGGAAAACTAACAACACCATCGATAAACCGGAGAATATTTCAAAACTTATAGTGTAGAAAGTATAGATAGAAATTAGATTCATCGACATATCACCATAGCATCCCCTATATATTTTCTTATTATTAGTTACCCTATACGGGGTTGTCTAATGACGCACTCGTATTACCTTTTATTGGGATTTCAAGCAAGGTCCTCCAGAGGAGTGGAGAAGACTCTAGCTGACGGTGTGAGTCGTCCCTTTGTCTCCACATGTGAGTGTGTGTGCGCGAGTGTTTGTTGACCTCGGCAGTTTTCGTGAACGAGACATTTCGGGCAGCGAGTGAACTTAATGAGGCGTGACCGAGACGCTTCCCTCCTAAAGGAAGGAACGAGAAGGAGGAGAAGCGACCGCCGCCATGTTGGAAGAATTTATAGCTTCAAGGCTTGCAAATAAATCCTCAAAAAAAAAAGTCCTGAGCAGCGCCGCCGCCCGCCGTGGAGCGATTTATCCTGCTTAGTAACATTTGAAAGAGGTTTAGCGAGTTTCATTCATGAGCCTCACATGACTACTAGCATCGAAAAAAATATATATAGATTTTAAAGTAAACCCGTATCGATTATACGACTTTTTATTCCAATAAATAATTTAGTTTCTCTTATTCTGGAAAGTACTTTTCTTTCGAAACGTTATCTTTTACTATATTTCATTTTTAAAACGGTATTATGTGTTGATTTCATATAAAAAACATTTATATAGAAATTATATGTATATATAGTAATGTAAAAACGCAGATTTTGGTTATATAGTGGCATTGTGAGGCATAGTTCGGCCTACAACGAAAGAAGTTTTGTGCGCGACAAGCAAGACCAACAACAATGTCGAATTGGCTGTAAGCGGGTAAACCCCCGATGGGGCGTGGGTAAAAAAAATGGTGGTGTGTGAAAAAGGCCGATGGCGGGGAACCCCGGACTTTTGTGAAATAAACCGCTGGCGGGGAACCCCGGAATTTTGTGAGAAAACCGATGGCGGGGAACTCCCGGGGCGAGAACTTAAAAGGGGAGCCGTTGGGAGGCTAGTGAGAGCAGATGAGTTGGGGAGAGGACGGACGACGGATCCGTCAGATGAGTCTTAAATGCAGATGAGTTGCGGAGAGGACGGATCAGTCAGTGAAGCTAGCAGTTGCGGAGAGACAGGAGAGAGCAAATGTTTAATTGGACCTGGTTCATACTACCTTCATCAGTGTAAAAAAAAACCTGCAAGACGCCAGAGAGACGCGGAAAAATTCGTAAAGTTGGATGTTTGTAGGGCCAGTAATTGTGGGTAAGTTCTTAAAAGCTGTGAAACTTGCTCATTATGCCGATCGAATAAATTGAAATTATTTCTTTTCTCTTTTCAGTAACTGCATACTCCACTTCTCGAGAGAGAATCAATTTGAAAATTTTATATTTATCAATTTACAGTAATTACATGAAATGATATCTCAGGGGATTTTATCTGGGACTGGAATTTAACATGTTACAATATATATATTATATATATATATATATTGTAACATGTTAAATTCCAGTCCCACAAAAAACCGATGCAAGCCAGGTTTCGTAGCTTGCGAGTTGCTACATGTAGGACGAGTGGCGTGCAACAATGACGCATTGTTGTGGAGGAGACATTGTCGATTGGCAGATGTAAGCGGAAGTGGACAGTCAGTCGTCAGTGGGTTATTGTAGCGGAAAGTCGTGTTTCGTAAAGAAACGGTGAATGAGTGACTACGCCCTGTTTGATTTATAATTTTCGTGCTTTGAATATTAATTAAAACTATAAATTTAATCTTTTGGTGTTATTATGCCATAAATGTTATTAAATTCCAATATCGAGGAAGAGCTGACCGGAAACGACCGATCTGCTACAATATATTTACATAAAATTCCAACTTCTTGAGCTATATCATTAAAATTGAAGATATTAGAGGAAATTAAATATAGAAAATGGCATCTGCCTAGCTCAGGGATGATTTTTAAGTAGGGTGGAGGAGATGCCGGGGGACAACAACGGGTAGTAGAGAGATACCTTTTATATACTGCAGGAACGAACCTGTGTGTTATGTTCAGCTTCCTGCCTCCTCGTCGTTCCAGTTGAGGGAGGCGGCATCTTATCCAGGAAAACTGGAGAGTCTAGCTGAGACGTGCAGACGATGTACTGTGAAGATCTGCTTCTGTCCTGTTTTCGGTGTCGGCGATATTGTTTCGATCTCAGCAGAAGATTTTACCTGAGTTGTGAATGTTGCTTGTCACAAGTTGGTGTTTGCTCATTTTCTCCCCGTATTCTTCGTTTCTTACTTTACTGATTCCTTCCTGCAACTATTCCTCAATTTCGTGTTTATATATTTTTTTACTTTTACTTATTTTCAGTTTCTTTTTTATTTCTTAACAACATCCCTAGAATATTTTCCTTCCAAAGTCGCTCTTTGTCTTAGTGAAACAATTATTTCTAACTTTGGTATTAAGTACCATCCTGTTCTGCTTTCTTCCCTTCCTTATGTTTTCTATAAAATTTATCCCTATTTCTTAAATTAACCCTATGTAAACGTTTTATAGTAGCTCTGAGATAATTTTCCGCTAATCGAAGGTCTGTAATCTCTTCGGCCACAATGCATTTACTTAACATTTCTCACTTTGCCTGTAATTTCTATCCTTCTTTCTTGAATTAACTATTTTCAAACATTTTTCCTTACATCTCTACATGGCTTTACCTTTCCTTTCTTCATTCAGTGTCGCGTTTAAGTCTCTTTACTTAACAATCCCCATATTTTCTATCTTTCTTTCATGAAGTAACCATTATCCAACAATTTTTTTTCCTTTCAGCTCTACTTGACTTTACCAGTCCTCATATACTTAACACTTCCTCTCTATTTTCTATGCTTCTTTCTTAAATTGACGACTTACAAGCTATTTTTTTTTCGTACATCTCTATGTACTCTTTCCTTTACGTACTTCCATTAGTGTCCCGTGTTTTTACTTTTTACTTAACATTTCCCATATTTTCTATCTTTCTTTCATGAAGTAACCATTATCCAACAATTTTTTTTCCTTACAGCTCTACTTGACTTTACCAGTCCTCATTTACTTAACACTTCCTCTCTATTTTCTATGCTTCTTTCTTAAATTGACGACTATTTTTTACGTACATCTCTATGTACTCTTTCCTTTATTTACTTCCATTAGTGTCCCGTGTTTTTACTTTTTACTTAACATTTCCTATATTTTCTATCTTTCTTTCATGAAGTAACCATTATCCAACAATTTTTTTTTCATTACAGCTCTACTTGACTTCACCAGTCCTCATTTACTTAATCCTTTCTCTCTATTTTCTATGCTTCTTTCTTAAATTGACGACTTTCAAGCTATTTTTTTTCGTACACCTCTATGTACTCTTTCCTTGATTTACTTCCATTAGTGTCCCGTGTTTTTACTTTTTTCTTAACATTTCCCATATTTTCTATCTTTCTTTCATGAAGTAACCATTATCCAACAAATATTTTTCCTTACAGCTCTACTTGACTTTACCAGTCCTCATTTACTTAACACTTTCTCTCTATTTTCTATGCTTCTTTCTTAAATTGACGACTTTCAAGCTATTTTTTTTTCGTACATCTCTATGTACTCTTTCCTTTATTTACTTCCATTAGTGTCCCGTGTTTTTACTTTTAGCTATATTCCTTCATTAGTATTTTTTTTGTAGGCTACCTTATACGCCTTCATAAGTTTTCCTTATAACCGGCTCACTTTTCCAACTATTCTTTTCTCTACTCGTTGCTTCTTTTTTCGTACCATCCCTCCGTTTCCACTCTTGATCGGAACGGTATATTTTATTTTTTCGGTATTTCTCAGGCTGATTCGGTGAAGTCGTAGATTGCTGGAGACTTTTACAACCTGTGCATGACTTTTCAAAATTTGTTCCTGATTTCGTATTTAGGCCGACATCAGCGACACCATGTCGTGTATTTAGAGGGAATAAACAGCTCCCGAGAGACACGTAGGAAGTGATTAGCACATAATACCAGACACGACGACGTCATCAACATGGTGGACAACCTTCGCCATGAGGAGAAACGGATTCTTCTGTCTGTGATTATTAGGAACAGGAAATAGGCACTGCTGATGGAGGAAGGAATGGGCGAGGACGGTAAAGAGATGGATTAAATCGCTCCCCTGGCGAGGCGTTAAGCTAATCGTGCGAGCCAGAGAGCAGCGAGGGTGAGCAACCCTCGGGTCGATACTCGGGGTGGGTCACAAGGTCACAGGCGCCACCACCGCGGACAAAGAATACTCACCCACTTGCTTGGCTCCTCTTTTTTTTAAGAAAAAAACATCGGGAATACGAACTATTCCTAACCGGAAACGTTTATATGCCCTTAAGATGATTCGCAAGATGTCCAGATCAAACTGGCCGACATTTACCTCAGCAAGCACCACTTGACCTTGAGTATCCAAGGTAAATATAAAATGGCCGATTCGATCAAAATTTCCCCCCCTTGCCATACCAGGTCCACAAATAGAAGGTGTAGTTGTTTTTTAATTTATTTTTCCGTATCACGCATCATGGGGGGTCCTTGTCTCTCTCTGCCTGTCACCGTGATCTTGGAAACTTCTCCAAAAGAAAACGGTGGAACCGATATCGATGAAGCCTCGCGGTGTTGCCAAACGAGAAGACTTTTAGCGATCTAGATAAAGTTAATAGCTGGGCTCTGGAAAATAATAAAATGAAAATTAATTGAAAGGAAAGAAAAGCAGCAGCTCAATCTCTTGTTTACTAAACGCACGTTGTTTGTTAAATGAGACAGAATATAGAATAGGCGAGTGGGGGAAACTAATTCCAAGGGTAACGAGCTGCAAATATCTGGGGATATATTTCAACAACAGACTTGGGTGGGAGGAACAAGATAATTTCACGGCCCGAAAAGCGTGGAATTCCTTACATTTCATTATGAGGAACTTAAAAAAAGGGGAAGTTCAAAAACAAAGGAGGAGGTGGCATACTTATCTCTAGTTAGACCAATTTTGGAATATGGGGCACAGGCTTGTTGGGATCCTTATAGAATTAATCAAATAGAATCATTAGAGAAAGTTCAGAAAAGGGGGGGCTGCTAATTTTGTGCAAGTAGGGCCACAGGGTCATAGGAAGGAAAAAGTAAAACAGCTAGGTTGGGAGGTATTGTCAGAAAGGAGAGGGAGAGAAAGCAAGACTGCATAAGCTTATATGGGGCAAAAACCATGGATTGGAATTAGCTCCAGTTATATAGGTAGATGGGAGGATCACCAATTCAAAGTGAAATATAGAAAACAAAAAACAGATGTTGGCAAATTCTCATTCCTAAATAGGACTATCAACGACTGGAATAATTTACCTGTGGCAGGAGGAGTGTTTGGAGGAAATCCTCTTCAAGAAAATAAATTTAGGTCAAATCTGAAAAAAACGTGTGAAGTGAAGTGGATATTTTTTAATATAAATGTGTTTCCGAATATAAAAAACTAAAGTGAAGTGAAGTGTTTCTCTTTTCTCTTTCAGGGCATCCACAGAACATGTTTATCTTTCTTTAGTTTATAATTATGTATATTTAATTATGTATCTGCCACCAGGGGCTTGCGCCCAATTGTAGATTATTAGCAAATACAGAATACAGTATGAGAATTTTGTTGCTCACCATCTTGAGACAAACTGAAAATAATTTCCTGAGATTTGAATTTTTCCCTCCCAATTATTAGAAATACAGAACTGGGTTTTTGGTTTCATAATTTGAATGAATCAGCAATGAGAATTCTAAATGTGAGCTACCATAACGAGGGACGCTGCCATTTTAACATGGTTTGAGCCTTGAGACGATCCGAGATTCTTTAGTCATGTTTTATTGTTCTTTGACCAAAGAAAACCTATTTTATTAGGGGAATTCTAATGTCCCCTAATGACATACGGTTAGTTGGCTATTCAGTAGGATTTAGAATTGACATCTTTGTTACTGGAAAAATAGGATTCCATAGTATAACTAGATAAGTTCAGAAGAAGAGTAGTATGTCGTATCAGTATCAATGACAAGGGAGGTCAATACAGGTCCTTGACTTGTATCTCTCCTCCTATCTTGAAGTGTTTCTCCTCTGTCCAGTTACTTCAGAAACAGGTTGAATAAAGAAAAGAAAGGAGGAAAATGCATCAATGATGAGAAAAAAACGTAAAATAGAGGAAGGAAACCCAAGAAAATCAAAACAGAAAGGGGGAAAAAGTGAAATAAATATGGAAAACTAGAAGGAAGAAAGAAAAATGAAATCAAGAAAGGAAGAACAAATGAAGAAAAGAATCAAAAAAGAGAAACACAGGACTTACTTAAGAAATTTTGAAACGAAGAAATAAATATTAAAGAGAAAAAGTAGGAAATAAATAAATACAAGACAAATCAAACCAAGAAAGAGAGGAAGACAGTATGGGCGTAATTAAGAAAGGGAAATAAGGAAGAAAAAAAGGAAGGGAAAACAGAAATGAAGTAAATAACAAAGAAATGCAGAAAGGAGTTTAAAAAATGATAAAAGAAAGTCAGAAAGATATGAACAAAAGATGTAACAAAAAATGAAGAAAGTAATCCAGAACGAAATGAAGAAAGGGCGTAGTAAGGAAGTAAGAAAATAAATGAATGAAGAGATTAAGAAAGAAACTATGAAAGTAATTTGGAAGAAATAAAGACCTGAAGACAGGAAGTAAGAAATAAATTAAGGAAGGAAGTAACATAGAAATCAATAAAGGGATTAAGAAAGAGGTGAAGAAGGGAAGTTAGAGTTAAGTGAACAAAGGTAATAAGAATTAAAGGGAAAAAAAAAGATTAATGCAATAAAGAGAGAAATTGTGAAACGAAGTATTGAAGGTAGGAAAACGAACAGTGAATATTCAGAAAACAATTAAATAAAAGTCAAGAGGAAATAAAAAATGGGGAAAGGGATAAAGAAAGGTATGAAGGAATTTGGTAAAAAGTAAATCAAGAAAGTGATTAGTAAATTAATGAGGAAAGATAGTAAGAATTAAATAAACAAAGGAATTACGAAAAATTGAAGAAAGGAAGGACGGAAGAAAAGGAAAACTAAATATTGTCAGTTGTCATTATTTACTTGTATTTTTCCTGAGCTTGAGTGACTTCTTATGAACCTTTCTATAATGACGCAGATATAATTAATTATCCGCCATATTTTCGAGGTTTCAGTAGACATCTGCAGGAAATTTGACGCTTGCTGCTCTTAATTTCCGGTAACACAAGCATGATTCTACCTGTTAATGAAATTGATATGGTAAAATAATGGATTCCTTCTGAACAAGGAAAAAAAATTCGATAAACCTCCCCATAATTTTTTTCTGCGCCTTATTATTTCTCAATCGCACCCTTTTTTACATTTCGTAACCCTTCACTTCCCTGCCGTGCGTGGTTTTCCTCCCCTCTATATACCGAATTTGCAAGCTATTGTCTGTCACCTCGTTTAATGTCAGGTTTCCTCTCTCGTCTCCTCGAGTAATTACAGACTCGACGTAAAATGCTTTAACTCAGCCAGCCTAACCTTTACACCCCCCGTCCCGGTCCCCCTCCCCTTATCACCACCTCGCTCGCTCTCTATCCGTTCCCCTTTCAGTGAGATCCAAACCTTGACTTTTCCCTCACAGAGTCAGGCAGTAAACACACCAGCCAGGTAAGTCACTCACTCAAAACCGGCTCCTATACAATTAAAGTTGAGCCACCGGAAGAAAGGACGGCGTAGAAGATAATTAAATCTCCGACTTGGCTTGTAGTTGGAAGGAGGAGAGAGATTAACTAACTGCTGAATGATCAAAAAAGAATTAAATCAGAATACTAATACTGAAGAATATCTCTTGTCACAACTTAAATAAAAGATTATAAATAAAGAAATTAGATTTATATGACATATTGTAAAAGAAGTACAAAAAAATGGCCAAAAATAAAAAGTGGAACAACTGGCCTCGGACGTTGAAGCAGAAACATTAAATTTTATAATATTTTAAGTAAGGAACTGAGGATGTCCTCCTAATTTTGAGGGACGAAACGTATTAAAATTTTAATTATTCCGTCTCTGACGTTTCATCTTTGAATTTTACTTGAAATGGAAGATGTATTATTTATTTAAACCAAACGTTTCGTCAACATCTTTAGGACTTATTCAAGTTGTTGTTGTTGTGGTATTCAGTCATAAGACTGGTCAACCCTGCGTGCTAAACTATCTTTCGCAAGCCTATTCATTTCTGTATAACTACCACATGCTCTATAAAACTGCTCAGCGTATTCCATCCTTCACCTCCCTCTTCTGTTCTTGCCCCTCACACTTCCCTCTAATGCTAATTTTACAAGACCATCGGGCCTTAAAACGTGGCCTGCTAATCTATCCCTTCTCTTGGTCAACGTCCTCCATATTGTTCAAGTAACGTCTTTAAATGTATACAATTCTTCCCAGGTTTAATGGTTTAATAATGGATATTCCCTAATGGTCACCTCTGAATCGTTTATTAAAATTTTTAATTCTTCCTTTTCGTTTAGTTTTCCATTATTTCTCAAGTCATCCTTCATTCCACATATCTATTTATTTATAAAAGGGTTGGAAATAGACCGGACGGTAAGTCTACGAAATATTCCCGTTCCTTTTTACAAAAAAAATGGTTTAGTAAATTACGTTACGATTTCTATTTGTCCGTCAACATTTCAAACTTTTATCATCCCTTATTACTAACGTTATCATGGCTAACGTTAGTCATTTTTAATACACCATTTTCTAAAAGAAATTCTACAACTTTTTTCTAGTAACATATTAAGAAACTACCCGAGAAAGTTCGAAATACGATGACGAAACGTCGCTTTAATTAAAGAAACAATTTTATGTACAGGTAATTGGATTGTTAAGTTTTAATTTTCGATTCAAATCAGACATATGACACACTCAACATGTCTGAGGACTGAATTCAACACTCACAATCGTACCGTACGAAATTTAATGCAACAATAATAAAAATAAGGAATAGATCAAACCTTAATTCAATAATTTTTTTAAATATATTTCAAAACTCATATTAAACTTGCCATGTGCTCTGACATGTTCAAGCTATTGATGCTTAAATACAACTAACATTTTACTTATGTTATGATACTTTTTGTTTTTCGCGAACGTCGTCGTCGCCGCCGCCGCCGTCTTCCTCCGCACGCATACACGCAGGCTACGTAAGGGAATAATGTACGTGTTATATATGTCATTAGGGTGGGACCGGATAAAAGTAAAGTCGCGGGAGACACAACAAAAATAATAATTGAACCACCGAAAAGTATTTATTTAACGGAATTTTGGACAGATTTTGCATATTTAAATATTTCTGTCCCTTCCAGCAATGCAGAATAGAGATATTTTTGCATCCCTTTTCTCTCTTCTGTCCCTATTCAAACTTTTTTTACTGGACCATAGTGGTTCGTAATATATATTGTAACATGAAAAGTTACACTTAACAATGCAGGCCAGCTTGCGAGTTGCAATTGTTGAGGAACTGACGCAGCCCGGGCCAACAATGTAGTCTGGCGAGACTTTAGGGAGTCGTCATGGGGTAATGGAAGGAGCAGGTTGTGTCGGCGGGACGACGAGAGAATGACCACGCCCTGCAGATATAATTTTTTCTCATGCTCTGATTGGAATTAAAACTACTAAAATCAATTTTTGGTGTTTTTTTATAAAAAATACCTGGCGCCCTAAAGGAATAAGAAATCCTCGAATACGGAGGAACGCGGAATCCGCTACAATATATTTGTTACGGTTTGTTATTTTTGATCGTTTTTACCCTTTATGGAGAACTGTAAAGAAGCCGCCACAACCTCAGTTATTTTCGGTTTACAATTATTTATAATTTTCTCCTTTACCCTTACACCTATGAAGTGAACTACAAATGAATCCAGAAAATCAGCAACTTCCATAACCCTGGTATCGACACCATCGTCAGTAGATTTTTATTTTAATAAAAGAACTTTACGTCCTCACCCCTACGAGAATTTCCCTTTATTGGAGACTGAAATATCGGGCATTGACACTATCGAACTGAGGGAACCCGAAAACGTTTCATTCGATAGTAATATTTGCTGTCTCAAGTTTGTTTTTAAAATTCCATCCCGATCCGTTAAAAACGTACATTTGATTTACCTAAACTGAGTTTCTTTTGGGTCGTACGGAACGTATGTCCAATGTTTAAGAAACCACTCCAATCGTTTACATCTAAAGGGGAATTTGAGCCACCACCTTTTACTTATCTTTTTACGTATCAGGAAGACTTTATCAGTAATCTTTGCCGTAGAGGAGGAATTTCTAGCCTGAAAGTGTGTCGTCATGGTCACGGAGACTGGGACTAAGACTGCTGAATTTCCATACGCTGACCAAGTGTCAGTCTAAATTCCGAATGTGTCACGTGAGGTGTCAGTCCGATAGTCCAAGGCCCTGAATGGGCTGCGGAGCGAAGGAAGAAGAAGTTGTTGAGTTTCAGAATTAAAATCAGTGACTCCATAATCCCCGTATTAGACACCAATCTCAGTTGTTTCTTTTTATTTGCTTCGTTCCACCCTCCAACTACTGGTCCTCACATCCCATGTCGAACGGGGTTTCAATTATACATCAACAACATTGGGGAAAAAACCCTACCAATCGCATTGAAACCAAACAAAAATATTTCTTCGTCGGAGAAACAAGATCTAGAAGATGGTAGTATTTATTCTGATTGAAATACTGAGAATGGGGGAATTAATTAAGCGTCTAAAAGATAAATAAGAAAAAATTAAGGACGCATTAGAAAAAAATAAAATTAGGCACTTATGGTTTCTGTGATGGAAAGGGGGAAGACATAGGAGTCGAAGACTTAAAGATAATCCATTTGCTATATATTGTATTGAAGAGCAAGAGAGAATATAATAAGAAAAGAACGTTTATGACGTCAGTGATTAATAATTTTCAAGAATAGCTTTTCTCAAAAGTGAAAACAAATAAAGGACAATAGGCTAGCATGTTTTAATATGATTCCCTTCCGTCCATCACTGCCATTTAAATTATATTTTTATTTTATTTTGTGTAGTTTCTGTTTTTTTACGACGACAGAAAGTTACAGCGTGAGAACGTGAGAGTCTGTCTTCAGAAATGTGTCAAAGGTGAAGTCGCCAGAAAGAACAAGAGGTTTAAATGTGATTACAAATAAGTACCACCACAAGAAAGACGACGGATGAGAGAAATTGTACGTCCTGAAAATGGGGATAGTGCTGGGTTTCGGGATCTTTGAAAACAAAAAATGGATAAAAAAATCTTTTTAAGCAACTGTGTAGAGTGCACAGGTTCCAAAGTAAGGGAAAGTAAAAAAGTTAAGGGGAGAGGAATTCGATGAATCTTTGTATACACTTTTGTAACTCCTTTTCTTTCTTCTTCCAACACATAACGTAATTTCCCCTGAGAGGGTGAAAAGGAGTGAGAGCAGTGGAGAAGAACGACGGGGAAAAAACTAGATCAAAGAGCAGCCTGTTGTTTCAAATCTTTAGACGAGACTTCTTTCCCTTCTTCCGTAGTCAGATTTTCTAAAATGGTATTAATAATTTTTTAAAGAAGATCTTTGCCGACGATTAGGAATTTCTAAGCGAACCCCTTTTAACAGTTATGGTTTGGTCACTTTTTTCTCTAAATAAGACATCTACGAAACACGAAGAATACCAAGAGAATTTTTAGTAAAATCATAATTATACCCATACCAAAGAAGACTGGGGCTGATAGATGTGAACAGCACAGGACAATTAGTTTAGTATCTCATGAATGCAAATTACTAGCGGAAATTGTATATAGGACGATTGATCGACAAATAGAATGTGAATTAGGAGAAGATCAGTTTGGTTTTAGGAAGAACGAAGGGACAAAAGAAGCAATATTGACTGCGTGTCTAATTTTAGAAGACAGGAGGAGAGAGAAAAAAAAACAGGCCAACGTTCATGGCACTTGTAGATTTAGAAAAAGCCTTTTGATAATGTGAACTGGAACACACTGTTAAGGATTTTGAAGAAGACAGGAAAAAAATATATCGAGAAAGAAGGTTTATACCTAACCTCTACAGAAGACAATCAGCAGTAATTAGAATAGAGAATCAAGAAAAGAAAGCAGAAATCAAGAAAGGAGTGAGACAACTGACGCCCATGCTATTTAACTTATAATACAGGACAGGAGATGAACAAAGTTGAAACGGAATAAAGAAAAGGAATCATACTGCAAGGAGTAAAAATAAAAACGCCTACGCTTTCCCTATGATATTGTGGTTTTAGGGGAGTCAGAAGAAGACTTGTAAACCATAGTAAATAGCTTGAACGTGGTCCTGGAGAAAAAGTTCACTGTGAAGATTAACATAGGGAAAACTAAGGTAATGGAGTGTAGTATGGGAAACGGTGGAACAACAAAGGGTCTTAGATTGGGTAGGAATACTTTGAAGGAAGTTAAGGAATTCTGCTACTTGGGAAGCGTAATAACTAGAGTAGGATATCACAGGCAAGGAAGGCATTTCCAAAAAATTGGAATTTACTTACGGCTAATATAAGTATGAACATTAGGAAATCATTGCTAAAAAATGTTTGTATTGAGTGTGGCGTTACATGGGCGCGAAACGTAGACGATAGGAGGAGCAGACAGGAAAAGAATAGAAGCTTTTCTGCAGAAGAATCAGATGGGTGGATAGAATAATTAACTATGAAGTTATAAGCAGAGTAGGGGAAGAGAGAACAATGTAGAGGACGTTCACTAACAGAAGGGAGTAGATTAAGAGGCTACGTTTTGAGACATGAGGGCCTTGTAAAATAAGGATTAGAGGTTGTGTGGGGTAAAAACATAAGAGGGAGGCCATGGATGGAATACGCTAAGCGGTTTAGGGTTTAGGATGTGGTAGTTATGCGTAAATGAAAACGCTTGCGCAAGATAGGTTAGCATGGAGTCTTGCATCGCATCAGTTTCAAGACTGAATACCACAACAACAAGAAGGCATTTTTATTCGTTTCCTGCTTGGCAGTCAGTGGAATAAAAGTCGAGGAATCGTTACTCTAACACAAGTACGCCACTCGTAACGAATCATTCTTTTACATCGTTATGTGGTTTCCATTCCTGACCAGTAGCAGAGGCTCCTAGCAGAACACCGGTGCAGTTTAACTACAGCCTCCCGGTGTGTGTGAGTGCGTGTCGCACAGGTCCTCAGGGAGAGCCACAGGAGGAGGACGAGGAGGAGAAGCAGAAGGTCACGGCAGAACCCCAGGGACACATCCTCGGGCAGGGCAAGGGGTAGGAATGGGAGGAATCAACTCCCAAGACACCCACACGGGATCTCAGCCACAGAAGAAAAATAAAACGAGTTGGTTATCCTTGGAAACCGCCAACCAATATCTTTATTCCAATCCTCGATCGTGGGTTTCTTCCTGCGGCGGCGATGAAGAAACAAAAAGTCTCCGTTAAAGATGACATTGGTTTAAAAACTGCTGGAGTGTACCAAATTCCATGTGACATACTGCGGCCAATAGACTGTATATTGGTCAAACCCTGAGGACGATAGACGAGCAACGTTGGTTGCACTGAACACGAAAGGTACGTTCGCTTGAAACAACTTGACAAATCTGCTGTTGCTGAGCAATGTTTTGACAACAGCGGGACATAAAATGCATTTTTCGGAGACAACTAAATTAAAACATGCTCATAAATGGCGTGATAGCGTGATATTGGAAGCCATAGAAATTAAGACACATAATAATCTCATAAACAGAGACTCTGGCTACCATATCAGTAATGCATGGGATCCCATTATCACGAAAATACTTGATATACAAGCTCAGTTGACAGACAGACAGACCTTCCACAGGTGACGCACAAGGACCAATCAGATCGCCGCATGGATCAGGTGACTCCGAAGGTATAAATACGGCGCATTCAACGCATGACGACATATAGCCTGAAGATGGCCGCAGAAACGTTGCGTTCTTTTAAATACCTGACCCGGTTGGTTAACCGTGAAGATTTCATCCGAATTATTCACTGGGAAAGTCTACGTTCATTAAAAAGTCTAATTCCAATAGAAAGACAAATTTAAACCAGTAGATTTAAGATTTAATAAATTTGACAATTCTTTTTTTTAGGGCGGGGGATTCTGACTGTTTTAATATTGCAAGGTAAATTAGCGATCTGTTCTTCCCCGCCCCCAACCCCTGCGCTGAAAGTTAAGTTGCACGATATTAATAATTCACAAATTCACCTATTTCTCAGTTTTCTAAATTTAAATATTAAACATTACAACGTTTCGTCTCTCATTAGAGACTTTTTCTGGTAAAAATTTTAGCTGTACATGGAACCTCACTCCATGACTCTTTCAGACGAAATTCAGGAAAGTTGAATTTTAAAATATTGGCAAAGAGGTGGATTTAACTCATATATTGTATGTTTAATTCTCAGATAAACTGTTTAATTAATAATAATAATTTAGTTAATTTAAAATATTTTCGATCCTTTCTTACATTTAATTTCTGTTTCAGGTATGATCTCTGGAATATATGACCAGTCTAGAGAACATGAAGCGACTTCTGTGAACCCCCAAATATTTCCCGAAAATTCAGGTAAATACGTACAATAAAACATAATAGAAGACACTGAGATGTAAATAACTGTAAACGTCATTGAATTCCCCAACTAAAGCAAGTGCTATTAATTAAATAGACGTTTATTTATTATGAAATGGGATTTACTGCTTTAACACACAATCCCCTGTGAGGAAAATTTTCTTTATTTCATATATTGATCTATATATTTTAATTTTTCACTTCATTTAAGAATCAGTTTCAATTTTTATGGGGAGGGGAAAAAGAGCCAGATGTGGCCTTTGCCTGAGATGTAACTCTGCAGGAAGCAGCAACAGAAGCGTTGGACGTCCACAGTTTTCAGGTCGTGTTAAGTTATAATAGAGGGCTTGCATAAACTCTGTTTAAAGTCCTGTAGCGGACACGTGGCCTAACCCTGAACTGTGATTGGTACACTTCCACGCTCCACGGAAATACATAAAGAAGGGGAAAGGGGTGGAGGGTGGAGGGTGGAGGACCAGACTCAGTCCACGAAACCTTGGGGCTATATTCCGTCAAAGTGTTGAGCTTCCTTCTGTGGAGTTCATGGCTTGGCTCATGGACCCTTAAAGTATGGTATTCTACTTTTATTTTTATATCATACCTCTAAAGAGTGTTTAGTGCTTGTTATTTATATATTTATATTCAACGTTCTAAAATTTTAAATTCTTCTATTTCTTACTTTGGCCGTCCTTTGTAATTTAATAATTTTTGATTGTAAAATAATACTTTTCTCGTGTGGCATCAATTTAATTAATGATAGAAATATTTATCAAGTTTTATTTTTTTAAATGCAGAAATAAGGGTGTCTGCAATTTACAACGTAACTGCGACGTGCAATATTTAAACGATTTTTTAAATTATTTCACTCCATCGTGTCCTTTTATTAGACTTATAGGATCGAGCATATATATCTCTCAGTAGAATTTATGTAAAATATATATCTTGGGATGGCGGTGGGAGGCGGGAGGGTGGTGGGTTTGTCTCTCATTACCCCTACCGATGATCAATGGAACCAAAAACAATTCATCCATAACCCTGTCTGGGTTGTCTGCTTTTTTTTATCCTTCTCTCTAAACCCATTACTGCGTCGCGTGACGGATTCGATTTGTCACACAAGTCTCTCTCTCTCTCTCTCTCTCTCTCTCTCTCTCTCTCTCTCTCTCTCTTTATCTATCTATCTCTACCTCTGTTTGTTTTGTATCAATTATTTTTTGAGTGTTAGTGGATGGGAAGAGAGAGAGAGAGAGAATTCCCAACGTTCCAACTGTGGAAGCTGATGCCGCTGTAATATTTATTATTTATTTATTTATATAAATTTTTTATTATTTGAGTTTCTGGTGGTCCGGGACAGAGGTGCTCACTTTATGGAGTGCGCCATATTTCAACGTTTATGGGTCGCTATTAATCAGTTTTGTGTTTGTTGTTGCGAGCGACGCACTTGTTTGAGCGTGGGAGGTGGGAAGGTGGAGGGGGAAGGGGGTGGGAAGAGGGGGATGGCGGTGGAGGTTGGGCAGGGGTTGACGGGGTTGGTTTGAAATATTTGTGAAAGCTGCGCCGGTTGTTGTTTTTTTTTTTAAAAAAAATTATATAAAAACGATGCAGGTAAACACAGAGGAGCGGCGTGGGTCGGTGAACAATCACAAGACCCGAAAATGTCAAAGCTGTTTCCATTTATTTTTCCTCTCACCTTAACGCCTTTTAATCTCTCCGCTATTTTAATTTACAGTCCTTTCACTTTTCAGCCTTTTCTCAAAACTTTCTAGCCTTTTTTTAAACGCTAATTTATACCAATAAATAAAATTGAAGAGTCTGTCTCTCTGTCTGTATGTTTGTCTGGAATAGAATCCGAAACGGCTTAACATGTTTCAATGAAAATTTGAGGGCTTAAAAAGAAGAGATTTAATTTAAATCTTCGTGCATATTTAATTTCGATATATTGCAGAAGATATTAATATAAATATAAATTCTACGGAAAGATTTCTTGGAATTGCCGCGGCGTGTAAACCAACTGCGAGTTATAAGTGCTATATAATTCATTCCACTTACTATCTATTGTTGAGAAAAAATTTACATTAATTGATAAATTGGTTTTACTTCTCGCGTCAGCTAATTTTAAAATTTAGTAATTGCTAACATGAAATTAAAAAGGAAAATGATCAAGTTTGGTGTAATGCGAGTCGTTGTGTTACATTATGACCTTCAAAATGCGTTTTAAGTAAAAATTTAACTAATGAGAGGGGAATTTTTTTTATTCTGTTAGAATACTGATAATATGTGTGTACTTGCTTTTGTGCCGGGGGTATTTTGGACTCTATCAGGTTCATATTGTGTCGTTTTTGATGACGGTTTAGTTATGTGTTGACCAAGATTTAAGTAGCATAGCGGGATAATATGAATAAGAACCCGGGCAACGCCGGGTCCCCAGCTACTTTACTATCAGACTTAACCTGAAATTGCTACCGCCCTTTATTCACGCCGTTTAAAGCTTATCACGTGACGTGAGCCTGTGAAGTCACTGGCGTATCTAAAGTAGCTTTAAGTCAACATAGTTTAGTTTCAATTAAATAACCTTAACCGCGGCCCAGGACGTTGTATGTTAGCTGCAACATAATCATATTTAATCTAAAACGCTGAGAACGTTCTTAAAATTGGGAGAAGAAACGTGTTCAATTCCATTTCCGACTTTTGGCCATATTTGTATTTTATTTATTTTAATTATGATAGTTATGTTTACAAAACATGAGGATTATTAGTGGGGAAAACAAGGTAATGAAATGTATTATGGGAAACAGTAGAATAACAAAGGGTTTTAGATTGTGAAGGAATATTTTGAAAGAAGGTAACGAATCCTGCTACTTGGAAAGCGTAGGAACTAGAGTATGATAGCGCAGATAAGGAAGGCTTTCGCAAGAAAGGAGAACGTACTTACAGGATCCTATAGCCTGGGGGCCCTAGTCAACCCTTGGCTACCTTGTTCTACCTTCCACATCCCCTTCTTTTCAAGTCCCTTCCTATGCTATTAAAAGGGTGCTGCCTGCTTCAGGATCACCCTCATGTAGCATATGTGGTGATTCATGAGCCCTACATTGAACGGGTAAAGCAAAAATAATTTAGTTTTTGTTATTTGCGTACAGCAGGACGAAAAACGAGGGTGGTTTGGTTGAGGCCGAGTAGGCGGGAAACGTCGCCGTTTACAACATTATTTATTGCCTGGAGTGCATTGTATTATTGTAACAATAATTTAACTAACCTGCTAACATGGTTTAATGCGAACGACGGACTAACAAATAACTGTGACAAAACACATTTCATGCAATTTCACACACACTCAACACAACTTTACAATCTATAACACTTAAATACGACAGCAAAAATGTAAATGAAACTTCCTCTGTTAAATTCTTAGGTCTCTTAGTAAATAATAAATTAAATTGGACTGATCAGATTAATCAATTACTTAAGAAACTCAGCTCAGCTACATGTGATGCAATGTCCTTCCACCTTCAGTCATCTAAAAACAAGAAAATTAGTATACTTTGCATATTTTCATTCTATTTTATCATATGGTATTATATTTTGGGGCAACTCAGTAGCAGGCATAGATAAGATTTTTATTAGTCAAAAACGTGTTATTAGAGCAATATGTGAGGCAGGTTTCCTCACCAACTTCTTGCAGAACTCTGTTCAAAAAGTTAGGCATTTTCACTTTAACGTGCCAATACATTTATTCATTGATGTTATTTGTAATCACAAATAGGCACTTATTTTTGAATAATACTGATATTCATCCCTTCAATACAAGGAACAAAAATAATCTGTATAAAAAATGTAAAACATTGTCAATTGCACAGGAAGGAAGGTGTGCATTATCCATCTTCAACACGTGACTGCAGTCAGCACAGAATTAAACAGTTGTCCCCCGATAATCAAGGTAAATTTAACACTGAATTACGCTCATTTTTGCTTAGCCACTCCTTCTATTCAATAAAGGAATTTATAGAAGAATCGGAGAAGAGTAATTAATTAATTAGTTTATAATACAAAAATTTGTTATAAGTATATTTATCTTTTATACAATAAAATAATGTAATAAATGTACACAGCCCTGACCCATTCCACATCCTTGAAGCTTAGCTTCTTTACAGGATCTACGGAATATGATTATTATTATTATTAAGACACAGTTGGTCCGGGGAGCTGTCCAGAGAAAGGGGGACGAGAGAGAGATTGGCTGAAGAAGAAAAATGCGTAAAAGTTAAATTCGGCATGTTATGAGAAAGAAGATTCATTTGATGGGAGTACGGAAAACAAAAAGATAACATTTGATGGAGATTTAATCTGAAGAAGAGGCGCTAGAGGAGACGTGATCCAGCAAAGGAACATCCGGCAACGGCAAACCAAGAACGACGTCACCACGCAGAACATCTGGTAATGGCATTTTTTCCCGGCTTTTCCAAATAAACCATTCTCGTTGATTCGCGATTTTTATTACAATTATATCGTTCGTCACCCGCGTTCCCGGGAGCAGCAGCCATTTAGAAGCTGCATAGATTCTTCTTTTTGCTTTACCGACTGAGCCAATTTGATTATACATTTTATTCGTAAATTTATATTTTTATTAAAACTTAATTTGAGTTATATTTCTTTTGGAAATTTTATAACGTAATATCATCATAATTAAATGGAATATATTCAAATTAAATATACTCTTTTTATTATTTAACAATTCCTTGTTATAATAATATTTTTTTGCGGTGTAAACGAAGACCAAACACCACACATGTTACCAACCAACCAAACCAAACAGTTTCTTGTTCCACCGCAACAGTTCACTCTGATGAGACTCGTGTAAATAAATCCTAAAGATAAGCCGTTGCCACTTTTATTTACAATGAGTAGTACAGGCTTTAAGTGGGAATTTGAGTCATATATAATATTATAAAACTTCTTAGTTAATTTTTTGCTAAAATGCCATCAACATAAAATAATTTACAATATAACTTCAATTTTTGGAGGGAAATCAAATACCAAAGTTTGAAATGTTTTACTGAAAAATTTCAAAAGTATTTTACATCTGAATAGGTCCTAAATTATCGTAGAAACGTTCACGTAGTACTGACAGTTACTTTATCAATTTTTTCCCCTCTGCCCTGCGGCCATTTTATTTATTTGACGTGTGGTTTATTCTAAGTTTTTATTCAAACGTGAAGTTTTAAACAGTGTTAAACCGTGCTCCTCGTCTATTTTTATCAGTCAACATCAGCGGGAGTGAGTGAGTATGTGTGTGTGTGTCGACGTGACGTCACAACGGGCAGATATGAACACTTGCGTTAACTACACAAATTCATTACGTAATAACTGTCACATGTGTAAAGTGGTAGGACAGCCACGATAATAATATTTAAGCTTTTATATAATTTTTGCTCTCTCCCTGCCTTCATTTATTTATTAAAAAAATATATTCTGCGGCTCATTTTGTTTATATTCGTGATCGGCTGGATAAGCAGTTGTGACGTATTGTAAACCGGTGACGTCATGACGGGAAATTTTTGAAAAAAATTAACAATTATATTAGACACAGGATTTTTAAACGAGAAAGAACACTTTTTCCCCTATTTCTTTTTAAAAAGATTTTATCAAAATTCTGTTTTAAAGGAATTTCTCAGTCCCTCCCCCCTTTTTATATTCCGAAAACTTTTATTCGAAGATAGTAAAGTTTTTATTACATTTTATATAGATATTTATTCACTGAATAAATAATTGCCATGATTGCTTGAAGAAATTGTAAAGTCCATTGACAATCAATTTAAAAGCGACAGAATCGACAGAGCTGTGAACATAATTATGTAATTGTAGTTGATAATATTTTTATTGGCTTAGTGTTTGCGGTGAATATTAATAGAGTTTAGGGTAGGAAGGGGAATCAGATGAAGAGAAGTAAAGGAATAGTTGTTTGAAGAACGGAGAATGATGAGATGCCAGAAATTATTGTTAGGTTATGGCGGAGTAAGAGAAGGGGAAGGATGTTGAAGTCTATGGTAGTTTTCTTTGAGTCCCCTAAAAACTAATTTCCACCCTTTCAAGTGCAGCATTGAAATGTTTCCGTCTCAACAATTTTGACATTGTTAACTTTGTATTGGTATTTAATTGGGGGAAAAAATTGATATACGGAACGGAGCACGACGCCGTTATTTTATTTTTAGTGCCCGGCTGACGTAAGCCGATGACGTCACAACTAGTGATGTGGTCGAACGTGTACGACGCAATTTGGAAATATCGTAGTTTCTTATATTGACATTATATGTGCTGTGGCCAAGTTTTACAGAACGTTTTTCTGAGTTATTTGGTGACAATAAGAGATTTATAGCCTTATTATAGTCCTTATTAACTAAGTAGCTAAGGCCGTCACTTCGTTCGCGCGTAAACACTTGTTTTTATTTTGCCCTAAAAACGAAACAACAAGTACAGAACTTGGATAAAGTTGAATCCATTGAATATACAAAAAGTACAGTATCATTTATTTAGGACCGCTTCTGGGAAAACCTTATAACTCGCAGTTGGTTTTAAACAGGTCCCGTTTTCACACGTTTCAGAGCTATTAAACTTGAGAAATTGCTAAATATTAAAATTTATCTGAGGCGACAAATAAAATCAATTTACTTATACATCGTATCGACGAATCAAAGAAGTTTATTATTTCTCAGGGAGTTGTTAGCTCTCTGCCAACAATAGGTTAATTACGGCGCGAATCCTACTGAAACAATAGATGGAGTGAGAATACTCGCCCTCTCTCTCACTCTTGATGCTAAAATTACCTTTATAATGACACAGTAGGTGGGATTAATGGTATAGGAATGCCTAATAGGATTTTAAACTCGCAGTTGATTTTCACGCCACCTTTCGCGCAACAATTCAATGTATTTGCTAATATGTTTATATTATTATGCAACACGTTGACAAAAAGTACGTCAAAATGGTTTATTTCGCGTATTTTCATTCAATTATGAGCTATGGCGTCTCTAACTGCTCCAGGAGTAATGAAATATTTAAGTTGCAAAAGCGTGCAATTAGAATACTTTCTAGCACGAATTCTAGATCACGGAGTTGCAAACCTTTCTTCAAAAGTTTGCAAATACTTACTTTACCAAGCGTATATATTCATGAAATATTAAAGTTTGTAAAGCGAAACACTAATTTGTTTCAAACAAATGGCGAGTTTCATGAATACGCGACTAGAAATCAGTCGTTCAGCTCTAAGGTCGGACAAGCATCGCCCTTGTTCTCTCTACACCAGAAAAGTATTCACAATACCGGGATAATTTTATACAACAGCCTTCCTTCCGCCAGAGGTTAAAAATAGTACCTACAAAAGCTTCGTGAAGCAGAGTAAAACTATTCTTTTAAATGGCGCTGCTGTTTTACTCGGTACAGGATTTTCTTAATCGTCCTTCTAGTATTTAAATCAAGGTTCCTGCAAAAAGTGTTGAATGAGCTGCCTTATAAAATAGCACATCACATATCTTAAAATTTCTATTCAGTTTTTTCTGCTCTTTTGTTTGTTTGTTTCATGTATATAGCTGCTGCTGGAGCAAGGACAGTTTCCTGGTCCAAGTAGTTAAAACTCCATTGCGTGTTCCTCAGTGTGTGCTTGTTTGTGTTTCCCAGTGTGTGTGTCCCTGGTGTTGTGTTTATATTGACTTTTGTCTATATACACTTTCTTTTACTAATTTATTTTAAGTTTATTTGTCTTTAATTATTTACTTTATTTTGTTCATTTTTAATTTTTAATGTATGACGTATCCTATTTCCTCAATCGAGGATTAATGGAAACAACAATAAATCTAAATCTATTATCTTTCAAACTATGTAATATATCGAAATGAAACATACACGAAAACTTCGGTTTAAATTTATGTTTAAATCCCTGAAATCCGTTTCGGCATAAACAAATCAAGAGTATAGGCAACTCGCAGAATAATTGTTTATATTATTTTAGGAATAAATATCCAGAAAGAAGTTTTAAACATAACCTCTACAAAAAAAAGTCAGGAGTAATTAGAATTGAAGATCAAAGAAAAAAAATAACAGTAAGCAAGAAAGGAGTAAGACTATGATGCAATATGCAACTCATGCTGCAAGTGATGAAGGAAGTTGAAGCGGAATTTGGAAAAGTAGTAATATTCCAAGGAGAATAAATAAAAACCCTGCCCAATTGCCGAAGATATTATAGTATTACTGGAAAACTGGAAAGAAACATAATAAATGGCATGAACGTGGTCCTGAAGGAAGAATAAAACACGTGGACTAATAAAGGGGAAACGAAGGTGATGGAGTGTAATACGGGAAAAAATGAAATAATAAAGGCTGTTAGATTGGGAAGGGGTATTTTGAAGGAGATTAAGGAATTCTGCTACTCGGGCAGAATAAAAGCTAAGGATTATATAGAGTAGACATAAAAAGTAGAGTAGCACAGGCAAGGAAGGCTTTCGCGAAAAAAGAGGAATTTATTTCCCGGCAATAAACGTGTGAATATTAAAAAGTAGCTGCTAAAAATGTTCGTATGAAGTATGGCGCTGTGTGGCTGCGAAACTTTGACGATAGGAGTTGGGGAAAGTGAAAGAATAAACGCCTTTTAAATGTGGTGCTATAGGGGAATGAGATAGAGTAACTAACGAGGAAGCTTTTAAACAAAATAGGAGAAAAACGAACAATATGGAGTACGTTAGATTAGCATGGAGGTTTGCACCAGACCAGTTTAAGGACTGAATACCACAACAACAAAATTAATATCTTCTGCAGTATATCGAAATGAAATATGCACGAATATTTAAGTTAAATATCCTACTATTATACCCTTAAATTTTCTTTGAAATCGTTTCGGAGCCTATTCGAGACAAACATACAGTCAGTCCAGACATTTAAATTTTATTTATTGGTATTTATTAGCCAACGGATATCGTCAATTATCAAATAATTCTGCAATCTAAAAAATAAAATTACGCTTTGTCCACCTAGTATTGCGTTATAACATTGTTTTCCACTGAATATATCCCAGTATAGGTGCCTTAATACTAAAGTAAACCCATTCTATTTACAATTATGTAAATTATATCCTTCACAATACTATTCCTACTTTAACTCATCTCTCCCCCTGCTCTACCTTGTGCAATCTCTCTTTTCTTTTCTCTCTCTCTTTGTCTCTCTGTCTTTCTTTCCACTGAATATATCCCAGTATAGGTGCCTTAATACTAAAGTAAACATATTCTACTTACAATTATGTAAATTAGATCCCTCACAATACTATTCCTACTTTAACTCATCTCTCCCCTTGCTCTACCTTGTGCAATTCTCTCTCTCTCTCTCTCTCTCTCTCTGTCTTTTTTTTCCACTGAATATATCCCAGTATAGGTGCCTTAATACTAAAGTAAACATATTCTATTTACAATTATGTAAATTAGATCCCTCACAATACTATTCCTACTTTAACTCATCTCTCCCCTTGCTCTACCTTGTGCAATTCTCTCTCCTTCTCTCTCTTTCTTTCTTCCCTGCGTGTCATATACATTTTAAATGTTCTTAATTTATTCCCCATCATACCCTAACATGTTACCAAATATTATTACCAAGGCTCAGAAAAGATGAAGAATTATGTAAATGAAGTCTACCATCCCAGCGTAATTAGCAGCGAGTCTATTCCTACGACATTGTAACAGAGGACGTGAGGGGGCGGAGGTCTCTGTCCCTAAAGAGGCTTATTTTTTTCCAGTAAAAGAAAAAAGGAAGAATGAGGGCCAGGGAACTGAGAGGAGAGACAGAAAGGAAGGGAGGGAGGGAGAAAAAAAAACAACCTTGTTGATCGCAACGAGGGCAAAGGGTGAGCATTGAAGGAGGGAGGAAACTGTAGTTTGAATGCTCCGTCAATTATTCGTAATCGCCTTTCCCTCCCTTCCCTTTCCCGTCTCTTCCTCAGCGAGCAGGATCTCTATTAGCCAGCCGTCCCTCTTCTTTGTTAACGGTCTGGATTGGATTGGTTTTGGACGATACAGGGTTGTTAGAGGCGGAGGAGGAGCATTCATGGGATGGGGTGAAAAGGAAAAGAAAGACAGCATTGGAAAATTAAAAAAAAAGAAGAGAAACTGGAATTCCGATAGAAGGGAGGCCATTTTGCGAAACCATTAACAGAATTTATTTCTCCCCGTTATTGAGGCAGAATATTTAACTGATATTGGCCCGATATGTACAATTTTTTATTAATTAATATTCTGTGGTCACTTGCCAGACGCCAATTTATCATACCACATCTTTATAAATAATTTAATTTTATAAACTTTCATTCTACTCCACTGCAGTTAAGACGCCTGCTTAAATATCACGTACTGGAAAACAGAAAAACATGTACAAAGAATTAAAAATGAGGAAACCTAATCGAGAGAATGATGCGAAGGAAAATAAAATCAAGGAAAGATTAGCGAGGGGACACGGCAAAAGAAAGAATGATTGAACAATTAATAACTGAAATAAATAAATTAAAATACAGTCAGAAATAGAAATTTAATTGAAGATCTAATACAAGACGTTTCGTCCCCAACTTACGGGGTATCTTCAGTTATTCATAACGTGCGGCTAAACGCACTTTTTTTTGCTGCTACCGCGACATCCATTTATTCAAATTAAGTCAGATTAAGCTCACGATATTATTGATAAAAACTCAAATATATAAGAAAGTGCCAATTTAAAGTGGTAAAATAATTACAGATATGAAAAGTCGGATGGTAAAAAAAGGCTAATAATAATTAGAGAAGAAGACTGCAAGATATGACATATAACAAAAGAAGAACGAATGTTACGGAAATAAATTTAAATACGACGAAAAATTGAGACCCAATTAATTGAAAGATAAGAAATAAATTCATTAAAGAACAAGCATAAGAATATACCAGTGTTAGGACGGGATATTAATCCAACTAAATGAAAAAGAGTGAAGAAAAGCGGCTAATGATGAAGAAATTAATTGAAACAAAGGAACGAGGAACGAAATGTGTAAACAGGAGTAAAAGATGGTCTAGTATTAAAGAATATGAGAGGGGTAAAAGGAAATGCTGATGAATTGAAATTTAACAAGAATGTTATATGAATTGGTATTTTTAATCAACTAGATAAAAAAGTCGGGAAACAAAAATTGATAATAAGAAAATGTAATGTACTAGAAAGAGGAGAAAATATATAGGACGACAGAAAATGGCAAAAGAATGTGTAAGAAAGAGTGCACAAAGAATTATTAATAAAAGCAGAAGGAACTAAAATATCTATTATTTCCAGGAATACGCAAATAAGGAAGAAACGGGAATATAGATAAAGCATGAAAATAGAAAATAAAAGAACTGAAAGACACATAAGAGGAGGAAAAATTAAGAGAGGGTAGAAAAATAAAGGGAAAAAATATGTTAAAGAAAAATATTGCAAATATATTCGTAAATTATATACGTATAAAATATAAGGAAAAATACGTTTAAAGTAATAAAAATGAATAAATATAAATACAGAGAAATTACGACAGGTGAAGGATAAATTAAGAAATTGAAGAAAGCTACAAAGAATAAAAAAATTAAGTGCTCATAGTCACTTTTAGTTGCTCATCTGTTTCTTTCTTTATCTGTCATTCAAATAGCTTTTACGAGTTTTAATTGCCTGACGATCGCAACAAGGATTGCCGAAACGTTGTATGATAGTTGTTTCACCATTTCACCTTATACGTCTAGTAATTATTTTACAAACTGCATTGTTAGCTGCGAATTATAGTGATCGTGATTGAATTACTGTTGGTGTTGAATTACCTCAGTTCTGCCAATCTCGTTACTATAGTTTGTGGCTTTTTGGAGCTATTTCAGTTACTCCACTAAATTGAAATTAAACCGCACCCTCCTTTTTTTTCCCCTCCTGCTGGTGGTTCGGCTCGCTGCATTATTATTTTAATTTAATCTATATTTAGAACATGAGGAGTGGATAGCAAGCAGGGGGAGGGGGAGGGGGAGGAGAGGGGAGGGAGGAGGTTTATGGTATTCAAAGCCCCGTAATTGAAACTTGTTTAATTATATGTCTGTCCGGACGTAATGCAGCAATTAAATGTTATTATCAAATCAAACAGTGGATACAGAATAGACTAATTCACTACATTCAGTTAGGATTAACGTAATTTATAAACAAATACTATCGCGATATATTTTTTTCGTTTGTGTAATGTAATGCATTAAGTTGGCTATTGCCAGTTTATTCAGCGAGTGGCGATATTCAGCGCACAGTCTGGTAGAGAAGTTTCCTATTTGGCACCAATCAGACGTCAGTAACATGCAAGCAAGACGCCGATGAGGCGGGGGGATCAGTGAAATCCTGAGTTCCTACTTAACCCGCCCAGGACATCGACCCTTCGGAAATTTCGATGGCCTTTTCTCCCTACTCGAGAGATGAAGTCCAGCACGGGCCAAGCTGGAAATATGATGGGAGAAGGTTGTCATGTGGTATGGAATCCACCCTCATGGTGGGGGTATGCGGATAATTTTCCTGAAACGAAACGGAGTAGAGAAAAAGTCAGCGTGGAAAGGAGAAGTTTGAGGAGACAGAGTGAAGGCAGTCGGGAATGAACCTTTGAACAATTATGATGTCATGAGTGTGTGTGGTAGATGGGCCACGGCGCGGGAGAATCAGTCAATCGGAAATGAAATTTTGAAGTGGGTCAGCGCAGATAAGAGAAGACAGAGAGAGAGAGAGAAATTAATCAGTCTGTTGTGCCATTTTGAATAAGGAGGAAGCCAGAGGAGATGAGATAGAGAAGCTACGGTTATCTTGAGACTTTGAGCGGAAATATAGGAATTTTACCACGAGGCCTGAAAAGTGAGTCTGACCGTAGTAACAGAGAGACGGCAACGAGTAATTTTGCTGGTGTAATAGAATGAAGGGAGGATGGAAATTTAGGGGTATGATCAGTGCCGAATACTTTGCTCTACCATATGCATCCCTTCCTAAGTTATTAAAGGTGAGTTGCCTGTTTCAGAGTCGCTTAGATGTAGCCAGTCACCCACAAAAATTTACAGGTTTGGAGGATATGATGATCGGATTGATTCCCGTGGGAGCGTTCTGTGGCATCTATTTCTTCAGAGAGTAACAATGGGGCCTACCTTCGGGGATGCCTCGTTCTCGCTTTAGTTTCTCACATACCGAGGCGCCTATATCTTATTTAGGAAATGTAATTACTGGGGTCGAAGACCTTGGGCAATCGGAAGACCCTAGCCAATAGCCCGACCTACCTGATGCAGGTTTCCTAAGGTTTACTCTGCTGTGGAAGGCAGAGCTAGGTTACCAAAAGTTGACTAGGGACCCCGGACCATAGTTTAAGGATCCTACGAGATGATTTACCTAAAAGATACGACTTAGTCCTGTATTATACTTTTCGTAATATTTGATGAGAGTCTGTGGTCTAGTGACTAGCGTCGCTGCATCACAGTGCAGAGTTCTGGCATGGACTCGGATGTTTGTGTCTTCATGGTCATGGAGACTGGGAATAATACTGCTGGAGAATCGGTACGCTGAGCACGTGTCACTCCAAATTCGGAATGTGTCACGTATAAGATGACAGACCGCGGTCGACCCAGTAGGCCAATGATCTACATGGGATGCAGAGGCAAAGGGGAAGAGGAAGACTTTCTAATGAGAGAGAGAGAGAAGGGAGAGAGAGAGACTATAAAAACATTGGGAGGCTGACCATGCAAAATTTCGTAGAAGGATTAATTGCGTAAAATATAGGGGTTGGCAAAATACGAAAGAGAATATACAACCCAGTTTTAAACTAATAAAAATCATTAATATCGTGAAAAAAAACAACAGAAACATTAGACATTTACGAGAAATATGTAATACAAAATAAACTACAATCAAGAAAGAAGTAAGACAAGGATGCAGTCAGTCGCCAATGCTGTTTAACTTATATATAGAACTGGCGATGAAGAAAGTTAAAACGGAATATGGAAAAGGAATCAAACTGCAAAGAGAAGAAATAAAACCCCTACGCTTTGCCGACGATATTGTAGTATTAGTGGTGTTAAAAGAAGACTTGGAAACCTTAATAAATGGCATGAAGGGAGTCCTGGAGAAAGAGTTCAACATGAAGATTATTAGAGGGAGAACCAAGGTAATGGAGTGTAGTTTGTGTGAAACAGTGGAATAATCAAAGGCCGTTAGATTGAGAAGGGATATTTTGCTACTTGGGAAGCGTAATAACTAGGGATGGTAGAAGTATAGCAGGCATAAAGAGTAGAATAGCACAGGCAAGGATGAAGGCTTTCGCGAAAAAGGGAAATTTACCGACGGGCAATATAAGTGTAAATAAAAAAATGAAGTCGTTGCTAAAAATGTTCACATGGAACGTGGCGTTATATGGGTGCGAATCGAGGACGATAGGAGTTGGGGAAAGGAAAAAGAATAGAAGTCTTTGAAATGTGGTGCTATAGGCGAATGCTGAAAATCACATGGGGTGATATATTAACTAACGAGGAAGTTCTAAGCCGAATAGGAGAAGAGGGAACAATATGGATGGAGGACGTTGGCCAAGAGAAGGGATAGATTAATAGGCCACGTTTTAAAGCACGAGGGTCTTGTAAATTTAGCATTAGAGGCAAGTTTGTGGGGTAAGAACAGAAGTGGAGGGCCTAATTATGGATTACACTAAGCAAGTTATGAGGAAATGATAAGGCTTGCGCAAGATAGGTCTAAGGACTGAATAGCAGAACATACAGTGTGAAATCGTTTGAAATCTTGTGGATTGAAGCCGCTGTTGTGTGGAGCAACTTTGTAACGCACTTACTCCCCGTCACCTTAGCGGCGAAGGGTTCAAAGCCGTTGCTGACGTATGCAAGAGACCTTCCTCCTTCTCCTCCTTCCATCCATCTGTCTGCACGGGGGCGATAAATTGTCTTCGGTCGAAGTGAAGGCGAAAGCCCCTCGATGTGGAAAATCCATTTTCAACTTGGAAGGAAGGAACTAACGCTCTCTCTGAATCCCGCATCAAGCAAAGTCTTCCCCGCCGACGACGACGTGACGTGTGTGGTTCGCGGGGGAGTTGTGAGGGTTGGGGGGGCAGGGGGTGCCTCTGCCGCCTCTTCCCTTCATCCCTCCACATTCAGACGCAGAGGCTGGAGAAAACTTGTCGTTACCTTCTCCTCCACCTTAGCGCCTATAACTATTCAATGTCCGTCTGTTACAGTCAGATGATCACCCTGAGCACTGCAATAATCATCTCGCTTGTCCCCATTTTTTTTTCTGAGCTTCCTAGGAAGTTGTAACGCGTAAACAGTTGGAATCCGCTCAACGTCCTGATTCCTTTTTTTTTTCAAATCGTTTAATCGCTTTGACCAGAAGTGGTACGTCTTTTAGAAATAATTAATCTATCTGATAATAGGAGAAAATTGGGGCGGAATCATGGACGCTTACTCAGAATGTGTGAAAGATTGAGAATATTTGAAAAAAAAAATTCTGAGAAGGATATACGGAAGTATTAATAGAGATAGGCAATGGAGAATTGAAAGAAATGTATCACGACATGGACATTGCTACATATTTAAGAATATGTAGCTTATATAGCAACGCAAAACGACGCTCGTGATACTAAACGTCTGACTCCAATTATCAAAGTACCACGTCTTGTGGTAACCTATACAAGACAGCGAGGTGACAATTTGGTGTTTCCCCCTGATGTCGCCATTGATACGTGTGGTAAAATAGCAGGTAACAGCGGCGGTCTTGTAAAGCAGGTAGGGTCTAGTAGTCCAGGCGGTTCGTTACGTATTACACTTCTGTCGATCGATTTATTGTATTTGACATTTTATTTTAGAATATTTTATGTATATCTATTGTAACATTAATATAAGGTTCCGAGGTTAAAGGCAGTCGGGCAGCCCCGATATTGGATTGTTGGCGGTTTCTTTGAGAGAAGCCGACATTTTTGATATTCCACGAGTAACAAGAAACAGCAGCGCGCGGAAATCTTGGTAGTCGACAACGAGTCATGACAGAATAGAATAGGCAATCTTGTCTTACTCCTTCCTTGATATCTTCGTCCTGCTCTTACCCTTCAATTTAATTACTGCTGCTGCTGCTTTCTGTAGAGGTTATAAGAGATTCATCTTTCTCCATATTTTATTCCTGTCCTACGTATATGCATATTTTTATAAATTTAACGGGTGATGTGAGAACTAAGTGATATGTTCATTTAGTTTAATTCGTTCCCTTTTATAGAGCGAACCTTCAATACTCGACACGTGTGTTTTCTCCTCCGTAAGTTCAAAGTTGTTCTCATTTAATACATTTTTAATTTAGGAAGAATTTTGACAAGAGAATCCTTATATTTTTCCGTGCCTGCAGAGGAACCAATTAGAGCCGGGCCGGTTAATTTTCGGGCTGCGAGCTCCTCTCGTCTCCTCTCCTCTCCCTTCCATCCTCCCTCCTTCCCTTCCTCCCTCCCTGTTGACAAATGGTTATGCCTTTGCAGACGAAGGAGAGTCGCCGTCATAATTTATCACCTTCCCACTTGCTCCGTCTCTGTGTGTTTTATTATTGTCAAAATCACGCCACTTTAAATTCCTCGTGGTTTAAAACAAACAACAACAACAGTTTGCTCCACGAAGTAACTCGAGACAGACAACGTGAGACAGACTTGAGAGGAACGTTTTAAAAGAAAATAGTTCCCCCTCCTCCTCCTTCCCCGTTAAAGTCCGTCCGCTGCAAACAAGAAATAGATCCCAGGAGCAGCAGCAGCAGCAGTTTCCATGGCCCGAGACGACGAAACGAGACGAGACGTCCAGAGAGGAAAAGAAATTAATGGAAATTCGTAATAAATAAAAAAACAAACAAACTCGGCTCTTGCAGTGACAGAAATTAAGATGGATGGTTCTTAAAAATAATATTGCGGTTGGACTGGAACCATAAATTAGTTAGGAAAATAATATAAGAAAAATCCTTCCCGGCGTCTCTCACAATAAATCAGCAGCTCAGCGTCAGTCGCTAGCGTCCGCCATTCGTCCCTCGTCCCCCTTCCACCTTCCTCAACCCCAGAAAGAAAATATTATTATACTTTTAATTTTAACTATTTTGAATTTAAGACATCAGCGAATACGTTTTTTAACCTTTTATTTTCGTAAGAGAAAATTTATAAGCCTTACAACCCATTACGTTGACACTAAATTAAAGCTATATTTAATTAGTTGACTGTTGTCGTTGATGTGGTATTCAATCTGATTAAACCTTCCATGTTAACCTATCTTGCGAAAGCCTTTTCATTTCCGCACAAGTACAACATCACACATCTTACCAAATCTGCTTAGCGTATTCCTTCCTTCTCATCTCTATTCTGTTCTTACCCCACACACTTCCCTCAAATGCCAAGACCCTCATGTCTCAAAACGTGGCCTACTAATCAATCCCCTGTCCTTTTCAACTTCCTCCATATTGATTGTTCGCTCTTTCCCTATTCTGTTAGTTATTCTATCCACCCATCTCATTCTCCTATAGCACCACATTTAAAATGCTTCTATTCTTTTCCTTTCTGCAGCTCCTACCGTCCACGTTTCGCACCACCCACATAACGTCACGCTCCATACGAAAAATTTTTCAAACGATTTCCTATTATCCACACTTACATTACTCGTAAGGAAATTCCTCTTCTTCGTGAAAGCCTTCCTTGCATGTGCGATCCTACTACCTGAGGAAGTCAACAAATATGGTGACGAAACGTCGGTTCTACTAGATAAAAACCTTGGTCTATAATTTGGTCTTTAATTAATTCGATTTAACTATACTGAAAACAGGCGTTAATTTCATTTACTACTACCACACAATATTTTTTTTGGTTGAACTGGATAAGGACTGTTTGTCATTATTAACATTATAAAATACTTTCTTTTTCTCAAATTTAAATGCAATTTTTCAACAGTTATAAAGTAAAGTAGTCGTTTTCTTCTTTCTAATTTTATTAATTTAACATTGTCAATTTCTTTTATCATGTAATTTTATTTAATTAATGACATTTCATTTATTTAAAATTACAATTTTTAACGGTTATTCTTAAATATTAAAGAAGAGACGTAACTTACGTTATCAATTAGGTTTTATTATTATTATTATTTCTGAACCAATGGAAATTACAACCAAGACGATAATAAATAATTTCATTATTTTGTATACATGTAACTCTGAGAAAACGTGGATTATAATTTTACCTGTTACACTTTGGGTAGCGTGGGTGACGTCATGAGTTGCGCAGATTCTTTTTGCGCATCGCTCATTTTTAGCACAATGGAGAACGGAAAAAGAGTGCTATAAATTTATATCGTCACTGCTGAATATATATTTATTCATACTGTCCCACTATTTGTGCCTCTCCTCCTGCCTTCCCTCTCAACGTGTGATTTGGGGCTTAATTTTCGTCTCTGCAGATAGATATTCGATAGTTTCGTCGCAGTGAGGCGTTGCTGATAATAATGACGCTTTTATCTGTTCATAATTAGTTGACGCACACACACACACAATGATAAATTATACGGCAGTATAAGTAGGGGCGTGGGGATAATCGTGGCTGGTTGTCCTAAATTGTTATCGAACAAGTGTCACAACAGCTGTGTTGCGTTCGTTATCTTTACCAACCTAAAACAACAAAACGGACCGGTATCATTTGGAAAACGAAATATTACGCGGGTGTGATGAGTGGAGTGGAGAAGGGGGGAATTTGTGACGTTGGTTTCGCAACGTGTAAAAATTTGGCGAATATCGGCTGCTTTCACGTCACAACCAGAGAGAGAGAGAGAGAGAGAGAGAGAGAGAGAGAGAGAGTGAGAGAGAGAGAGAAGTTATCAAACCACAATTCATTATTAACGTAATCGTAAATATTTATAGGCGAATCAAACGATCTGCGATATTTGGGACGTTTATCTGGGTAGTGACGTCACGACGTGCGCAGTCAGATTCTGCGCAGGCGTCGTAGTAGTTGCGAAATGAAGTCAACGTCTGCGCCAGTTGTTATAAATAACAATTTTTTTTTACTAAATAATCTAAATAAAGTGATTATAAATTAATCATACGTCTCTTAACGTATAATTTGGAGTCCTACCAAACACGAGGGAAAATTAATTTAAACAAATTACTGTTACAGTCACTATTTAGATCTTCTGTTTGAGAACTTCAAAATACTCACGTGAAATAAAAGTGTATGAAGTTATAGAAGCTGAGTGAGGGGGTTGAATGCATAAAATTGATGACGTGACATCAGATCAGTCACTTCACTGACTAGGACACTTGCATGCATGCGCAGTGACGTTATCTGCGTTACTGCGCAACGTACAGTGTCCACCATTATCAAATAATCCCTTCACATAGTAATGATAGTTGATTAAATTAATAATGTATATTAAAGTTCCGAAATAAACAATAAAAAAAACTGTTTGAGTGGTGGAGAAAATTTTATTAATTTATAATTATAATATACCCAACGTTGGAGGAAGCCAATTGTAAAGAAGTGTGTGGGGATAGAGTTTAATTTACTTATTAATTATTATAATATGTAATATTAAACCCAACAGTTGAACGAAAATTTAATTTAAAAGTCATAAAGGAATAAAATTTACGAAGGGTTTGAAAGAGAAAAGAAAAGATATGATTTGATTTGAAATTCTGAATTTCAAAACAATAAAATTTAAACAAGAGAATTGGATTAATTGATATACATATGAAAAAAGGTTTGAAATAATAAATTTATATTGAGGGTCTCGTGTGGGGTGGACGAAAAGAAAGCAACTTAATTTACGGTATATAGGTCTGGCAATGTGAACGCTATAAAATCAAAGTTAACGATACCCGCGTGGACTGCAGCTGCATTGTTTAACGGAATTTTGCTCTGGTCTTCTTCGTTGTACTTTGGAGGCTCCTGATGTGAATCCTCGGCGGCTGCGTCGGGGTTGATCTGGCTGTATCGCGGACGAATTGGGTGAAAATAGCTGAGACTCTTACTAAGAAGTCATCAATTAAAGAGAATCTATCAATTATATGTTCTCTTGGCCGGTGGCTGTCACAGTTTTCTTCTTTTAAATCAACTCTTGCCGGGGACTCACCGTTTCTCTCTCCTTAGATCACTTCTTGACGGCGGCTCACCTTTTCCTCCCACTCCGCCTCAAAGTCGTCACACGGAACTTCGTTAGGAATAAAAATCCCTTCTACTTAATTCCAGCAGCCAGTCGGCTACAATTTCCTAAAGCAACGATTGCCTTGCCCTTCACATTTTTCACGGCGAAATTCCGACTTTGGTAGAAAATCTGTTTCAGATTATGCTTGGATGACCCTTTTATTCGTGAAAGGGTCCTTTATTCTATTTTCCGAAGGAATTTCGGGGAAAGTGTTCATGCGCAGACCAACCCTCACAGAAAAAATACTTCACAGAACTTGAGACTTCTTCTTGCTTCTTTTACTAAATTACAATATATAAACTAATTAGTTTTTAATATAAATAAATATTGAAGGAATTGTAATTGAAAAATTACAAACGGTTCTTGCCAGGTTTCGCCATTATTATTATTATAGCAATGTCGTTAATATTACAGGGCGCGCTACTTGTTATGTTATAGAATCTAATATATTTTTTACCTCAGAGACAATCTTCTAATTTTCTGTAGACTCTCAAGATGGCGGCGGTGCACATGCAAACAGTTCAAGAATCCTCCTCCTCCTCCTCCTTGGCTTTGATTCCACATCAATGAACGAAAGTTAATTAACGACGTCATTGGAGCGAGTTATGATAAGCGCACTGAATATATTCTTCTGATAACGTCCGGGATAACTTGTTAATTAAACAGCCATTTTAAAGCTGGAAGCTATACCAGAACTGTTCAGAGTGACAAATGAGTGACTGTGACGTCACAAGCAACACCAGAGATTATTCTCAACGGTCAAAGAGTCTTCGCAGTGGAAAAGTGCTTAGTAAGTTCTTATTACTGTGTCTTTGGTCAAGGAGTATCTCCGAGCATCGTTATGATCGGCAACTGTGACGTCACAGTCATTCATTAGTCGTTTAATTAATTGGGGAGGGGGAAGGTCATTTATTATTTGAGCTATTTATTGTCCCGTAATATATAAATAAACTGTGTGTGTGTGTGTGTAAGTTTATTACCAAAATAACGGCAAGCTGTGTATCACATTCCGTTACATTTAATTTATTTTCCCCCCAAGACGTGGGCAGAAGTTTTAGTATCGCTGAGAGACGATGACGTAGAGGGAGGAAAAGAGAGGGAGAGAGGGAGAGCGAGAGTTTGACGATATCGTGACATCTGCTGCTGATAACTTGTTTCGTGGAAGACGGCCAAAATTCAGCGACTAGTAGCACCAGCGCGGTGAGGAGCAGGAGGAGAAGGGAAAACGGAAGGTTTGTGGGGGGAGAAGGAGGAGGAGAAGGACGTAGAAGGATGTAGCGGAGGGAGGGAGGTCTTTTGTCTGCGTCAAGTGTTGTCTCCTATATAAGAGGCTCCTGGCCCAGTCCAAACACAACACCGGAGGTAGGAGAGGCAAAAGCAAGCAAGCAAGAGACGCTACATCACACTTTATCCCCCCCAAAAACACACATACAGGCTGTGTGAGCGAGAGAACTCTGAGAATAAAGAGGAGAGGTCACCATATATCCGCCATCGTGAAATATCTTCTCAATTAAAATATTAATTTTTTTCTCTCCGCCCACGTAACGATTAACATTAAAGGGCAAGGAATACCTGATAGAGGTTGGAACGTCAACGTTGACGTCATAAGATGTAGCACATATGAGGGCGAAACATACAGATAAATTTAATTAATTTGAAAGTTAAACCGTTTCACCGGCCGCTGAGATATATTTGTATAAAACACTCGAAAACCGAAACTTCAACGATGACGTGGCCTAACGAAATAAAATATATTTGAAGAGAAAAACTTAGTTATATACTTTACTTTTTAAGGTATATTGAGCGGGGGAAGCCATGGTAATTTTTTTCTGTAGTTATGGAGAACCATATTAATGCTGCCATGAATATCTTCGCTGCTCTGTATAACAACAACACGAAGTTACAACGAAATCGGTCAAACAAAAAAGGCAACTTTATCCCTTCAAGGAGGGTGTATGTTCTGGTGTTGACGACCATGAGCATAAGGTAAAAGTTGCGCCCTTTGGAACAGTCCGCCAGATGCCTCCTAATAGTGGTGAAGAGATGGAGAAGTGAGTACGGCGACCTTACATGCAAACTGCGGTCCCGAAATTCGGAAAGGCGTGAGAATAGTATCGGAACTGATGCAGATTTTCTGGGGTTTTTCTTCCATCTCTCATAGGTGAAACACCGCGTACGAACCTTAAACTTAAGCCCGGTGGCCGTCTCACATCAAAGATAGGCGCTGCGGTAGTTTCTCGCAGTCGCTTCAGCCCAGAGTGACTGCGGGGCTCACCTGATCATGTCGGGAATGCCTCGCATTCTCTCTGGGTACTTTTTATCAAAGTTCTCATATGCCGAGACACCTTCACCTATTTTAGGAGGTATATGTACTGGGGTCAAAGACCTTGGGCATATGGCAAGAGCTGTCCGCTAATCCCATTGGATCAGTCAGCCAACTGCCTCCTGAAAATGGTGGAGACACGGAGAAGGGAATGCTGCGTCCCCACAGCAAACTCGTCTCCCGTCATTCGGAAGGGCGTGAGAATAGTACCCAATGCCCGACCTACCTGATGCAGGTTTTCTAGGGTTTTCCCTGCATCTCTTTAGGTGAAACACCGGGTAGGATCCTTAAACCGAAGTCAACCCTTGGCTACCTTGCTCTACCTTCCGCATGCCCCCTTTTCCACTTCCTTCCTATGCTATTAAAGGGGAGTTTCCTGTTTATTTACTTCCTTTTTGAGAGGGCTAATGAGCGGGGAAGCCATGATAATTTTTTTTTCTGTAGTTTATGGAGAACCATATTAATGCTGCATGAACCACTCTTCGCCAGCTCTGTTCTATAACAAACACGTAAGTTACACACGAATCGGTACAACAAAAAAAGGCAACGTTATCTCTTCAAGGATGGGTGTATGTTCTGGTGTTGAACGACCATGGGCATACGGTAAAAGTTGCGCCATGGTAACAGTCCGCCGCGATGCCTCCCTATAGTGGTGAAGACTTGGACGAAATAAAATAGTTCGGCAACCCATACATCATTCGAAAGGGCGAAGAAAATAGTACCGAAAAAGCCCCGTCGTACTGATGCGTTTTTCTGGTTTTTTTTCCATATCTCATAGAGTGAACCCCGTTAGGAAACATTATAACTTAAGCCGGTGGGTTTTGTACCTTTTTATATGTGGCAAGAAGGAGGATATACTGCTGGGAAATGAGTGAGAGCCTGGTGGAAGGTTGGGTGTGGTTGACTTCATCCTTCCTGGTTTTTCCTCTTTCCCTCCCCAATGGTCTATGGCCGGTAGCTATTTTAAAGACTATGCAGGTTGAGACGATTTGTACAGTTTGGATGTGATGTACGGGAGGTCGAAGACCTTCCGGCATACGGTGAGAGTTGTTCTTACTGATAGCCATTGGACCAGTTCGCCAACTGCCTCGCTATTACTGAACGAGGTATAGGAGGCGGGTATGCATTCGCGTTCCCACAGCAATCCAGTCTCCTGTTTCATCAGAAGGGCGCAGGAGTAGCTCCCACTAGATCCCGGCCTACCTGATGCAGGTTTTCTAGAGTGTTATTCCCTGCAATCTCATTTAGGTGAAACACCGGGTAGGATCCTTACACTATAGCCTGGGGGCCCTAATCAACCCTGGGCTACCTTGCTCTACCTTCCACATCTCCCCTTTTCAAGTCCCTTAGCCGTATGCTATTTACAGGGGAGTTGCTCTCTGGCTTCAGGATTCACTCCTCGTGTAGCCTGTTACCACCCCAAAAAAAGTTTTTACCTTCACCTAGTTTTCGAAGATATATGTACTGTGGTCGACGATTTTTGGGCATGTGGCAAGAGTCGTCCGCTGATCCCATTGGATCAGTCGGCCAACTGGTGGAGAAACGGAGAAGAGAATGGTGCCACACACAGAAAACTCATCTTTCGGAAGGGCGTGTGAATAGTATCCAATGTCCAACCTACCTGCTGCAAGGTTTTCTAGCTTTTTCCCTGCCATCTCTTTAGGTGACACACCGGGTAGGATCCTTAAACCGAAGTCAAACCTGGACTACTGTTTCTACCCTCCGCATCCCCCCTTTTCCACTTCCTTCCTATGCTATTAAAGGGGAGTTTCCTGTTTCAGGATCACCCTCATGCAGCCTGTTTACCCAAGAAGAAGTCAACCCTTGGCTACCTTGCTCTAACAGGTTAGGTGTGCGATCGGAAACAAGGAATTTCAGGCCTCACATCTGTGAGTATGCTGCGGTAAGCAATTGAACGCTTGATAGCTTAATATTTGCATAAGCACTGGACGAAAGGGTGGTGGATTTACGGTGGGCAACATGGTTTTATATGACTGAACACCTGGCATTATTTGTCGAGAGGCAACTGGCAACTGGCCAACTGGCAATGTCTCTGCCAGATCTCATCAGAGAGCCGGAGAATAGACTGCTAGAATTATTAATTTTTCTAAAGCCTTCGACGTCCGTGCCGCATGATGTATTACTAAGTAAGTTAAAAATTACTGGTATAGGTTTTCGGGTACTGAAGTGAATTCGAGAATTTTTAAAAGATCGTTCACTCAGAGTTCGCGTCAATGACAAATTGTCCGACCCTGTGAAAATCACGTCATGATTCATGTTCCTTGCATTCATAAATAACGTAACTAATCGGTATAAAATCACAGATCAAAATTTTTGCCGATGATTGTATGGTTTATAGGGAAATCGTAAACGTGTAGGATGCACAGATCCTGCAGACTGATTTGGACAAAATTTACCAATGGTCAGTGAGAAAAATAAAATGCAAATAAATCCAACGAAGATTAAAGCAGTCATTTTTACAACAAAAAAAAGAGAGAAATGTCTCTCCCACTAGATATAAAATGGGGAACGAAGTTGTAACAGAATCAAATAACTGTAAATATCTTGGGATCACGATTAGTAATGATTTAAATTTTGGTATTGAGGTGAGCGAGGTAAAGGCACTTCTGCTGCTGCTTCACTTTGTAAACAAGGTCTTGAGGAAAAGCTCGAGAAAAACCAAGATTTCAGCTTACAAAACACGGCTGGCCAGGCTAATTATTTTAGAATATGTGGGGGTAACGTGCTGGGATCCATATAAAAATGAACACACTCTAGCGTTGGAAAAAATGCAAAAACCGTGCTGAAAAAATGTATGGGGGTCAGGTGATTCGCGAACAATCCTCACGAGAATTTAGAAGGTCTCAGTAATAGAAGGAAACATGCGAGGTTGTGTGCAATATATAAAGCTTATAAGGGTGAACCACAGGGAGCTGGAAAGAAATAACAAACCATCTTACGGCGCAAAATTATATTTCTAAAAATGACCACTCATTCAAAATTAAAGAAAAAGGGCAACGTACAGACGTAGGAAAATTTTCATTCGTAAATAGGTCAATACGCGATTGGAATTCCTTCCTTGCCTCCTGCAGAAATACTCACGACTTTTCCGTGTAGCGTAAATCAGTTTAGGAATAGGCTAAGAAAACTTAAGTGAGTAGTTTTTGTTTTAGAATCAGTGAAGTGATTTTTGTGTGGCTCCTTTGTTTTCTTTTTAGATAAAAAAATTACACTTCAAAATTCTTCCTTAGTGTAAACTTTTCGTAATTCTATTTGGGTTTTATTTGTATTTTCTTTGTCTATAGCTGCAAATGCCCTATAGCAGCTAATTAATAATAATAATAATATCCACATATCCCCTCCCCCTCTTTTTTCAATTCCCTTCCTATGCTATAAAATGGGAGTTATCTATTTCAAGACAACCCTCACGTAGCCTGTTACTCAAAAGAAACTCATAAAGTTCCAATTACTGTAGAGAAACGTCATTTTAATTTAACAAAAAACTTCGTATTGAAATACGTAAAAAAATTATTCATTTAATTATTGTAAGAAAGTACGCTGCAAACCATATTTTTATCGACATTAATGTGACTCTTATTTTGGTAGGAAAAGGAAGAAGTTCAAATATATTTTCTGGGTGAACGTCAGCTATTTTAAGATGGCGGAAGCCGATTTTCGTTGACATCGCAGAAAACCTCCTCTGAGCTCCGTATAACAATAGGGGAAAGAAATGTTAAGATTGACATCGGTCAGACCGCGTTTTCCCGTGACGTCAACTTTCCTGACAGAGGGGGAGAGAGAGAGAGACAGAGACAGGAAATTAGACGCCGGTGGTTCCAGATACTCTAATGTCTGAAACGCAATTAGTAAGTATAAAAATCACTGTTTTTCAGATTTATAAACTGGATTGGAACCAGGCGTTTGCCCGGTAAATTATTTAATTATTCGCCAAGATATGATTCGAAAGAGCAATCGACTGAAAAATACTCGCGATGTTAAGTTAATCTGCGTTAATGTTCCTTTCAACTTCCAACCATCTCCTTTTGATTTGTGAAAATAATTTTGTCAATAAAACATTCCACATATTTTCATTTATTATTAATAGGCCTGTCGTATTTGTGAAACCCGTTATCTTTAGAATTTACATTTAATAAACGTAAATGATGGGGGGGATATTAATTAATGAATTTAATAATTGAATTTAACTATATGTATTCATTAATTATAATCTCAGGGTATTAATGGTTTGGGTGTTGATCCACGTGTAGCAGATCTACTGTTCGTTGACGAACCTGAGTTATCTTCATAGGCGTCTCGCTGTAATTTCCGTGTTGTGGAACTTATAACGGCCGGTAGACAATCGTACGAAGTCGTGCTGCCAAAGTAAGGAAACTCCGCTTTTTCCTCTTTCTTCCCTGCTTCCTGGACTGATCAAAGCATGGTCGCCGCTGCCACCTCACCACCAATCTCCTCTCTCCACCACTCTGCTGCCATCTCCTTTCACCACCACCTTGTATCACCAGCAATCTCTTTCTCCCAAACGTTTCTCCACTCTCCTTCAATCTCCTCTCTCCATCCACTGCAAAAATCTCTCCAATCTCTTGTAAAATTGTCTCCGCCAGCCTCTTTAAAGCCTTGTCCCCGCACTTATCCGACATCTATCACTAAGGTGGCACAGGTATGGATATCCTCCAATCATATCCCTTGTTTCATTTGGGGAACACACGCCACCCGGTCACCAAATTCCCGGGCAGATTAAGACATTCCGAAACGGCGACGTTGTGTCCGAGCTGCTTTATGGTCCAGGTGTAAGTCAGCCGCAGTCCCTTTGTTATTATTCCGAGCCGCCAATGCGACGCGCGGAAAAACCCCTTCTTCCTTCCTGGCAAACAACTTGCTCATGCCGGAATATTTGGTATTTAAGTTCCCGTAAATTATAATAAAATTTTGGACGCGGGTTCTACTGCGCTACAAGCTCCAATAAAAGGAAGGATTCGTTTGCTATTTTAATAAGCCTCAAGTCTCAAAACGTGGTCTATTAATCTATCCCTTCAATGGTCAACGTCCAACATATTGTTTTCTCTTCCTCTATTCTGTTTAGAACCACCTCATCAATGAGTATATTCACCCATCTCATTCTATTATTATAGCATCACATTTCAAATGCTTCTAATTATTTTTTTTCACTTCTGTTACTCCTACCATTCTTTTGCACCCATATTTAGTAATAATTTCCTAATATTTATACTTATATTACCCGCAAGTAGATTCCCTTCCTTGCCTGTGCTATTCTACTCTTTATGTCTACAAGTAGAGGTAACCAGAAATGTCTGTGTATCACAGCAATTTTGAGATGACGTCAGGGCGAATTGGCACAAAAAAATGGACGGGGAACTGAGGGCTTGTCATCTATGTGTATTGGGCTTCACGTAGCCTTTCCCATGAAGGCAGGTGAGTGACGTAATCTTAGCCTGTCTGTGGAGAGAAGCTACTCACCTGAGTAGTTATTATTATTCCCTGTAAACAATAACATGACAGAGGCAGCAGCTAGCTCCTTGTGTGAGGCTAGGCAAGGATACGTCAGCACTTTGCATATCTGTGAAAGCCTCAACCCTCGCTCTCTCGTCTGTCGGCAGATTAAGCTAATGAAATTCTGCACCAGACTTCGCACGCTCACTCGAACACACACACACACACATAAGCACAGAGGGAATGGAGGAGAGAGAGAGAGGGGAAAGGGGGTGGGGAGGGAGAGAACGAATGGGAAGCCCAGGTAACAGCAGACGATCAAGCCTTGATAATCCTCCACCAGCCACAAACTGCGACCCACGTGCAATCACAATAATTAACCATCTTCATCATCATCATCCGCCCTTTTTGATCTCAACAGTACGATATTCTGCTATATATATATATATGGGGAATTTTTTTTGCTGTTGGTTCAAGCCATACGTTAAAAACATATTTTGTAATGTAGCTTTCGTTATTTAAAAAAAAACGTACTAACGAAATCCATTTGATGGAGATTGGTCGAAATTTGAACACATTTAAGTGAAACTTTCACACAGAAGTTAATTGCATACTAAATCTGCTTAAAAATGATCTTAAGAGTCCTGTAATGTTCTACATCTATCATTTTTACAAAACTAAAATAATAACGAATTTTAATAAACCAATTAAAGCTATTTATTTGCAGTAAGTAACATAAATAAATTAGCGACCCAATACAGGCAAAAATTTAATTTATCTCGTTATAAAGATAACGTTTCGTCAGGACATTAAATACGAACTATGTCTGAAGCTAGTCGTGAATTTATTTGATTGTATGTGAATAATTTATTAGCTGTATTGTTAGCAGGGTTCGTTCCTGGGTTTGGACGTTCGTGTCGTCACGGTCACGGAGACTGGGATTAAGACTGCTGGAAAGTCGATACGTCATGTATGATGACAGTCCGCAAGCCGACCCGGTAAGCCAAGCGCCCTGAATGGGGGCTGCAAAGTCAAGGAAGCAGAAGAAGAAGAAGAAGTTGTAGCATCTCAGGGATTTGAAACAGGAAAAAAAATGCCGTCGTGAAAATGTGATGTTACTCTTTACACGTGCTTTGAATTGAAGAACCTTTATTATTTAGAAAAAAAATTGCATAATGAGCAGGATTGCTTTGACTTTAGATTTATGGGATGTCTTCAGGGTCTCCAATTCGTAGTCTGCCGAGTAAATTCAGGATTAGCGAAGGCTACGTTGTCCGAGAAACCGATAGAGTGAAGTTACGGGTCATGATGAAAGCGTACCATTCGAATATTGCGGCGTTTAGTTGTATGTGTGTGTGTGTGTATGAGTGTATTACAGTTCCCCTAATTGGTGGAAACTGGCCTCAGTATCCCAAGTCATATCTGTTAAATGTATCGTTGTTTGGCCGCGTTTGCAGGGACAAAGGCAGTTTCCAGGAACCTGGCTATCTGTAACCGGAATCTTCTTCCTAGAACCGATTACCTGTGCCTGGCTAGGATTGTATCAGCTGTAAATTTAGCATAGACATTTACGCTAGATAAAAATAATTGATTAACTATTCTGTTCCCTTCTGCAACTCCTATCGTCCACTTTTCGCACTCGTATAGCGCTGCCACATTTCATTAAAAAAATTTAGCAACTGTTTCATAATATTAGTACTTACATTACCCATAAGTAAATTTCTCATTTTGGCGAAAGTTTTCTTTGTCTGTTCTATCCTACTCCAATTATTATGCTACCCAAGTACCAGAATTTCTTCAAAATATCTCTTCCCAATCTAACAGCCTTTGTAATTCCACTGTTTCCCATAACACACTCCATCGTCTTGCTTTTCTCTCAATTAATCGTCATATTGAACTCTTTTT
>CM067376.1:13533539-13720768 GCA_034510155.1 Eucriotettix oculatus
TTAATTAGATTTAACTATACTGAAAACAGGCGTTAATTTCATTTGCTACTACCACACAATATTTTTTTTGGTTTGAACTGGATAAGGACTTTTTGTCATTATTAACATTAAAATTTACTCTCTTTTTCTCAAATTTAAATGCAATTTTTCAACAGTTATAAAGTAAAGTAGTCGTTTTCTTCTTTCCATTTAATTTTATTAATTTAACATTGTCCATTTCTTTTATCATGTAATTTTATTTAATTAATGACATTACATTTATTTAAAATTACTATTTTTAACGGTTATTCTTAAATATTAAAGAAGAGACGTAACTTACGTTATCAATTAGGTTGTATTATTATTACTTAAAAATTTTATTTCTTTCTGAACCAATGGAAATTACAACCAAGACGATAATAAATAATTTCATTATTTTGTATACATGTAACTCTGAGAAAACGTGGATTATAATTTTACCTGTTACACTTTGGGTAGCGTGGGTGACGTCATGAGTTGCGCAGATTCTTTTTGCGCATCGCTCATTTTTAGCACAATGGAGAACGGAAAATGAGTGCTATAAATTTATATCGTCACTGCTGAATATATATTTATTCATACTGTCCCACTATTTGTGCCTCTCCTCCTGCCTTCCCTCTGAACGTGTGATTTGGGGCTTAATTTTCGTCTCTGCAGATAGATATTCGATAGTTTCGTCGCAGTGAGGCGTTACTGATAATAATGACGCTTTTATCTGTTCATAATTAGTTGACACACACACACACAATGATAAATTATACGGCAGTATAAGTAGGGGCGTGGGGATAATCGTGGCTGGTTGTCCTAAATTGTTATCGAACAAGTGTCACAACAGCTGTGTGGCGTTCGTTATCTTTACCAACCTAAAACAACAAAACGGACCGGTATCATTTGGAAAACGAAATATTACGCGGGTGTGATGAGCGGAGTGGAGAAGGGGGGGAATTTGTGACGTTGGTTTCGCAACGTGTAAAAATTTGGCGAATATCGGCTGCTTTCACGTCACAACCAGAGAGAGAGAGAGAGAGAGAGAGAGAGAGAGAGAGAGAGAGAGAGAGAGAGAGAGAGAGTGAGAGAGAGAGAGAGAGAAGTTATCAAACCACAATTCATTATTAACGTAATCGTAAATATTTATAGGCGAATCAAACGATCTGCGATATTTGGGACGTTTATCTGGGTAGTGACGTCACGACGTGCGCAGTCAGATTCTGCGCAGGCGTCGTAGTAGTTGCGAAATGAAGTCAACATCTGCGCCAGTTGTTATAAATAACAAATTTTTTACTAAATAATCTAAATAAAGTGATTATAAATTAATCATATGTCTCTTAACGTATAATTTGGAGTCCTACCAAACACGAGGGAAAATTAATTTAAACAGATTACTGTTACAGTCACTATTTAGATCTTCTGTTTGAGAACTTCAAAATACTCACGTGAAATAAAAGTGTATGAAGTTGTAGAAGCTGAGTGAGGGGGTTGAATGCATAAAATTGATGACGTGACATCAGATCAGTCACTTCACTGACTAGGACACTTGCATGCATGCGCAGTGACGTTATCTGCGTTACTGCGCAACGTACAGTGTCCACCATTATCAAATAATCTCTTCACATAGTAATGATAGTTGATTAAATTAATAATATATATTAAAGTTCCGAAATAAACAATAAAAAAGGCTGTATGAGTGGTGGAGCAAATTTTATTAATTTATAATTATAAAACACACAACGTTGGAGGAAGCCAATTGTAAAGAAATGTGTGGGGATAGAGTTTAATTTACTTATAAATTATTATAATATGTAATATTAAACCCAACAGTTGAACGAAAATTTTATTTAAAAGTCATAAAGGAATAAAATTTACGAAGGGTTTGAAAGAGAAAAGAAAAGATAGGTTTTCAAATTCTGAATTTCAAAACAATAAAATTTAAACAAGAGAATTGGGTTAATTGATATACATATGAAAAACGTTTGAAATAATAAATTTATATTGAGGGTCTCGTGTGGGGTGGACGAAAAGAAAGCAACGTTATTTACGGTGTATAGGTCTGACTATGTGAACGCTATAAAATCAAAGTTAACGATACCCGCGAGGACTGCAGCTGCATTGTTTAACGGCCATTTACTCTGGTCTTCTTCGTTGTACTTTGGGGTTGACCTGGCTGTGTCGCGGACGAATTGGGTGAAAATAGCTGAGACTCCTACTAAGAAGTCATCAATTAAAGAGAATATTTCTATTATATATTCTCTTGGCCAGTGGCTGTCACAGTTTTCTTCTTTTAAATCAACTCTTGCCGGGGACTCACCGTTTCTCTCGCTTTAGATCACTTCTTGACGGCGGCTCATCTTTTTCTCCCACTCCGCCTCAAAATCTTCACACGGAACTTCGTAAGGAATCAAAATCCCTTCTACTTAATTCCAGCAGCCAGTCGGCTACAATTTCCTAAAGCAACGATTGCCTTGCCCTTCACATTTTTCACGGCGAAATTCCGACTTTGGTAGAAAATCTGTTTCAGATTATGGTTGGATGACTCTTTTGTTCGTAAAAGGGTCCTTTATTCTATTTTCCGAAGGAATTTCGGGGAAAGTGTGCATGCGCAGACCAACCCTCACAGAAAAAAATACTTCACAGAACTTGAGACTTCTACTTGCTTCTTTTACTAAATTACAATATTAAACTAATTAGTTTTTAATATAAATAAATATTGAAGGAATTGTAATTGAAAAATTACAAACGGTTCTTGCCAGGTTTCGCCATTATTATTATAGCAATGTCGTTAATATTACAGGGCGCGCTACTTGTTATGTTATTGAATCTAATATATTTTTATTATCTCAGAGACAATCTTCTAATTTTTTGTAGACTCTCAAGATGACGGCGGTGCACATGCAAACAGTTCAAGAATCCTTCTCCTCATCCTCTCTGGCTTTGATTCCACATCACTGAACGAAAGTTAATTATCGACGTCATTGGAGCCAGTTATGATAAGCGCACTGAATATATTCTTCTGATAACGTCCGGGATAATTTCTTAATTAAACAGCCATTTTAAAGCGGGAAGCTTTACCAGAACTGTTCAGAGCGACAAATGAGTGACTGTGACGTCACAACCACCACCAGAGATTATTCTCAACGGTCAAAGAGTCTTCGCAGTGGAAAAGTGTTTAGCAAGTTCTTATTACTGTGCCTTTGGTCAAGGAGAATCTCCGAGCATCGTTATGATCGGCAACTGTGACGTCACAGTCATTCATTAGTCGTTTAAGTAATTGGGGGGGAGGTCATTTATTATTTGAGCTATTTACTGTCCCGTAATATATAAATAACTGTGTGTGTGAGTTTATTACCAAAATAACGGCAAGCTGTGTATCACATTCCGTTACATTTAATTTATTTTCTCCCCAAGACGTGGGCAGAAGTTTTAGTATCGCTGAGAGACGATGACGTAGAGGGAGGAAAAGAGAGGGAGAGCGAGAGTTTGACGATATCGTGACATCTGCTGCTGATAACTTGTTTCGTGGAAGACGGCCAAAATTCAGCGACTAGTAGCACCAGCACCGCGAGGAGCAGGAGGAGAAGGGAAAACGGAAGGTTTGTGGGGGGAGAAGGAGGAGGAGGAGGACGTAGAAGGATGTAGCGGAGGAGGGGGGGGTCTTTTGTCTGCGTCAAGTGTTGTCTCCTATATAAGAGGCTCCTGGCCCAGTCCAAACACAACACCGGAGGTAGGAGAGGCAAAAGCAAGCAAGCAAGAGACGCTACATCACACTTTATCCCCCCCAAAACACACATACAGGCTGTGTGAGCGAGAGAACTCTGAGAATAAAGAGGAGAGGTCACCATATATCCGCCATCGTGAAATATCTTCTCAATTTAAATATTAATTTTTTTCTCTCCGCCCACGTAACGATTAACGTTAAAGGGCAAGGAATACCTAATAGAGGTTGGAACGTCAACGTTGACGTCATAAGATGTAGCATATAAGAGTGTGACACATACAGATAAATTTTGATCAATTTGAAAGTTAAACCGTTTCAGCAACCGCTAAGATACATTTGTATAAAACACTCGAAAACCGAAACTTCAACGATGACGTGGCCTAACGAAATAAAATATATTTGAAGAGTAAAACTTAGTTATAAATATATACTTTACTTTTGCGAGGGATATTGAGCGGGGGAAGCCATGGTAATTTTGTTCTGTACTTATGGAGAACCATATTAATGCTGCCATGAATATCTTCGCTGCTCTGTATAACAACAACACGAAGTTACAACGAAATCGGTCAAACAAAAAAGGCAACTTTATCCCTTCAAGGAGGGTGTATTTTCTGGGGTTGACGAACATGGACATACGGTAAAAGTTACGCCCTTTGGAACAGTCCGCCAGATGCCTCCTAATAGTGGTGAAGACATGGAGAAGTCCCCCCTTTTCAATTCCCTTCCTATGCTAGTATATGTACCGGGGTCATAGACCTTGGGCATATGGCAAGAGTTGTCCGCTGATCCCATAGGATCAGTCGGCCAACTGCCTCCTGAAACTGGTGGAGACACGGAGAAGGGAATGCTGCGTCCCCACAGCAGACTCGTCTCCCGTCATTCGGAAGGGCGTGAGAATAGTACCCAATGCCCGACCTACCTGATGCAGGTTTTCTAGGGTTTTCCCAGCATCTCTTTAGGTGAAACACCTGGTAGGATCCTTAAACCATAGCCCGGGGGCCCTAGTCAACCCTTTGGATTACCTTGCTCTACCTTCCGCATCCCCCCTTTTCCACTTCCTTCCTATGCTATTAAAGGGGAGTTTCCTGCTTCAGGTTCACCCTCATGTAGCCTGTTTACCCAAAAAGAAGTCAACCCTTGGCAACCTTGCTCTAACAGGTTAGGTGCGCGATCGTAAACAAGTAATTACAGGTTAGCCCCACGTCTGTGATATGCAAGCAATTTGTACGCTCGATAGCTGAATATTTGCGTAAGCACTGGGACGAAAGGGGGTGGATTTACGGTGGGCAACATGGCTGAACACCTGGATTCTCCAAATGAGAGCAAGTGGCAAAGGTCTGCCAAGATGTCATCAGGGAGCCTGGAGAATAGACGCTTAAATATTGATTTTTCTAAAGCCTTCGACGTCGTGCCGCATGATCTATTATTAAGTAAGTTAAAAAATACTGGTATAGATTTTCGGGTACTGAAGTGGATTCGGGAATTTTTAAAAGATCGTTCACTCAGAGTTCGCGTGAATGACAAATTGTCCGACTCTGTGAAAATCACGTCATGATTCATGTTCCTTGCATTCATAAAGGACATAACGATCGGTATAAAATCACAGATCAAACTTTTTGCCGATGATTGTATGGTTTATAGGGAAATCGTAAACGTTGAGGATGCACAGATTCTGCAGACTGATTTGCAAACAACATTTACCAATGGTCAGTGAGAAAAATAAAATGCAAATAAATGCAACGAAGAGTAAGGCAGTCGTTTTTACAAAAAAGAGAAATGTCCCTCCCACTAGATATAAAATGGGGAACGAAGTTGTAACAGAATCAAATAACTGTAAATATCTTGGGATCACGATTAGTAAAGATTTAAATTGGGGTAATGAGGTGAGCCAGCGAGGTAAAGGCGCTGCTGCTGCTGCTTCACTTTGTAAACAGGGTCTTGAGGAAAAGCACGAGAAAAACCAAGATTTCTGCTTACAAAACACGGCTGGTCAGGCCAATTATTTTAGAATATGGAGTAACGTTCTGGGATCCATATCGAAATGAACACACTCTAGCGTTGGAAAAAATACAAAAACGTGCTGAAAAAAATGTTTGGGGGTCAGGTGATTCGCGAACAATCCTCACGAGAATTTAGAAGGTCTCAGTAATAGAAGGAAACATGCGAGGCAATATATAAAGCTTATAAGGGTGAACCACACAGGGGCCTGGAAAGAAATAACAAACCATCTTACGGCGCCGAATTATATTTCTAAAAATGACCACTCGTTCAAAATTAAAGAAAAAGGGCAACGCACAGACGTAGGAAAATTTTCATTTGTAAATAGGTCAATACGCGATTGGAATTCCTTCCTTGCCTCCTGCAGAAATACTGACGACTTTTCCGGGTAGCGTAAATCAGTTTAGGAATAGGCTAAGAAAACTTAAGTGAGTAGTTTTTGTTTTAGAATCAGTGAAGTGATTTTTGTGTGGCTCCTTTGTTTTCTTTTTCAGATAAAGAAATTACACTTCAAAATTCTTCCTTAGTGTAAACTTTTCGTAATTGTATTTATGTTTTATTTGTATTTTCTTTGTCTATTATTATTTTTTTTAAACTTTTATCGTACAGATTATCAGTTAGGACGATAACGATACAGTATATACAATATTAAAAAGGTATATAATTAACATGATAACGTGAAGATAGGTTAATTCATTTAATTAACCTACTTTAGGAGAATTGGTTGTGTTTATTTATTTTTGCGAGTACCTGAGGAGGGGCATACGACTTAGGTGGGTGAGGATTGACAGGTAGAGAACTGATTTATGGAGGATTAATGAGGATGTGGACATGATGGTGGTGTGGGTTAGGGTGATGATCAGGGGGAAGGAAGGATGAGGTCAATCGGAAGTTTTCTTTTGAGGCGACGGGATTTCTTTGTCTATAGCTGCAGCCACCGGGCAAATGCTCTATAGCAGCTAATTAATAATAATAATAATAATAATAACATCCACATATCCCCTCCCCCTCTTTTTCAATTCCCTTCCTATGCTATAAAATGGGAGTTATCTATTTCAAAGATAACCCTCACGTAGCCTGTTACTCAAAATAAACTGATAAACTGTAGAGAAACGTCATTTTAATTTAACAAAAAACTTCGTATTGAAATACGTAAAAAAATTATTCATTTAATTATTGTAAGAAAGTACGCTGTAAACCATATTTTTATCGACATTAATGTGACACTTATTTTGGTAGAAAAGGAAGAAGTTCAAATATATTTTCTGGGTGAACGTCAGCTATTTTAAGATGGCGGAAGCCGATTTTCGTTGACATCGCAGAAAACCTCCTCAGAGCTCCGTATAACAATAGGGGAAAGAAATGTTAAGATTGACATCGGTCAGACCGCGTTTTCCTGTGACGTCAACTTTCCTGACAGAGGGAGAGAGACAGGAAATTAGACGTCGGTGGTTCCAGATACTCTAATGTCTGAAACGCAATTAGTAAGTATAAAAATCACTGTTTTTCAGATTTATAAACTAGATTGGAACCAAGCGTTTGCCCGGGTATTTATTTATATTAGCCCGGTAAATTATTTAATTATTCGCCAAGACATGATTCGAAAGAGCAATCGAGTGAAAAATACTCGCGATGTTAAGTTAATCTGCGTTAATGTTCCTTTCAACTTCCAACCTTCTCCTTTTGATTTGTGCGATAAATTGTTAATAAAACATTCCACATATTTTCATTTATTATTAATAGGCCTGTCGTATTTGTGAAACCTGTTATCTTTAGAATTTACATTTAATAAACGTTTATTTGCACCTCAATTAGCTTGTAAATGATGGGGGGATATTAATTAATGAATTTAATAATTGAGTTTAACTATATATATTTATTAATTATAATCTCAGGGTATTAATGGTTTGGGTGTTGATCCACGTGTAGCAGATCTACTGTTCGTTGACGAACCTGAGTTATCTTCATAGGCGTCTCGCTGTAATTTCCGTGTTGTGGAACTTATAACGGCCGGTAGACAATCGTACGAAGTCGTGCTGCCAAAGTAAGGAAACTCCGCTTTTTCCTCTTTCTTCCCTGCTTCCTGGACTGATCAAAGCATGGTCGCCGCTGCCACCTCACCACCAATCTCCTCTCTCCACCACTCTGCTGCCATCTCCTTTCACCACCACCTTGTATCACCAGCAATCTCTTTCTCCCAAACGTTTCTCCACTCTCCTTCAATCTCCTCTCTCCATCCACTGCAAAAATCTCTCCAATCTCCTCCTCAAATTGTCTCCGCCAGCCTCTTTAAAGCCTTGTCCCCCCACTTATCCGACACCTATCACTAAGGTGGCAGGGATGGATATCCTCCAATCATATCCCTTGTTTCATTTGGGGAACACACGCCACCCGGTCACCAAATTCCCGGGCAGATTAAGACATTCCGAAACGGCGACGTTGTGTCCAAGCTTTATGGTCCAGATGTCAGCCGCAGTCCCTTCGTTGTTTATTCCGAAAGGCGAGACGGTGGGCGGAAAAAAACCCCTACTTCTTTCTGGCAAACAACTTGCTCATGCCGGAATATTTGGTATTTCAGTTCCCCGTAAATTATAATAAAAATTTGGACGCGGGTTCTACTGCTCTACAAGCTCCAATAAAAGGAAGGATTCGTTTGCTTTTTTAATAAGCCTCAAGTCTCAAAACGTGGTCTATTAATCTATCCCTTCAATGGTCAACGTCCAACATATTGTTTTCTCTTCCTCTATTCTGTTTAGAACCACCTCGTCAATGAGTATATTCACCCATCTCATTCTATTATTATAGCATCACATTTCAAATGCTTCTAATTTTTTTTTTCACTTCTGTTACTCCTAACATTCTTTCGCACCCATATAACGCCACGCTCCATATTTAGTAATAATTTCCTAATATTTATACTTATATTACCCGCAAGTAGATTCCCTTCCTTGCCTGTGCTATCCTACTCTTTATGTCTACAAGTAGAGGTAACCAGAAATGTCTGTGTATCACAGTAATTTTGAGATGACGTCAGGACGAATTGGCACAAAAAAGAAACGGACGGGGAACTGAGGGCAGAGCGTGGCTTGTCATCTACGTGTATTGGGCTTCACGTAGCCTTTCCCATGAAGGCAGGTGAGTGACGTAATCTTAGCCTGTCTGTCTGTGGAGAGAAGCTACTCACCTGAGTAGTTATTATTATTCCCTGTAAACAATAACATGACAGAGGCAGCAGCTAGCTCCTTGTGTGAGGCTAGGCAAGGATACGTCAGCACTTTGCATATCTGTGAAAGCCTCCTCCCTCGCTCTCTCGTCTGTCGGCAGATTAAGCTAATGAAATTCTGCACCAGACTTCGCACGCTCACTCGAACACACACACACACACATAAGCACAGAGGGAATGGAGGAGAGAGAGAGAGAGAGAGAGAGAGAGAGAGAGAGAGAACGAATGGGAAGCCCAGGTAACAGCAGACGATCAAGCCTTGATAATCCTCCACCAGCCACAAACTGCGACCCACGTGCAATCACAATAATTAACCATCTTCATCATCATCATCCGCCCTTTTTGATCTCAACAGTACGATATTCTGCTATATATATATTACAATGGGGATTTTTTTTATTGCTGTTGGTTCAAACCATACGTTGAAAACATATTTTGTAATGTAGCTTTCGTTATTTGAAAAAAAAAACGTACTAACGAAATCCATTTGATGGGGATTGGTCGAAATTAGAACACATTTAAGTGAAACTTTCACACAGAAGTTAATTACATACTAAACCTGCTTAAAAATGATCTTAAGAGTCCTGTAATGTTCTACATCTATCATTTTCACAAAACTAAAACAATAACGAATTTTAATAAACCAATTAAAGCTATTTATTTGCAGTAAGTAACATAAATAAATTAACGACCCAATACAGGCAAAATTTTATTTATCTTGTTATAAAGATTACGTTTCGTCAACACATTAAATACGAAATATGTCTGTAGCTATTCGTGAATTTATTTGACTGTAACTGAATTATTTTATTAGCTGTATTATTAGCAGGGTTCGTTCGAATCCTGGGTTTGGACGTTCGTGTCGTCACGGTCACGGAGACTGGGATTAAGACTGCTGGAAAGTCGATACGTCATGTATGATGACAGTCCGCAAGCCGACCCGGTAAGCCAAGAGCCCTGAATGGGCTGCAAAGTCAAGGAAGCAGAAGAAGAAGAAGTTGTAGCATCTCAGGGATTTGAAACAGGAAAAAAATGCCGTCGTGAAAATTTTATGTTACTCTTTACACGTGCTTTGAATTGAAGAACCTTTATTATTTAGAAAATAAATGCGTAATTAGCAGGATTGCTTTGACTTTAGATTTATGGGATGTCTTCAGGGTCTGTAATTCGTAGTCTGCCGAGTAAATCCAGGATTAGCGAAGGCTACGTTGTCCGAGAAACCGATAGAGTGAAGTTACGGGTCATGATGAAAGCGTACCATTCGAATATTGCGGCGTTCAGTAGTATGTGTGTGTGTGTATGAGTGTATTACAGTTCCCCTAATTGGTGGAAACTGGCCTCAGTATCCCAAGTCATATCTGTTAAATGTATTCGTTGTTTGGCCGCGTTTGCAGGGACAAAGGCAGTTTCCAGGAACCTGGCTATCTTTAAACGGAAGCTTCTTCCTAGAACCGATTACCTGTGCCTGACTAGATAAAAATAATTGATTAACTATTCTGTTCCCTTCTGCAACTCCTATCGTCCACTTTTCGCACTCGTATAGCGCCACATTTCATTAAAAAAAATTTTAGCAACGGTTTCATAATCTTAGCACTTACATTACCCATAAGTAAATTTCTCATTTTGGCGAAAGTTTTCTTTGTCTGTTCTATCCTACTCCAATTATTATGTTACCCAAGTAGCAGAATTCCTTAATTTCCTTCAAAATATCCCTTCCCAATCTAACAGCCTTTGTAATTCCACTGTTTCCCATAACACACTCCATCGTCTTGGTTTTCCCTCAATTAATCGTCATATTGAACTCTTTTTTCCAAGTGTTATTCTGACATCCGTAATAATTCAATATCATCGGCAAACCTCAAGGTTTTTTTACTTTTCTCGTCGCAGTAATATTTCTTTTTTTTTTGTATTCCGTCTTAAATTTCTTTATCGCCTGTTCTGTATATAGGTTAAACAGCATGGGCGTCAGACTGCATCCTTGTCTTACTTCTTCCTTGATTTGATTTCTTTTCTTGATCTTCAATTCTGTTTACAGCTTACTGCCTTCTGTAGAGATTATAGATAAGCCTTCTTTCTCGATGTGTTGCATCTCACATTATCCAAGACTTTTTTTCCCCTAATCTGCAAATGCCATGAACGCAAACCTGTTTTTTTATTTTCGTGTCTTCTAATACCTTTCCATATCTATTATAAATATAAATATCAATTATGTATGTTGTTACATACATGTTTATATTATAATAAAATAATAAATTAAGGCTTTTAAAATAATACATTTATAATATTTATTTATATTTAAGGTGACTGGAATCGACATAAAATGCCTTCGTATAAATTTATAAATCAAAAACGCTAACAGGAATAAAATCATCATAAAAGAAGGAAAATATAAGAAGTTGAAGGAAAACACAAAGTAAAAATATACTGACGGAAAAAAAACAATTAAAAACGGTTAAAAATTCAAAAAAAAATAAATTTATACGAAGGCATTTTATGTCGATTCCAGTCACCTTAAATATAAATAAATATTATAAATGTATTATTTTAAAAGCCTTAATTTATTATTTTATTATAATATAAACATGTATGTAACTACATACATAATTGATAAGGGGCGGAGTTTAGGGGGAAGTTCACGCTGTGATATTGGATCATTAAAAATATGCGGCATAAGCCATACTTTCCGGTAATCCCCATCACTGGGGGGATGATGGCGTAGTGATGTTACCTACGCACGTACAATTCATAGAACAATGCGATATTCATTAAGGTGGAATCCCTCTAGTGATGGCAATGGCGGCCGTGTGTGGAATTTACAGAGAGAGAGAGAGAGCGAGCGAGAGAAATAAAAATGCAAACACCGATGGGGTGAGAGAGGGTGGAATGGAATGGTTGCTGCTGCAACACTGTAAAACACTACAGCACTCGTGGCACCTAATTAAACCCAACATACCGAACATACATTCACTCGTCGCCATAAGTGCACAGCGGAGACCTGAAAATAAAGGGGATAGGGGGCGCGAACACAGTCGAAACTGGGAGACGGATCCAGAAACAATCAGATTTACGTCACGCGTGACGTCACACTCGCAGAGCTACGATGAGAAAAATTAATTATATATTAGAGAAAGTATGACATAATGAAACAGTGTTGTCTAACAGCGACACCGTCGTAGCCCGTGACGTCACACAAAAATGGCCGACTGTGGCTTTATTGTCACAACGAATAAAACAACTATGATAAACAATTTTGAAATCAAAAAAAATTTACGGCCACATTACAGACGAAAATAAAAACCGACGTTTCAAAATGTCTTTCTCAGGTAATTAAGTGTTACTGCGAACAAAATTGTACAGTAAAAAAATTATTTACAAAATTATACATAAATAACTTTAATTGTAACTAATATACTGAGTTTAACGAGAAATTTTTATTCCGAATAAAAGACGTTTCGTCCCGAAACCGACGTTTCAAAACATTTCAAAACGTCTTTCTCAGGTAATTAAGTGTTACTGCGAACAAAATTGTAAAGTAAAAAAAAATTATTTACAAAATTATACATAAATAACTTTAATTGTAACTAATATACTGAGTTTAATGAGAAATTTTTATTCCGAATAAAAGACGTTTCGTCCCGAAACCGATGTTTCAAAACATTTCAAAACGTCTTCCTCGGGTAATTAAGTGTTACTGCTAACAAAATTGTAAAGTAAAAAAAATTATTTACAAAATTATACATAAATAACTTTAATTGTAACTAATATACTGAGTTTAATGAGAAATTTTTATTCCGAATAAAAGACGTTTCGTCCCGAAACCGACGTTTCAAAACATTTCAAAACGTCTTTCTCAGGTAATTAAGTGTTACTGCGAACAAAATTGTACAGTAAAAAAAAATTATTTACAAAATTATACATAAATAACTTTAATTGTAACTAATATACTGAGTTTAACGAGAAATTTTTATTCCGAATAAAAGACGTTTCGTCCCGAAACCGACGTTTCAAAACATTTCAAAACGTCTTTCTCAGGTAATTAAGTGTTACTGCGAACAAAATTGTACAGTAAAAAAAATTATTTACAAAATTATACATTAATAACTTTAATTGTAACTAATATACTGAGTTTAACGAGAAATTTTTATTCCGAATAAAAGACGTTTCGTCCCGAAACCGACGTTTCAAAACATTCCAAAACGTCTTTCTCAGGTAATTAAGTGTTACTGCGAACAAAATTGTACAGTAAAAAAAATTATTTACAAAATTATACATAAATAACTTTAATTGTAACTAATATACTGAGTTTAACGAGAAATTTTTATTCCGAATAAAAGACGTTTCGTCCCGAAACCGACGTTTCAAAACATTTCAAAACGTCTTTCTCAGGTAATTAAGTGTTACTGCGAACAAAATTGTACAGTAAAAAAATTATTTACAAAATTATACATTAATAACTTTAATTGTAACTAATATACTGAGTTTAATGGGACATTTTTATTCCGAATAAAAGACGTTTCGTCCGAACGAAAACTTCGTCCCGAAACCGACGTTTCAAAACATTTCAAAACGTCTTTCTCGGGTAATTAAGTGTTACTGCGAACAAAATTGTACAGTAAAAAAAATTATTTACAAAATTATACATTAATAACTTTAATTGTAACTAATTTAACTGAGCTTAATGGGACATTTTTATTCCAAATGAAAGACGTTTCGTCCCTAAAAATTCGGGCCGTCGTCAATTATTTTATTGTGAATTTAAATTCTTGTATTTATGACTTTTGGCCGTTTATTGTACTTAATCAATACTAATTAATGACAAATTTTCAAATACCGAGGAACAAATGGGTGGCGTTTTTTTAATTAACGTTAAGGAACTAGAATATATTTTAATCTTCCCACAGACGCATATTTATGTTGAAGGAATTAATATAAATGCAAAGAACTGAGATATTAAGTAAGAAGGGAAAGTGGAGTGATGCACAGAAAAGAAAAAAATAGAAATGGAGAAAAAATTAAATATTTTATAAATAATTCTCAGTTAATCAAACCAATGTATTGTTTATTACATAATTAGATATGAAATTAAACTATTCTTATATTATTTTGGGGGGGTGTGGCAGTGGGGGGGGGTAGTAGGAGGAAGAAGAAGAAGACGATGAGGGTGATTCTAAAAACAGGCGAATCCTTTTTAATAGCATAGGAAGGAAATTGGTAAGGGGGGATGTTGAAGGTAGAGTAAGGTAGCCAAGGGTTGACTAGGATGCCCGGGGTGTAGTTTAAGAATCCTTTCAGGTGTTATGATTTAAATAGATGAAAGGAAATCCTAGGAAACCTTCATAGAATAGAGTCTCACGCCATTTGGTTGACGGGAGATGAGTTTACTGTGAGGCCGCAGCATTCCCTTCTCCGTGTCTTCACCAGTTTTAGGAGGTTAATTGGCCGATTAATCCAATGGGATCAGCGGACAACTCTCACCGTGTGCCCAAGGTCTTCGACCCCAGTAGCCTTCAGTCTTGATCGTTTATATTTTCTAATGAGAATTGGTACTGCTCGTTATCGTAAACAGAGGAAGTTAAATACTTTTCTCTTTAATTTCCAGATCCAAACACTGCGAGGCGCTCAGCCTTCCCTGTTCCCTCTCCTTCTCTCTCATTACGTTTCTATTTATCAACACGCCAATCTGTCCAAGAATTGATCACACGCGCTCCTTACATTCTTTCTCTTCTCCTTCGAACGTGCCTTTTTTTTCTCGTCGCTCCTACGAAGCCTCTATCGAATGTTTACAAAACGTTTTCCTCGTGGTGGAAGGCCGCAGGAATGCCAAGCCTCTCTATTAGGGTCATCAGTCTCTTCGTTCCTCCTCCTCCTCCTCCTCCTGTTCTTTCTTCTTCCGGAGGCCCCCGGGGCCGGGACAAAGCACTCACGCGGGCCTCGGAAACCTCAAGAAAAAAAAACGAAAACACACACACACACACACTTACTCTTTCACACTCTATCACGCAAACACGTTCTATTCCTAGAAGAAGGTGCACTTAGGCGTTCCCTGAAAACAACTTACACACTCTCCACTCAGCAGTAACCTGATTCTGTTTATATTACATCAATATTTGGGACCCCGGCATTGTTCTCATTTTAATTTATAACTCTCCGAATTTACTCCAACTACAAGCCTGATAAAGTCAAAAATTTTTCGAACAATCATAAGATATCTCTCTGTATGCATAATAACCCTGAGTAACGATCTTCGTGAAACGCTCGGTCCACATCGGGCACGCTCGGTTTCAGCTTCGTCACAGAAATCACGGTACAGAGATAACACTTGAGTTCAAAGCAGTAGTTAGTAAGTGCTACTTCTACACATTTGTAAATTATATACTTGCATAAATTAAACTATTCTACGAACTGAAACTTAATAACACCATACAAAGTAAATATAAACTTCCATAAAAACCTAGCAGTGCTAATTCAACAGATTCTTAACCTTCTTCATGAGCTGAAACTTAAAATTTTAATAAAAATACCGAAAATTTTCTTTAATCCTTAAAATTTTCCCAATATTTCAAGTAATCATGGAAGATTTCAAATAACATTAGCCTAAGGCAAAATTTTAAAACCACGGATAAGATATTAAGTCATTATAATTTAATAAATTTTTTGTCAAATGCATAAGTGAGAATTTTCGAGAAACTTCGTTATGAATGCATTTTAAATTTTATGATTTTATTTTGTTGTACCGTTTTGACATCAGAATGAAATTGCAATGTTTTTTTTAAAAATACAATGTTGCGGTTAGGGGGTTTTCCTTTGGTTGAGTGAGCATCATGTAAACGGTTAGAGATTGTAGCAGCCTTTTTTTATTACAACTCTTTCCTTTACTACACTCCATTACCTTGGGTTTCCCTCTATTAATCCTCATATTAAACTTTTTCTCCAGGACCACGTTCATGCCATTTATTATGCTTTCGAAGTCTTATTCTGACTCCCCCTAATACTACAGTATTGTCGGCCAAGCGTAAGGTTTTTTATTTATTTATTATGATTCCTTTTCCATATTCCGTTTTAACTTGCTTCATCGCCTGTTCTATAAGCTAAACAGCAATCTTACTCCTTTCTTGATTACGGCTTTCTTTTCTTGATCTTCTATTCTAATTTTACTGATTTACGGTACTGTATATAATTCACGTATATGACCCATTAATGTGATAAAAATTGTTTTGATACAATAAAGTACACTATGTTACATCCGTGTACAACTTTTACGAAATAAGTCCAAAAAAACATAACGTCATCAACTGAATGCATGATGTGAATTTCAAGTGCCGCTTGTAAAATTAAATACAGTCGCTTTCTTTCAACGTGTTTCACATGGATCAGACTGTGTATTTATTCAAAAAAAAATTAAGGATGTTTTGGATCTGTCTGCTTTACCCTAAATGAAACAACAAATATACGAACACCTGTTTTAATAAGTACTAGAATAAATAAATAAATACAAGGTTTTCTATTCAAGATTTATAAATTCAATATGGCTGTTCCTCTTTTCTTCCTGTAACTCCCACCGGTTTTTAGTCAATATCAATACATAATTTAGAAGTGTATTAATTACCTTTCAAAAAAGTTTTTTTATATTCAGGTTGAAAAAATTACTGGTTCAACTGAAAATTTTATAAAAAAACTTTATTAATTCAGTTTAAAATTATTTGTAAATATTGTATAACACGGAAACACGAAAATAAAAAGAATAAATAATCCAATAAATGAATTAACAAACAAATATCGCAGCTAATGGATAAATAAATAAAGAGAGAAAAGAATAAATTCATTAATAAATAAATTATTCCAGCAGCCAGATGCAAATTCTACACAAAATGTATTTACATATACCTTCCAAAATTGGTAACCCTGATAATAATAGAAAATTGTGTAAGTGAATGAATTTACTTGCACTAGTTCAAATCCGTTGTAACACATGAACATGTCAGAGATAATAGGCGAAACGTCCTGTTAATATTTTGTTTTTAAAGTTCATTATTATTTCATATCAGTTCTCTTTATTTAATTTAAGTATTTCATTTTCAAAATTATTATTTTAATTTTCTTAACTGTCCTTTTCCTAAAAATACCCCTGTTAATTTAAATATTTTTATTTCAATAAATTATTATTAATATTTCCCTTGACGATCTTTTTCCTAAAATATCCCTGTTAATTTATATATTTTTATTTCAATAAATTATTATTAATATTTCCCTTGACGATCTTTTTCCTAAAATATCCCTGTTAATTTATATATTTTTATTTCAATAAATTATTATTAATATTTCCCTTGACGATCTTTTTCCTAAAATATCCCTGTTAATTTATATATATTTTTATTTTAATATATTATTATAAAAATTTCTCTTACCGCCCCTTTTACTAAAATATCCCTGTTAATATTCATATTTCCATTTTATTAAATTATTATAAATAAAGAAAGCGTTCAATACGACGTTAAATAGAGGGAAAGCTAAGGGAAACAGTGGAATAACAAAGGCTATTAGATTTGGAAGGGACATTTTGAAGGAAGGTAAGGAATTATGCTACTTGATTAGCGTAAAACTAGGGATGGTAGAAGTATAGTAGACATAAAGAGTAGGATAACGCAGGCTAGGAAGGCTTTTCGCGAATAAGAGGAATTTACTTACGGGTAATGGGTGCGAAACGTGGACGATAGAAGTTGCGGAAAGGAAAAAAAAATAGAAGCCCCTTGAAATGTGGTGCTATAGGAGAATGAGATGGGTGGATAGAATCACTAACGAGGAAGTTATAAACAGAGTAGGGAAACAGATAACAATGTGAAGAACGTTGACCAACACAACTTCTTCTTGTAAATTTTTACATGGAGTAATTTGGTGCAGTTACAACCCGCAAGGTAGGGTGTTCCTAGTCCTACAACAAGTCAGAATCAATCGCCATCGCTCGGGCTACAAGGTGGAGAGACAGGATGTGAGTGTGTGTGTGTGTGTTTATAAATATTTCCCCCCAGTGTGTTGTGTCTCTGTCCGCACACTTCCCGTTCGTTGGCTGGTTGATTTACGGAGCAGGATCCGTCGCCCGTGGCATCTTAATTGCTGCCCAGTTTGTCTCTCTGTCTGTCTGTCTGTCCGTCGCGGTTGATTCACTCCTCAGCTCCTGCTGAATGGAGAAGACGGATCTTCTTCTTCTTCCTCTCAGACGACGACGACGACGACGACTTGTGGCTTTCTGGTCGTCGTCGCCCGCCATCTTGGCAGCTGAGATTTCTGGCCATCACGTAAATGTATATTTATATATATAGCAGCACGTTGGCTGTGTGAAGGCTTGCCAACTGCAGTTTGTCATCTGAGCGCCGACAGATCCAGTTGCGAGGAGAGGAGAGAGGAGAGGAGAGTGGAGAGTGGAGAGGCTTGTACTACTCCTTCCACTGTATTAGCCACATCTGGACTTCGTTCCACCAGAGATAACATACACACAGCCACAGAGATACAAGCAACAAGTTACTTGCCTCGTTGCCAAAGAAATTTTTCTTTTATTGTCCACCATAAAAGAAAAAAAAACCAACAACTGGTTGGAGAACTGACAACACGTGTAGATGGAGACTTACAAAAAACATTTATTGCCCTTCATACTTCAGTCATAAAAATTGTTGCTGAAATTTCATAAATAATTTAATATCGCTACACCTTTAGGTTAGTTGAAAATATCTCATTAACTGATTTGTTGACTGCTGATTGTAAAAACAACCTTATAAAACCTTATAGAATATTTCGTTGCTAAAATTTCATAAATAATTTAATATCGCTACATCTTTATGGTTAGTTGAAAATATCTCATTAACTGATTTGTTGACTGCTGATTGTAAAAACAACCTTATAGAACCTTATAGAACATTTCGTTGCTAAAATTTCATAAATAATTTAATATCGCTACACCTTTATGGTTAGTTGAAAATATCTCATTAACTGATTTGTTGACTGCTGATTGTAAAAACAACCTTATAAAAACTTATAGAATATTTCGTTGCTAAAATTTCATAAATAATTTAATATCGCTACACCTTTATGGTTAGTTGAAAATATCTCATTAACTGATTTGTTGACTGCTGATTGTAAAAACAACCTTATAAAAACTTATAGAATATTTCGTTGCTAAAATTTCATAAATAATTTAATATCGCTACACCTTTATGGTTAGTTGAAAATATCTCATTAACTGATTTGTTGACTGCTGATTGTAAAAACAACCTTATAGAACCTTATAGAACATTTCGTTGCTAAAATTTCATAAATAATTTAATATCGCTACACCTTTATGGTTAGTTGAAAATATCTCATTAACTGATTTGTTGACTGCTGATTGTAAAAACAACCTTATAGAACCTTATAGAACATTTCGTTGCTAAAATTTCATAAATAATTTAATATCGCTACACCTTTATGGTTAGTTGAAAATATCTCATTAACTGATTTGTTGACTGCTGATTGTAAAAAAGAACCTTATAGAAAATTTCGTCTAACCACTTGACATATTCAATTACGAATTTCGATTGCAAATCTAGAGACGTGAAAGCCACTTAACGTATTTTTAATTCAATTTTGTGTTATGGAATGTCAAGTTGTGGAAAATTGAACCAGGTGCAATTAAATATATTGCAATGATTACATAATTTAGACAACCATTTGCTAGGTCCTCATTTTTATTTATCCAAAATATTGAACACGTCATTTGTTTACAAATTCCAGGCGCTTTCGCTGATTATATTCACCCGTTTAAAAAGTTATTTGTACCAACTGAAAATAAATACGGTAAGAGTTTTTTTATATGAATAAAAAAAGTTATACAATATAAATAATACCATGGTCATATTACATTCCTTTTTCAATTTGTCAGTTTTAGGTTACCTGCTTGTTTTATCCCTAACAAGGTTCAGGTCATGTATCACATTACTCTGGAGGAGTTTACATTACGACGCAGCACGTTAGTCAATTCATTCACCTTCATTACATCGTTTACATTGCTTGTACATTATTTAATATTTACATATATTATTTTTACATTATACCTCTTGGTTTTTATATAATTAAAACCTTTAAAATATATTTACATACTTTTACTTCAAAATCCTCAAGTTATTTGCATGTACAACACTTAAATTTTCTATTTCCGTTTTGTTATTGACAACTATTTAAAAAAATTCTGTATATATATGCATTCTAATAACTTCCTTTTTATTACACTATTTTCTTTAAAGTAATATTTTTTATTTTTTCCCAGTCTTCTTAATGTTTATTATCTTTTAAATATTTAGACCAAGACGTCCCTGTTTTACTTCCCTCTTTTAAATTATATTTTTTTGATGCTACGTTAGTTTTTCTAAATTCATCCCAGATTGTACAACATTTATTAAGTTGTATTTTCTACGTGTTATTTTATACACTCCTTTTTCATTTTCGATACATTTTATTCTGTCCTTCAAACCCTTCCAATACTTTGTTTATTTTATTTATTGATTTCAGAAACACGTTCCCAAAACCCATGTTCAGCTAGCATTTGCTAAAATACATCAGTTACTCCTTTAATATAAGTTAAATTCTTATTTTCTTTACATTAGTTAGTGTATTATTTTTTTTATAAATTTTGCTTTGTTTTCATCTTATATATTATTATTAGTAGTTGTAATCTTAAAACATATATACAATACTTCTTTCTTATTATTAATTTTTCCATAACTTAATTTTTTATTTTGTTAAATTTTACAGTTTCAACCTTTTTAATACATTCCCTTATTGCATATTTTAAGTATCACCCCTTTTGGGAACCAACTACCAGTGAAAGCTGATATTAATATCTTTCTCCAATTGATTGCTTCATTACTAAAGATTTAAATTGCGGTAATGAGGTGAGCCAGCGAGGTCCCTGGAAGTGATCAGTGCTGTAAAATTTCTATACTACAGTGAATTATATTTCCAGTTTTTTTTCAGGGAAAACAATAATATTCGTTTTTTTTCTTTTCTTTAATAATTCATTTCTAATAATATGATTCCACACTTATTTATTTATATTGAATATAATTATACATCCAACTATAGGTTGAATGTGGTCCTTACAACCAATTTATTAATTATTGTTTAATTTCTATGTATCTGCCACCGGGCATCTGCCCATTTGTAGATTTAATAAGTACAATACAAAGTATTAAATTAAATATTACTCCCAAAACGCTGGTCAGGCCAATTTTAGAATATGGAGTAACGTGCTGGGATCCATATCGAAATAAACACACTCTGGCGTTGGAAAAAATACAAAAACGGGCTGAAAAGATGCTTGAGGGTCAGGTGATTCTCGATGAATCCTCAACAGAATGTAGAAGGTCTCAGTAATAGAAGGTAACATGTGAAGTTGTGCGCAAATATATAAAGCTTATAAGAGTGAACCACACAGGGGCCTGGAAATAAATAACAAACCATCTTACGGCGCCGAATTATATTTCTAAAAATGACTATACGTTCAAAATTAAAGAAAAAGGACAACGCACAGATGTAGGAAAATTTTCATTTGTTAATAGATCTATACGCGATTGTGTACGGAAAATTGAATATATCAAAGGGTGGGAACCCAGATAAAGTGGCAAATTACACCATAGCAGGCGTTGATTGGGAGTAGATTAAAGGAAGACGGTTACAGTCTGTGACTGTGTTATCCTACTCTTTATGTCTACTATACTTCTACCATCCCTAGTTTTACGCTAATCAAGTAGCATAATTCCTTACCTTCCTTCAAAATGTCCCTTCCAAATCTAATAGCCTTTGTTATTCCACTGTTTCCCGTACTACAATCCATTACCTTGGCTTTCCCTCTATTTATCGTTGGTATTAAACGCTTTCTTTATTAATAATAATTTAATAAAATGGAAGTATGAATATTAACAGGGATATTTTAGTAAAAGGGGCGGTAAGAGAAATTTTTATAATAATATATTAAAATAAAAATATTTAAATTAACAGGGATATTTTTAGGAAAAGGACAGTTAAGAAAATTAAAATAATAATTTTGAAAATGAAATACTTAAATTAAATAAAGAGATCTGATATGAAATAATAATGAACTTAAAAAAACAAAATATTAACAGGACGTTTCGCCTATTATCTCTGTCTGACTTGTTCATGTGTTACATAGCAGGCGTTGATTGGGAGTTGATTAAAGTTAAGACGGTTACAGTCACAGACTGTCGTCGTGCAAGCTGAGGTGGAGACATAAGAGGAACCCTGATAGGTCAAGGCCCCTCTAACAGGACTAAGGAGAGAGGACGAAAAAAGAATTACTCGACGTTGGACTCTCTGCGGGGTAAAGAAAGGGAAAAGGTGGATGTCCTCTGAACACTGGTGTACCTTTACTCGACATCGTCACTGAAAGTGTCACAAGATGGGATAAAGATTCCCTCTGGTAAATTCTTTCTCTTACTTTCTCCTCTCTCCATGTGTGTGCTTTACTACACTTGTGTCTGTCACTCTGCACAGGGCTCTTCACTTTCTTGCTTCTCGTCTCCTGGAGTAGTCACTTTCATTCACAAGAAGACACACACACAGACCCAGAGAGAGATAAAGAAGGAGAGGGATGCTAATTGCTCAAGCAGCAGCAGCATTCCTCCACTCGTCGTCGTCGTCGTCGTCGCCATCACGTGTGCCAACAACACTTGTTACTGTAATTTTTTCCAAAATGACACCTTCAAGAGAGATCTTCCCCGTCTAGACAGTAAAGGACGTTAAAAATTCCCCATTAAAACAGGAATTATTATTTTTTTTCAAAAAATCTGCAACGTTGACCTTATCATCAATAGTTTACAGTCCAGACGGCCATTCATTAAAGATTTCACTAAAATTTTTGACTTGTTGTGAGCTAGAAATTGCTTTCAATTTACTTATTCAATCAGCTTTCCTTACTTTTGTAATACTATTTATCACCACGGTCTTCCTAAACAGTTTTTCCTTGTCTCCGTCTCTTTTTTTCTTACTTAAATTGTCATGAGGGACTTGGTAAATTCTTGCGTTGACAAACTTAATTTCAAATGTATAGTGTAACGTTGATAAAAAATAGAATATGGTAGTACAAAGGTAAAACCAGTCGGCTTGAGATAAATTGAAAAGAAGGCTGAAAAAAAAGGAAAGTAAACCCTAGACAGTTTGGCGCCCGTCAGGGTTTTCTAAAATCATCGAGACTCCGTGACACGTAGCTGTGACGAAGCCTGGTTATCAGGGCCGGATTTATAAGAAAAGAGACCCTAGGCTATTTCACTTATGAGACCCTTTCATCTCCCATTTTTTTAAGTTTGTAAATTACATGAGAGATAATAAACTACATAAAATTTCTACTTATTTTCGGTCCAGTGTTTTATAAGAGTGTAATTTTAATTTTGCTAACAATTTGAATGTTGATCTTGAGGTCCTAGGCTGAAGCCTAGCTAGCCTATTGGAAAATCTGCCCCTTCTGTAATTTTCCCCAAACATCCGTGGAAAGCGGGGTGAATTTTTGTATTTTTTTCTTTTTTTGCGATCTGTCACTTTAATAGTTTTTGTACCCATAACATCAGTCTTTTATCTATATCTGTATTATTTAAGTCGATAAAAGTAGTAGTGCTTTAATTGAAGTGCGTAGCTCAATTTAGAAGAGAGGCAAGAATGGGAAAAAAGTGTCGACCGGATCAAATGACTGGAAGCGAGAACTTCCCGCTTTTCCGGGCAGGCACTCTACCACTGAGCTAGTCCGATTCCACTCCGGTAATCCTTCTTCACAATCTAATTTCTAGGAATTCAGTGAAGAACGGACACTGTGGACGTTGATCAAACATATACAATAGGAGATCATCATGAGTCACTACCCCAAAGACTTTGGCGAAGTCTATCGCGGCGACACACGCACCGTTATTATTTTCACCAGGAATCTCTCTTCTTGACGAAATGTCGTGATGGGCCGTACCTTTGAGAGACGCGATAAATAAGCTTTAATGTTTAACATAAAGGAGGGACAAACATCATTCGAAAATAATTGATGACGGATTCGGGGGAGTGAGGTCCAAGGGGTGAACGAATACGGGTTAACTGGGAAACAGACCAGGGCGGAATCAGTAAAAATATTTACGTTTCCGCCGTTTTGAAGATTAAAATGGCCGAATGCGTAACTCTCTCTCTCTCTCTCTCTCTCTCTCTCTCTCTCTCCTCTCTCTCTCTCTCTCTCTCCGGCGTGTTTACTCATTTCCTCGTAACCGGGAGGATTGAAAAGGCAAACATCAACATGGACAACGTTGTGGTCCTCACTACTCTCTCTCTCTCTCTCTCTCTCTTTCTCTCTCTGTCTCTCTCTCTCGGTCTGTGTACGTCTATTATAGAGAGGAAACAACCATCAGCGACTGATAACGTCGAATGGTGTGTGCGAGAGTGTATGTGTGTGGCAGATTGTCGATGAATATTGCCGCAATATCGAAGGGGCGTTCGAGTATCGATTTCCCCTCTCTCATCGACACTGGCGGCGGCGAACAGACCAGTAAATGCAACTCTCTCTCTGCTGCGGCGGCGACGGCGATAATATTATCTGTGAAAAGTTTGGGCTGCTGATAAGAGCGCACGGTCCGGGTGTAAAAAAAACACAGCTCTCTGCATTTTCTCTCTCTCCTGAAGTGTGAATGTTTCTCCGTGACAGTAAAAAAGAGGGAGAAAGAGAGACACTCGAACAAACAAGGCGGAAAAAAAACAACGCTTTTATTTGCATAATCGTAACAACAGGAAAGAGCCGTAACATTTTTTTTAACCCAAACCAATCGGCGGCAGCAGAAAATTACAGAGCTAGTTCCAGGAGGAGATTCAGAGAGGGGGAGGTGGGAGAGAAAAAAAAAGAATTATGGTATGATGTGGAAATTGAACATCTCTGCGGGAAATGAAAACGATATCCTTTTGATGGGAAAGTGACTAAGAGGCGGAAAGAGAGAATACAAAACTTCAAAAGGAAGTACTTAATAAACATCATGAAGGAATAACGACGTTCATAAAGCTTGGTGCCTGCAGTTTTCTGGGTATTTTATTTATATTAGCCAGTTACCGTGACTCTAATCTCTTGCTCTTTACATTCCATTAAAGTGGTATCGATACCGTTACTTACCTTGTCACTACCACAATGGCGTCGAAACGTTTACTTCACCATAACTGCCGTAAGGATTCGCAACACCTTAATCGAGTTCAGAAATCTGCTTGAACCTTAAAAAAATCAGTAATTAAATTAACCACTTAATTAGAAAGAATGTTGAGAAACGTAAGGAAAGGTGGACGCTGACGGAAATCATTTAATACTCTGTTCCCTTAAGACGGGTGAAAATACTCCCGGTTCCTTAAGAATGTAAAACATAAATACTTCACTACTGAAGGAGACTTGAACGTATTTTAAATACACTCTGGGATTCTTAAAAAAAGGTCATCTTCACTTTAAAGCGCTGAACTATATATTAAACGGCATTTTGAATCTCAGAATTAAACTCAGCGACTTCCACAACCCGGGTTTCGACGCCAATCTCGGTTAGTGTCGTGTTATTGTTATTATTTTTTCATATTATGCGCGGAGTGGGGAATACACCAAGTTTAATTGATCAGGATAAATATTAAGACTGTTTATATTTATGTTTTAGTAATTCCTCCAGCGTTTACACTTCTTTACTTTTCTTAATTTTTCCTTGTAATATCATTTATTCATTTACGTCTAGTTATTCTATAGTTTTCTTCATAATTGGTTCCAGTAACATTCTTATCTGTCTCTCTCTTTCATATTCACTTTTTTACTTTATTTTCTTTCTTACCTTACTTTTTTCTCCACTTATGGTTTGATTTTTATAATTCACGTTTACTTAATAACACGCTATGATGTCCACATTTATTCCTCCCTTCGTCCTATTTTTATTTATTTCGTGGCCTATAAGTTTTTTTTAATTACAATATCTCTTTTATCTTTTTCTTTCATACCTCGCTATATTTTTTCGTTCAGCTATCGTCTTCACCTTTCTTTATTTTTCTTCTATTGTCATTTTTTAATATTACTGTCTTTCTATTTTCTTTTATATTTTGTTATCTTTTTTACATGTATTTAGATTGTATATCAGATTCTCCTTTCTTATTAATTTGTTTCTGTATCATCAATTCCCGTCTGATTCATCATTTTTTCTTTTATTATCTTCTTTCTGACTTTATTCTTACCTATTTTATTCCTTGATTTCTATAATTTCAATTTTATTTATTTATTAACACAATTTATTTTTCCTTCGTCTCGTTTTTGTTTATATTCTGGTTTATTATTTATTATTTTTCTATTGCTAGTAGTTAATAATATTTCGTTTTCTTTATTTTTCTATTTCTTGCTGTATTTTTCTTCTTTAAATTTCGTTATTTTCTTATTATTTTGCCTTTTTTAGTTAATAGGCTAGATGAGAGTGATCCTGAAACAGGCAACGACCCTATAATAGTATAGGAAGGTAATTAAAAAGGTAGGATGTTAAAATTAAAGCATAGCATCCAAGGGTTGAGTAAATACCCTGGGCTGGAGTTTAAGCATCCTACCCGGTGTTTCACAAACAGTATTTTCCTTTCATCCTCCTATTCCTTCACCCTATAATAATATTTCTAGTTTTTAGTTAATGAGTTAGTATTTCTCTAAAAAATTAATAATAGAGGAATTTTCTGTAACACAACTTTTGTGTGTGAAGATAAGGGATGTTATAGATGTACCAGAAAACTGGTTAATTATGTTCTAAATGATTATTAAAATAAAAAAGGTCCATACTGACATCGTCCCCGTCCTCTTCATCTTTGATATTAAAGTGTCAACGAAGTTCCAAGGAGAAAGGAACACGAAAATATTACCCCTGGTACAGAGACCGTTCAAAGCGAAATTGGGACGGGCGTGGGGAAAGAATTTTCTTATAAGAATAAAGACCTAAAAACTGGGGATAAGAAATTATATTATATCATCGTGTTTCCAATTTTTTTCCCGAAACTCCTTTCCCCTCCCCCTCTTTTCATTTCGTGTTAAATTTAGCGTCGTTATGACGTCATAAGTAATGAAAAGTGCGTTGTAAATATCGCGGTAAAGAAAATTGTGTAGTAAAAATTAGTAGACAGAGAAATTATGGAGTCTGACAGAAGGAAAATTGGAATTAGGGATTCCGTAGTTTTGTGTAAATGTGCCACAAACTAAAAAAGAGGAATCTATTCCTTGGCCTCATTTCCCAAACACCCCTGCATAACCTCCTTCTCCTTAACTCTCTCTTCCCTTGGAGGTTTCAGTCGCAACAAACAGGGAAGAGACGACGACGGTAAAATAAATCTCTGGATAATCCTTGGCGGACATGTTGGGGGAAGTAGAAGGAGGAGAAGTCCTGTGAGTACGACGACGAGGTCAGCAGGGTTTTGTTTACAAGGACGGACGCGGGTATCGACCCAGAGACGACGTCCTTTCATCCCCACACAAACTAGGTCCGTGTTCTCTCTCTCTCTCGCTCCCAAGCGATCAGATAGAAGACAGCGACGACGACGACGAGGAGAAGGAGGAAGGAGGAAGGAGGGAGGGGAAAAGACGTCGCCCCTTTGCCGAAAACATTTTCCAGTCGCCCGAGCAACAAGGTCTGTCGGCACAAGGGATGAAGGGGAGGCGAGTCCCCGTAGGGAAAAAAAAACGAAGGGCTCCCAGCAACGAGGAGGAAAGAGGGGAGAGGCAAAATGTAGGTCACGGATGTTAGTCAATACAAGAGTGAACCTAAGACGAGATTGTTATAGAGGCGATACGAGGCGTGTAAAATGGTTTGCTGACGAAGTCAACTCACAAGTAAATTTCCATTCGAGTATAAAACGAAACTTGGACACGATAAGAAAAACGAAAGAGGAAAAAGGAAGTAAAACAGAAACGGGGACAAAGGTATACTGAATGAAAAGGACCGAGAAAGAGAGAGATTATATTCAGAAGAGAACGTCAGAGGGATAAGAGCGAAACGTATCGGATATTTTATTATATAAAATATTATATAAAAGAAAAAGATTATTTTTAAGGTGGTAAATCAATTACGGAGAAATATGGTGAATAGGAAATTAAAATTTTGAATTAATTGGATGAAGGCCCTATTAAATAGGATATTCTTCCATTTCTGCGCCGATATTCAGAGAAAACTTCAATAAAAAGTAGATTAGATGTAGGGAAAATCGTTATAACAGAAATAAAGTAGGAAAGAAAGAATATATGTATAAAAATTTTAAAACAATGAAAAAACGGAAGATAAAACTAATGGATAGAAAAGAAGAAAATTGAATTACGAAAAAAATTAAGAAACGCAGAAGGATTTTATTAATTTAAAAATGAACTAAAGAGGAAAGATTAAAATGAAAGGATAGTAAATAAACGAAAGAAATATAAGACAAAGACAGCTCATTTGAAGGTAATGACGTAATGACCGAAGAAGATACTCATCAAATGTATAATTTAAAGAATAAATCAAACAATAACCTGACGAAAGAAATTATAAGTCGCAGAAAGAAAACTAACCAATATTTATTTGCGGGGGAGGGGTAACAGGCTACATCAAGCTGTTCCATAAATAGGCAACTCCCCTTTAATAACATGGGAAGGGAATTTAAAACGGGGGATGTAGAAGGATCTAATTTTAGGATAACAAGTAAATAAATGTCAAGAATAAGCACACAAGAACGACGTCAAAAATCTGAATGAATTTAAAGCAAAGAAAGAAGGAATGAATATAATAGGCGTGGCAAATAAAATAAAACCAATAAAGAAATGAAACAAGGAAGGTCGAATAATTTATTAGAGGTTAATAGAGCGTGAGTGAGGAAAACCTCGTTCATAAAGGAAATAATTATGAATAAAAGTAGGAAGGAAGACAACTAAATAATGACAAGTAAAAACAAAATAACAAATTAAAGGGAAAAATAAAGCCAGATTATTTGAAGGAAAGAGAGAATTTAGATAGGGAAGGATGAAAGTGGGAAAAAAAGACGATAAGAATAAAAAGATTAAAAAAAACGTTTTACTATTACGTAATGCTAATATAAAAATATTATATAAGACAAAAAACAGAAATATAATAAACGTGAAAAGAAAAATTTGTATTAAAAATCAAGTAAAAACGAAATTATTAAAAGAGAAAAATAAGTGGAGGTATAAATTAATGACAAGGAAAAAATTGATGAAAGAGGAGAATGAAGAGAAAGTAAAGATCAGAGGGAGTGAGAAGGTAAAAAGGTAAATAAAGAAATTTGAATAAAATTACGAAAAACGAGAGTTATTAAAAAATTACAGTGGAAAAATAATGGTATCGAAAACAAAAAAAAATTAAAGGCAGAAAACAGACCCTGTAATAAATTGCAGTAAAAGAGTAATAAACTAAAGCCAAATTAAGATTAAGAGAGGGTCGGAAGCTTGAAAACAAATATATTAATGGAGAATAAAACGAGCAATTTAAATAAAAGCTGTTAACTCTTGCTAGTATTTATAACGACAATTTCATTCACTTTATCATCGCTCTACTGTTACTTATTGGTTATCAATATTTCCTAGTTCATCGTTATCGATATTTTCCATGTACTTATTTAATATCTTCCACCATTCGTACTTTCTTCATATTCCTTTCGCTCTCTGATTTTTCACTTTTTCCCATACTTTCCCTTTCATTTGCATCTTTCTTCGATTATTTCCCTAACATTAATTTTTACTACCATTTATTTTTCGCTTCTCATAATTTCGTTTAACATGATATTAAATATTTTTGGTTTTCCGTTCTGTAAATATTTTTATGTTTCTGTATTCAACAGCTTATTTTTATTGTTTTTTTTCTACGTTCATTAATTACTATTAAAATATTTTCGTCGTATTTTTATTCCCGCTCACTATATTTTTCTTCTTCCTTCCGTCGTTCACTATCGTAATTCTCCCTTACTTTATCATCCCATCATTTAAATGAGTTAAATTAACGACATATTTTATCACACTTTGGTTGAAGGTGCACTTGTAGGAAGTCAAGTTTAGATTATTTATTCAATTGGGATCCATTTTTTCATAAAAATTTAAAACTACCTCTCATGGTGACTAGACTAACTAAAAACCGTTTTCTGTATCTGGTAGTTAGTCTATTCATTTAATTATTGTCATTAGTTTATTATTCCGTCTGGTTTTCGTAGTTCCCACTGTTAGGTATAACCCGTTAAAGGTAATTCTGCGGTAATTATTTTTTTCTTTAATTTTTACCGTTAAGTGACTACGTTTGTTTAATTAAAATTAGTCTTCGAGTTTATTATTAAAAGTTTCCTTCGCTTGAGAAAGATGTTCAACGTGGTAGTCGAATCGTTGCTGTATATTTTAATGTCAGTAGCTTAATTGTCTATTATCTGTTTTCCTCTGTTACAATTTAATTATAAGACGACTTTTATTAGTTTTTGATTTGTAACGCTCCCCTGCACACGCTAATGGCCGCTTTACCCGCGCCGTTGAGTATTTGATGACGCGGTTTGAACTGACAAGACGTTACGTTCCTTACGCGCCATTTACAAACCACGGCGGCGGCAACACCGAAACCCAAAAACCGCGACGTCGTACTACGCAAGGGTGATAAATTGTCTGGAAAAGACTAGGCACGACGGAGGTTTGGGGTTTAAAAAAAATTCCTTGATGAGGGAGGGTGGAAAGGCGGGGGGGGGGGAGGATGACGAGAAGAGGGAGGAAAAGCGCGGGGACGGGGAATGGAAAGGAAGAAGGGAAGGGTCGACATTCGCGTCGCTCGGTTTTACATAGATGTAGACCCAGCGACTATGAGACAGGAGGAGGAGGAGGAAGACCATCAATATTTAAATTCTCCGGGGGCGGGAAGAAGGGGAGGGGGTGGGGTTGGGGAGGTCCAGACGAGGAGTAATACGGCCTGAGGGACGACGCTCAGCTAACTCGATATTCAAGGCTCTGTGTCAGCAAGATCTGGTGCTGCTGCTGTGAACCTCCTGGTATCGACCGTCACCGCCGCCATCCAGAGACCTTCGACGCCTCCCTCCCCTTCAAAGTAAACACATGCATGTTCTGTCTGCTCTGTCCCTCCCAAAACACACACTTTCTCTCTCTCTCCTTGTGTGTGTTTTCTTTTCCTTTTACGACCTGTTACAGTGTTGGTTCAGCAGGTACGACGAGCAGCAGCAGCGGAGGCGGAGGCGGCAGGAAAAGTTGTAAAAGAAACGAGAGGAATTCCAAACGAACCCCCACCCCCCCACCTCCTCCTTCATTCCTGACGTCGACTCCGTCCTGAGCGTCCCACAGCAATAGTTGACGCCTTACGCATTCATTGTTTACAACTATGAGCCGGGAACGACGTGAGACGACGACAGTTACGTGACGGAAGCAAAAACTGCGGCCATTAATAATTATCAACACTGTGACGTGTTTTTTTATTTATTTATAAATATATTAAATATTAGTTATGTTTAGATGGGTGGTGGGCGCCAATAAATATCTACTTTAAAATTTTTACAGTTTTTATTCTTAACAAACTAAAAAACAAGATTACAATATTTAAATTTAATGAATTTAATTTTCCTAGCTCAGCCTTAATTAGAAATTATATTGCAAGAGACTTAGTAAATAGAATCTACTTTCCCTCAGGGTTGTATCACGTGTTTATACACATAGCAGAGCGAGATTATTGCCTTGGTTCCTTACTGTACAAGTTTCTTTGTTGACCCGCAGTCCTGGGTTTTACACAAAGGCAGCTTCCGGGTCAGCATAGAGACAGTCAGCAAGCCTCGAATTTTGGTGTAGTTTCCTTGTTGTCCTTGCAGCCAGGCCGCTTCTCCTCTTAGCCCTGGCCGTCCTCTCACCTCCGACTCTACTTTTTGAATCCCCTGGCGAGGTCCTTTCTACCTCAAAACTAACCTCTCCTCAAACGTGGTTCGTCTCCCTGCTCTTTCTATTTTTCCCAGGTCCTCCAATGGGGTTGGCGGCGTTCCTACTACCCTTCCTCTCCAAAAATTCAAATTTTGGGAGGAGGGGCCACCCCTAGCAATCCTGGGGGAACTGTTTTTTTTTCGGTGAGACGCAAATACCTTTGAGACAAAGACTGCACCCGTCAGGCTACAAGTTATTGTTTTGCTTGTCTTGTCTGGTTTTTCCACGGAATGTTGCCTGCCTGCCTTGCGAATACCTCAGGACTGTTCTCTACAGAATTTTACACAAAATGTTAACTTAATTTATCTGAAATTTTATACGCGTTACAACACCAAATGTTTTTGTTTTATACGTTGGTACTTTACAGGATGATCGTAGGAATTTAAAACAGGCAGAAATGTTTTTTTTTAAAAGTTTTATTGTATATATTGCCACATCTGAGAACCTTCAGCCTTAGCTTAGGTTTTCAGAGCTGGACAGCATAAATGTGGAATTTGGTTCGAGACCCAACTCAACGCAACTATTTCTATTGTTATTCACTATTTCCATTTTGAGAATATTCTGTCTCTGGAATATTCCACGGATGTATAAATTGTACTGGACCTCGAAGAGGAGGCAGTCTTTCGCAGTACGAGCCTTCGTACAGCATTTCCGATTAAATAAACGCCTTTAGTAGCCCCTGTTGTTGTTGTTGTGGTATTCAATCCTAAAGACTAGCATGATGCAACCTTCCATGCTAACATAACGTGTGCAAGCTTTTTCATTTCCTTTATAACCAGCATAACACTCACCCGTAATCAGCTTATCGTATTCTATCCTTGCACTCCCTATTTTGATCTTACCCCACACACACACTTCCCTCTAATGCTAATTTTACAAGATCATCGTGTCTCAAAACGTTGCCTATTAATCTATCCCTTCTCTTAGTCAACGTTCTCCATATTGTTCGCTTTTCCCCTATTCTGTTTAGAACTTCCTCGTTTGTGATTCTATCCACCCATCTGATTTTCAGCATTCGCCTATAGCACCACATTTTAAAGGCTTCTATTCTTTCCCTTTCCGGTGCTCCTATCGTCAACGTTTCTCAGCCATTTAACGCCACGCTCTATACGAATATTTTTAGCAACCATTTCCTAATATTCACACTTATATTACCCGTTAGTAAATTCCTCTTTTCCGCGAACGCCTTCATCCTTGCCTGTGCCATTTTACTCTTTATGCCTGCTACACTTCTACCATCCCTAATTATTACGCTTTCCAAGTAGCATAATTCCTTAACTTCCGTCGAAATATCCCTTCCCTAATCCAACAGCCTTTGTTATTCCGCTGTTTCCCATATTACACAGCTACACTACACAACTAAAAACAACAATAGTTGCATAAAAATATATAACGCTATGAAAATAATAATAATAAAAAAACGAAATGTGAATTCATAAAACCACAAGAAATGGCTAACAGTCAGAAACGGAAAAATTTAATGAGAAATACGTTTTGTCCTCTAAGTTTACGGACCTCCCCGGTTTTTTTCTCTAAATTACTTCATGCAATTAAATGTACATATTTGATTAAATTCTTTCACCTTAAAAATAATTCACCCACAAATAATAATAATATGAATAAAATGGCCTTCTTTATTTACCATTTTTAGAGAAAATGCAACATAAATTAATCAATTTGTTTCTGAATCACGGTGTTAGGGTAACATTTAGATATTCTAATAATAACAATTTTGTGAAAAATTGTAAATATTGTATAGATTATTTTAATATACACAATTCATTGCCTGAACAGTAAAGGTTCGTTATATTGGTCAGACCAAGCGCAAGCTTCAAACAAGATTTCTACACAACGTTTCCCAAACTTTGTGGCAGGGCAATCGAATAAAGCATTTCCTTTCCATCTGCAGCAGGGTGGTTGTTCATTCTATTGAATGGAATACTCCACCTTGTCCTGACATCAACAACCCTGGCTGATCATCTCTGTTGGCAAACCTTTCTTCAAAAGTCTGCAAATACTTACTTTACCAAGCGTATATATTTATAAAATATTTAAGTTTGTAAAGCAAAACACTAATTTGTTTCTAACAAATGGCGAGTTTCATGAATACGCGACTAGAAATCGTTCAGCTCTAAGGTCGGACAAGCATCGCCTTGCTCTACACCAGAAAAGTATTCACAATACCGGGATAATTTTATACAACAGCCTTCCTTCCGCCAGAGGTTAAAAATAGTACCTACAAAAGCTTCGTGAAGCAGAGTAAAACTATTCTTTTAAATGGCGCGTTTTACTCGGTACAGGATTTTCTTAATCGTCCTTCTAGTATTTAAATCAAGGTTCCTGCTGCAAGTGTTGAATGAGCTGCCTTATAAAATAGCACATCACATATCTTAAAATTTCTATTCAGTTTTTTCTGCTCTTTTGTTTGTTTGTTTCATGTATATAGCTGCTGCTGGAGCAAGGACAGTTTCCTGGTCCAAGTAGTTAAAACTCCATTGCGTGTTCCTCAGTGTGTGCTTGTTTGTGTTTCCCAGTGTGTGTCCGTGTTGTGTTTATATTGACTTTTGTCTATATACACTTTCTTTTACTAATTTATTTTAAGTTTATTTGTCTTTAATTATTTACTTTATTTTGTTCATTTTTAATTTTTAATGTATGACGTATCCTATTTCCTCAATCGAGGATTAATGGAAACAACAATAAATCTAAAATCTAAATCTAAAGTGGCTGTTACTGGACGGATTAAAGTATCCGAAAGGTATTTAATAGGCTACTGATTCCCTTTGAGTAGTTTAGGGCACTAAGCCTGGTACTATAGCTTGATAAGTTAGGGATATATTTTGTTTTTGTTACAACCCTGGACCAGCGTGCGTGAAGGTCTGCAGTAACCACGGAGGAGTACAAAATAACTAAAATCAAAGTCGTTTAGAGATACTGATTTTTTTTCGTGGCCATATTTATATCAATATTATTTGAGGTTTTTTTGGGTTTGTTAGGTCACGCTGTATTTTTTTTGCCTAAGAAAACAATCTCATTCTTGGAATAAACGACAACACACAGTTTACCTGAACGTCCCAGCGATATTTAAGCTACACAGAGCAACAGTCTTGGCCTAGCCTTGAAAATGCTCGGCACTATCGAGTGAAACTACGGCAAAAACGCCAAAAAAGGTGAAACAATCCAAAAGACAGCTTATAATAGTAGTATTAGTCTTTATAAAGTGGAAGCTGACAGTTGAATTTGGGTAGTTGTGCTCTTTTGAAGGTGATTGTGGTTACGTCTTCTTTAGAGGGGGAGCGGGAGCGAGTCTCTCTCTCTCTCTCTCTGTGCGTGTACGGGTGCCAAGGGGAAGGGGGTGGTGGGCATGGGGATGGTGTGTGGGGGAACTTTCCGGGGCGACGGCTCCACGGGGAAACATTCCCTTTAAGGACCAACTCCAAGTCTGCAGATAAAAGCCCCTTCCTCGCCAGCGCCAGCCCGTAACGTCGTCGACAATGGGCCACCATAACGCCACGCACGGGTGGGATAAGCTTGGTGGAGGTGGTGATGGTGGCTGCTGCCTTCCATGCGGGGCTCTGATTACCCCTCGTACGGTTAAAACTGCGACAGATAATCCTGACGGTGAGCTTCGGCAGCGAGGAGGGAGGAGGGACAGAAAAAAAATCGACAAAGATGGCGGCCTGCTCAGCAATAGTTATTATTTGTTTCAAACAAATGGCGAGTTTCATGAATACGCGACCGGAAATCGTTCAGCTCTAAGGTCGGACAAGCATCGCCTTGCTCTACACCAGAAAAGTATTCACAATACCCCCGGGATAATTTTATACAACAGCCTTCCTTCCACCAGAGGTTAAAAATAGTACCTACAAAAGCTTCGTGAAGCAGAGTAAAACTATTCTTTTAAATGGCGCTGCTGTTTTACTCGGTACAGGATTTTCTTAATCGTCCTTCTAGTATTTAAATCAAGGTTCCTGCAAAAAGTGTTGAATGAGCTGCCTTATAAAATAGCACATCACATATCTTTAAAATTTCTATTCAGTTTTTTTCTGCTCTTTTGTTTGTTTGTTTCATGTATATAGCTGCTGGAGCTACGACAGAGGGAAGGACAGTTTCCTGGTCCAAGTAGTTAAAACTCCATTGCGTGTTCCTCAGTGTGTGCTTGTTTGTGTTTCCCAGTGTGTGTCCGTGTTGTGTTTATATTGACTTTTGTCTATATACATTTTCTTTTATTAATTTATTTTAAGATTATTTGTCTTTAATTATGTACCTTATTTTGTTCATTTTTAATGTATGACGTATCCTATTTCTTCAATCGAGGACTAATGGAAACAACAATAAATCTAAATATTCTATGTGAGGGATGGACCTTGCCGGAGGGTTGGTGACGAGACAGGCCTTAAACTGTTGAGGAATGTTTCACTCAGGTTCAGGACGACTACGAGACTGCTCTAAGTTCCTCCGTACTTGTTTATGATATCACAAACGAAGTCATACTTTTGTTACCATAGAACGGCAGCGAACGGATCAAAAACTGTTGAGAAATATTTAAATATATAGAAAAGAGGAAAGATGAAAAAAAGGGTGAAAGGGGGCTTTAAGAGAACACTCTAAGTAAAATTAATGGGAACAAGACGTTCCGTCCACAGCCTGTGTAGGGAGCTCTTCAGTTTTTCTACAAAATAACAATATAATTAAATATATATAGTTGAATTAAAACAAATAAACGAAGTAGAAATGCTTTGGCTGGATGTTATAGCTAATTTAGGAGGAAGATAAGAATGGAGAAAGGTCGATCGGATCAGGGACACGTACTCCGGACCTCCCGCTTCCCGGGCGTGCGTTCTACCACTGAGATAATCCGAGTCCTAGAATTAGTTTGTAAAGAATGTGATTAGGAAATTGAATGTGAGCTTGGCTTAGGTTTACGGGAATGGAGAGATGTTGAATCGGTTCTTGGACGTCGACTCGGATTAGGTCAGTGGTAGGGAACCCGTCCTGAAAACGAGTCCCAGGTCCGAGACACTATTGCCTATTGTTGATTATTTTGCATTAATCATTCCCTAGTTTCCTGGTTGACCTGGATTCAACGTAGAGCAGCTTCCGGGTCGGCATGTGAAGCAGGCAGGCCTCTGATTTGGATCTGGAATGTGTCTTCACCTTCGTTTCCTCGTTACACTTGGAACTAGATCCCCTATCCCTTCTGACTCCTTGAAGCCTGCCAATCCGACTTTCCGTTTCACTAGCTCCACTCTGACCTCTCACCTGGAACTCTCTCTTTTCATCTCAAAATCGCCTCTCCTCAAAAACGTCATTTGTCTCCCTGCTTTTTTAACCTTTCCCAGGTTCTCCAATGGGGGTTGACGTCTCTACCCTCCACAAGTGCAAAATTTGGGAGGGGCCATCCCCTATCCTTTGGGCCAACCCCCGTGCTGGTCTTCGCTGACCTAGGTTTTTTGCCGAGTCACAAAATTCTTTCCAGACAAAGGGCTGATGCTCCTCACGCTCCTGTCAGGCTCCTCAAGTCTTATTTGTGACTGTGTTTGTTTGCCGGGTTTACCCCGGAGGGCTTCCTTGGGAATATCTCGGGATCTGTTCTCTATGGAAACTTCCTACAGAATGCTTAATATAGTATATTAATTTAGTCAAATAAAAGAAAATAAACTACAGAATTTATACGCGTCACAAATATTTACCATTTTTAACCAAATTTGAATTATTATATTATCTAATTATTACCCTATCACCGTAAATTTCAAACAAATTAATTAATTTATACTGTATTTTCTATACATAAGGTAAAACAATGAAAACCATAGATTATTTAATTGGTTTTGGGTGAATTATTTTCAAAGAACAAATAATTTAATCTGCTTCTAATATATTTGTTATCGAAACTGAGAGGATGAGATATAAAAATAGAAAGGTAATTTAACAGCCGTTTTATAACAAAAGCAAAAAAATCGTTGCTATTTTGAGTAAGAGGGGGTTATTCTTTTATAAATTTAATATTCAACTTGAGTATGGAGGGTTTTTTAAACAAATTGGTGAAAGTTTGATTATTAAAACGAAAGAATGAAATAGTTAAAATTAATAGCATCATTACTTTCGGATTCATAACTGAATTTTAAATTATTTATTCTTTTGATTTCAATTATGTGTGTATATACGATTTTTTTTTTGAGAATTAGCTGAAGAGGTCGCAAAATCAGGGGATGAAACAACGTCTTATTTGTAATTAAAATTCATCTATTGCGGACTTTTCACCATTGATTGGATCTTGTTTAAAATATTAGTAATTTTCTTTATAGTTACGCGATACTTCAAATATTCACCGTTGACCCTTTTCCCGCGTGTTTGTGTTTGCACTTCTCCGACTCGTGACTGTGGCAGTGTTCGGTTTCCAGCCCAACTCCCGGTCAATAGGTAACAACTGTCGATTAAACATCATTACCCAATTATATACAAGGGCCAGAGCTCCGGTCTCTATTATTAGTATAATCCAAACACGCATTAACCACCATGGCGTCTACTTCCTCACTAGAGTAAACCTGTGTTCCATCTCGTAAACATAACACTACTACTCCTAATCTACTTTACCTCTATCTCTCTCTCTCTCTCTCTCTCACACACACACACACTCTCTCTCTTTCTCTCTCTCTAGCTACTGTAAACTCCACGTTCACGTCGTCAGGGGAAACATAAATGTTTCTCTCTGCAGAACTGAACTTTTTATTTTTCCCTCCCCTTATTCCAGGGCCGCTGAGCCAGAGATAATTATACTCTGGTGTAAAATAGTTTACGATTGTACTGTGCATCGTCTGTCATATATATATATATATATATATACATTCATGTGAAAATATATAAAAAAATAATTAATAAAAAAAGAAAAATACGGCCAACTGTGTCAGGAAACAAAATTTAATTGACATTTAGTTTATATACATATATAAATCTTTGTGAACTTTTTCAGGTAAATCCTTAAATGGACAAAACTAATTTCATTGTGAGTAATTTGGTGCCACGGAATTCCTCTATCGACGGTTACGACCGGAAATGCATAAAAAATTATAAATAGAAATGTTTAGATAAATTAGCATGACGATAAAGTACAAAGGGGGAGAAATAAATACGAATAGGACATTTGGCGGACCGCCGTGGTTACCGACATCACAGAGACCCCGGGTTCGAATCCCGGCGAGGGCGGGGATGATTGTGTTTGTCCAATTAGTTTCAGGATAATGAGCAAAACCCATTACTGACATCCCGCTGGAGGAAAGCTAAATATCTTGGTAAGATGATCACTTTTCTGGGAATTAAGTTTCCAAATCAGGGTTCATTTAGAATAATATTAGGATAGTAAAGGCCTTTCTTAGTGCGATCAATGACATTAATATTTTTAGTTCGTCGTCTGTCAAAGAGGAACTAATGGAAAATTTGCGTTTACCAGCGAGACGAACGTCACTTGGGAGTTTTCCATGTGGCACGGGTCAGGAAACGTTGGGCTAATTCGCCTAATTACCATGTCTCTGGTTTCGTGGGTTTTGAGCAATAAAGGGGGAGAAACATACAAGCGAGGGTAGTTGTGGCTTTCGTGGTCTACCACCTCAGCTACCCTTGGTTGTTCCTCACTCTGGCAGGAGGGAAAGAAAGAGAGGGACAGAGTGAGACGAGACAGGCACGTCAGAGCACCATGGATGAGCTCCACTTTCCTTCAACATCAACCTCAAGCAAATTTCTCTTTTGATCACTAATCAAATTTTGTGAATGTCACTTAATGAATGACCTGACGTATGGCGGCCATTAGAGCCACGGTCCCACACTGTTTCATGGTTATGAATTTGTGCAGGATTCATCTGGGACGTCAAACGAACCACCATAACTGTGGATGAAATGTTCTCTGAAAAGTTTCAAGTCGATGGTCTCAGATCCTTTTGTCATTTGAATCCAGATCATCCAACAGATTAATTGTCGGTCGACCCAGGTGTCCTCCGTGGTTTTAGTCCAATTTACGTATACATCGAATCGACGATCCAAGGAGTTTACTATTTCTCAGCGAGTTAGCTCTCTGCCAACGATACTTTTATTACGGCGCGAATCCTGCTGCGACAATAGAATTCGTATGCTGTAGGTTAACTTGCCCAAGTATAATACTAGATGTGAGAATTTTTTTTTCCCCCGTTGGCAGGTGGAAAATCTTCAGAAAGACGCCGTGAAGCCCGTACTTCACGGTGTGAGGGATTTTTACCCACTAAAAACCACCTCCATAACTAAAACTGGTCTGTAGAGACCAACCATTAGTTTTATTTTGTTAATTCTTATATCTAGTTACTTATTAGCTAAATTAGTCCAATGACATCCTTTAGTTTTCATTGTTGTCCTACGACTGTATTTCACGCTATGTGAGAAATTGAAGACAGAATTATTGTCCAACCCTCCAACGACACAAACTTTAACTGGCAAAAAACTGCGCGAAAGAATGATATATATCTATACACAAACGTACTACTATCACATGATTTGAAAAATAATTCATTTTCATTTCTTCACTACTTGACATATTTAACGGAAATAAAACAGTCTGTAATAAAAACCGAGTCTCTGAAAACCAGATTGAAATTGCAGACGCTCTTTTTTACTATTCCTCAATTACTATAGTGGTAATAATGCAAAGCAACTGTTTTTCATTTTCGTATTCATAGTGTAGCCTAAAAATGGGTTTGACTTTTTTCGAGAGGATTTCACGAACCCTTCCTCATCATTCGTTACGCACAACCACAAAGCAATTACTTCCTTTTATGCGTGCGCGAAAAAACCAAGGGGAGAAAATATTCAACTTGACAGAAAAAAATACATCGATAGTATGCAACATCAACATTCCAACCGATCGTGGTTGCCAAGAAAATAGCAGAGAAGTATAAACATGCGACAGAGTTCTCTGCCCATCCTGTAGTGAGCGCAGAACTTGACAGTGAAGAAGTGGGCAGTTGTCTGCCCACGATGTAAACGGCAGGCAGTGAACAGCCAAGTGAACTTCGACTAACATCACTGACAGAGTAAACTACCTTTAGTGAGTGAATGCGTAACTAACTTCTTCTAAAGTGCAGCCAGGAGCACAGGGGCGAGGAACTCCGTGGTTCCACGTGTGGGACTGTTTATTTTGGTAAACGCATTCCCGATGACTACTTTATTCACTCTCACACACACACTTTTTCTTCTCGTCCTAATCCTTCAACACGTCGAACATGGCGTGAGGGAGGGAGAGGAGAGAGAGAGAGAGATGGCACTGTGATCTGTCGCTGTTAACAAGGAAGATCAGTCAACGCGGTCCTTGATCTCCCGTCCTTTGCGAACTACTTTTGGCACAGTGTCTCTTTTCCGTTCTTCTTCTTTTGCCTCCCCGTCTCTCCCCGTCCCTCCTGTGGGATACTCCAGCCTCTCTCTCTCTCTCTCTCTCTCTCTCTCTCTCTCTCTCTCTCTCTCTCTCTCTCTTGTAGTGTTTGTGTAAACTAAAGACGCAGACGTGTCAGGTTTCCCCAACGGCGCCACTTGACTCGACGGCCGACGTCCAGACGGAGCTGCAACAACGGTACACTTTTTAAACTTTTCTATTCACCACTCCATGTGCGGGTGGAGAGGAGTGAGGCGGGGGAGGGGAAACTTGATGAAATCCACCCTCCATTTATTTATTTGACCAAGAACAGGCTCTTCTTTATATATATATATATATATATTGTAGCGGATTCCGCGTTCCTCCGTATTCGAGGCTTTCTAATTCCTTTAGGGCGCCAGGTATTTATCATAAAAAACACCAAAAGATGATTTTAATAGTTTTTATTCGAATCAGAGCACGAGAAAAAATTATATATCTGCAGGGCGTGGTCATTCTCTCGTCGTCCCGCCGACACAACCTGCTCCTTCCACTACCCCATGACGACTCCCTAAAGTCTCGCCAGACTACATTGTTGGCCCGGGCTGCGTCAGTTCCTCAACAATTGCAACTCGCAAGCTGGCCTGCATTGTTAAGTGTAACTTTTCATGTATACGTATATTTATGCATCGAGAAAGGAGGCTTATACATAACCTCTACAGAAGGCAGTCAGCTATAATTAGAAAAGGAGATCAAGAAAAGAAATCAGGAATCAATAAAGGAGTAAGACAAGGATGCAGTCTGTCGCCCATGCTGTTTAACCTATATATAGAACAGGCGATGATGAAAGTTAAAATGGAATATGGAAAAGGAATCATACTGCAAGGAGATGAAATAAAAACCCTACGCTATGTCGATGATTTTGTAGTATTAGGGGAGTCATAAAAGACTCGGAAACCATAATAAAAGGCATGAACCTGGTCCTAGAGAAGGGGTTCAATATGAGGATTAATAGAGGTTAAAACCGAGGTAATAAAGTGTAGTATGGGAAACAGTGGAATAAAAAAGGATGTCAGATTTGGAAGGTATTTTTTTGAAGAAAGTTTAAAAATCTTACTACATGGGAAACGTACTAACTAGGGATGGTAGAAGTACAGTAGACCTAAAGAGTAGGATAGCGCAGGCAAGGAAGGCTTTCGTGAAATAGAGGAATTTACAAACGGGTAATATAAGTGTGAAAATTACGAAATGGTTGGTAAAAATGTTCGTATGGAGTCTGGCGTTATATGGGTGCGAAACGTGGCTGACAGAAGTTGCAGAAAGAGAAAAAAATACAAGCCATTGAAATGAGGTGCTATAGGAGAATGATGAAAATTAGGTGCGTCGGTCGAATCACTAACGGGGAAGTTCTTAATAGAATAAGGGAAGGGCGAACAATATGGAGGACGTTGACCAAGAGAAGGGAACAGTTTTAGCTGTGATTTCCTAATATTCACACTTATATTACATGTATTACATCGCTGAAGCCTTCCTTGCCTGTGCTATCCTACTCTAGTTACTACGCTGCCCAAGTAGTAGAATTCCTTAAATTCCTTTAAAATTTCTCTTCCCAATATAACACCATTTGTTATTTCATACTACACTTCTTTACCTTGGATTTCCCACTTAATCCTCATATTGTTTTCTTTTTACAGGACCACGTTCATGCCATTTATTACGGTTTCAAGCGAACTGTATCTATATTGTCATTCTCTTTGGATTATCCCAGATATGTTTGGTTTGAGTTCTACTGCGCATATCTCACTGCGCATCTTTGTGACGTCTCCTCGCTTACGTCTTTTACGAGGGAAGACTTGCGCCATGGTGTTTCATTGAGTGATTATTACCTCACACTCTTCCGCACCCTTCATGGTATTTCTCCATCCCCTTTGATTTTTTCTTTCCGCGTTTGCAAGAAGGCGGAGGCACACGAGTTTCTCTGTCCATCTCATTTGCAACACAGTTGGCCTTCCAAGACCTGACAGACGCATGTGTGTGGGTGTGTGTGTTTGTCATATTTTCCTCCGCAACTTCGCCATGGCGCTGGCTCGCCTGAACTTTAATGAGCTGCATAATTCAACCTGGCAACTGGCCCCTCTCCGCTCGGCAGAAAAGACACAAATTTAACTTTCATTGCCACTCGACTATTAATGATGTTTGGCGACGACTTCTCTCCCTCTCCCATTCTCTCTCTCTCTCCCTCTCTCCTGGTCCTGTGAATCCACCACCAGCACTCTACTTCTTCTTCTTCTCTGTGTCCCTTTCTCCAGCCAGGATGATGACGGGAGGGTTTATCTTGGCCGCCCCTTCACCTAGACGGAAGCCAAACCTCGGGGATGAGGGATGGGAAACCTACGACCCCGGTTCACTCTAAATGCATAAGGAAAGGGGGGGAAGACACTGAATGCTAAATGCATCTGGAAGACCCTAACCTCACAAGCAGGGTCCGTTAAGTCGTCGCGATCCTCTTCGGCGTCGTCATGAATATTCAAGATGTCAGGCCACAAAGTGAAACAAGCATTACATGAGTCGTTACTCGAAACCTGAAACCGAAAATTGAATTGTGTGCCTGACATTTGATTCGAAACGTCTCACACACAAATATAAACGTGTAGAGAAACTTCGACCAAGTTTTGTACTCGTGGTCCTTGCCACTTTAAAACAAACACCTTCTGGGTAAGACACGATAACCACCACCAGGGGCGCTCAGTGAAGGAGTATTTTTTAAAAGCGTTTAAAAATAGACGATATTTCTGAAAATACAGAGCCTAATAATATTTCTCCCGATGATGCGTGTTATAATGAACTTACGGGATTGGATATTAATTTAAATCAAAATAAATTATTAGATTGGATGAAAAATATTATTCACAGAAAACAACAATAATTACCAAACCTTACGGTCCAATTTAATATATTACCACGACTCAATTGCTCAATTGCATTTAGTAATACTCTATCTACTGATGGGTCATTTTTTGGTGGGCTTATCATGCAGCAACAAAATCATCATCACGCACTTTTCTATATTGGCACTGACACACCTGAGATCTATTGTGAGTCGTTAACATCATCGTCCTTTGCCCAAGCCGGTATCTTGAGGTCCGTCTTCCACAAATTCTGGTCGCCCCTTGAGATCGTTCTTGGGCTCTGGGAAATTACTTGGACAGGACTCCACCTGCTAGCAGTTCGCCTCGTTATAGGTACATCCTTCCACCTTTTACGCCAGCAAGATTCCTCGTTTTCTCTCCGCCTGATGACTTCAAGGCCCCGTTTCTGACTGGTTAGTTTCTCTAGTGTCGTGGCTCAACTACCACTCACTCTACATGCGCAAGTGACCAAATTTATCTCATCCATCCTCGCTGTTCATCTCGTTTATTCACCCCGCCATGAGATGCATGACGGATCACCTGACCCTCAGCCTCTTGGTCATTCATCTTGGTCCGCGGTTTCTCTCACTAATTTATGGGAAGTGACGCAGCCTTTCGAAGTTCTTAGGGTTCAAGAAACCAGATTTTTGAGCCGGCAAACGGTGATTTTCTCACGTTCTGAAACCCTATGTGTCGTCTCTCTGGCGCCCTTGATGTTTAATTCGTCACTGAGTGGGGAATTCTTCACCCAGGAACGAAATAAAATGGCGATTGCCACAAACACCCATTAAATTGTGTATAATTTCAATCCTATCCAGTATCGGATGCGAGTATTCGTAAGGGTTGGGGTGGAAGCGTGTAACATAAAAATAACACGAGGACACCATCATGGAGATTGGGGGTCGGACGGGATGTCACTCAGATAAATTCTGCACTTCGAAATGCAGACTCATCATTTTTCCTTCTTTTCAACAGTCCATTTTCCATGTAAAAATTACTATTTTCCCCTTTCAGTTTATTCTTCTTTATTACTCACTTTTACTTCTTTTCCATTATTTGTGATCGTGTGATGAGTAGTCTCACACCATCTCTCTCTCTCTAGGCTCTGCCTTTCTCCATTCCATTCCTTCTTTTTGATTAAACAAATACTCATCAAGTTTAATACACAGTGAACTCCGAGCTTCTCCCTTTCTCTCTCTCTCTTCTTCAATGTATGTATGGTGGATACATGGATGACCTACCGCGCACTCTGCTGCTGCTGCTTCAATGAGGATTTAGGGGGGTTGGGGGTGGAGGGAGGGTAGAGAAAGGGTTGGTAGGTTGGTTGGTTTATAACTCACATATTTGCAATTCATTTGAAGTCTTCGTTTCAATTCGATTCAGCAACGAGTTGCATTGCAATTCATTAACCGTTTGATACAGCACTCCGGACCATGGACGTTATTCTAAAACAGCGCGAGGGTAGTTGGAGGGAGCAATTTTTTTATTTCAAATATTTTGCCTCCCACACACACACACACACGAAATCATTAAAATGAATTCTCCAGTACGTGCTCGTCGGTCGGACATTGAGTGTTTCAATAACACACATTACAGGGAGAATATTACTTACAGCCAGGCTGCTGCTCCACTGTCCGTTAAAAAAAAGTATATATGTGCTCCCCAATTTGGTTGGAAAGGTAATTACAACGTTTCTCCTTCCCTCTCTCCCTTCCTCTCTCCCCTCCCCGCCCCCCTTTGGGTATGTGTGCATATTGAGTGTGTTGAATTACCCAGTTTTATTTTTAGGTATTCATTGACTCACATTCTCCTTCTCCCTCCCCCCTCCACCCTCTCCCACCCATTTTACTTTCTATATTGATTTATTAATAAATGCTTAAATTAGTCACCAGCACATATAATTTATCCCGACCGTTCATTTAATATATATATTGTAATATACTTTTTAGGGTATAAAACATTAATTAATCAATAGAACAAATTATAATCAATATTAAAATTTTTCATTTATTAGTTAACAGTGATTACATGGGCTTAATCTCAGGGGATTTTGGGTCTCTCGAGAGATGGATGGAGTATGCAGTAGCTGAAAATAGAAAAAAAAACAATCATTAAATATAATTAAACCAGAGCAATGAGCAAGTTTCACAGCTTTTTTTTAATAACTTACCCACAATAACTGGGCCTACAAACATCCAACTTCACGAATGTTTCCGCGTCTCTCTGGCGTCTTGCAGGATTTTTATCGATGAAGGTAGAAGGAACCAGATCCGCAACTCATCTGCTTCCTCGAAACATCTGACGTCTCTGCCCACCTCTCACAGCATCTGCTCTCGTCCGTCCTCTCCTCAACTCGTCTGACTTCTGCTCATATGCTCTGCCCACGTCTTTCCTCTCCTCCACTCATCTGACTTATTATCACGAGCCACCCATCGGCTCCCCTTTTAAATTCTCCGACGGGAATTCCCCGCCATAGGTTCACTTCATAAAACTCCGGGGTTCCCCACCTCAGGTCCCTTAAAAAATTCCGGGGTTCCCCGCCAGTTCATTTCACAAAATTTCGGGGTTTCCCCGCCATCATTTTTTACACACACACGGTGGGAGTTTCCCGCGGGCAATCACCATCGTTTTTTTACACACGCCCCGAGGGGGTTTCCCGCTTTCAGACGACTAGACATTGTTGTTGGCCGAACTGCGCCTCATAACGCCACAATATCACCAAAATCCTCGTTTTTTATCACAATATATATATATATATTAGCACACTGCGTCATCGGTGTAGCATTCAGGTAATTATTTCACTTCATCCCTCCCCCTTCCTCTCTTCTTTTCCGTAGGTTACTTTACGTGGTTCACAAGTTAACTTCGTGAACACGGTGGAAAGAACAACAAAGTGTGGGTCAATTCCTACTAAGAAAAACAAAGAGTGTATAAATATTACAGGGAGAAGGAGAGAGCTTCAGAGGTCGACGGAAGGTAAATATAGAGGTAGACCGCAGACAAAATAGTTATTTTAAGTCTTGCAGAAGGGTTGGAAAACTGATAATGTGGAAGCAAATTTGAAAAGTTCAACCGACCACGACGACGAGGTGGAGGTGGTTAGGCAGAATGGAGGGAAAACAGAAATATAATTAGGTGGAAGAAGAAGAATCAGGGGGTATTCAGAACTCATCAAGTCACCATCAGAAAGGTGGAACAGAACGGGGTTGCCATATTTGTGAGAATGGAAATGGAAGGAAAACAAAATGGATAAATAACGACGTATCCAGAAGAAATAAAGTTATTTAATATAAATAAATTTAGTCATAATAAAAAAGACGGCTAAAAAGTCAGCATTCATTATTTAACTATTTATTAACAAAAGCGACGTTTCGTCTCAATTTTGAGACTTTAATAGGCTTACTACAAACATAAAATCAGAATAATTTAATTCAGAGTTCTATGTTACAATTATGAATTTAAATATCAATTACATAATTAAAATATTACATATTTAGCAGTACATCATATTTCTCCTTGACTCACTCAGTAGAAAAGATTATTGAATTTACATTTTCACATGTAAATTATGTAGCCTGTTACAAGAAGGCGCTGCGGGAGTTTTCTCGCAGGCGCTTCAGCCCAGAGTGACTGCGGGGCTCACCTGATCATGTCGGGGATGCCTCGCACTCTCTCTGTTTTTGTTTTTTATCAAAGTTCTCAAATGCCGAGATACCTTCACCTATTTTAGGAGGTATATGTACTGGGTCGAAGACCTTGGGCATATGGCAAGAGTTGTCCGCTGATCCCATTGGATCAGTCGGCCAACTGCCTCCTGAAACTGGTGGAGACACGGAGAAGGGAATGCTGCGACCCCACAGCAAACTCGTCTCCCGTCATTCGGAAGGGCGTGAGAATAGTACCCAATGCCCGACCTACCTGATGCAGGTTTTCTAGGGTTTTCCCTGCATCTCTTTAGGTGAAACACCGGGTAGGATCCTTAAACCATAGCCCGGGGGCCCTAGTTAACCTTTGGCTACCTTGCTCTACCTTCCGCATCCCCCCTTTTCCATTCCCTTCCTTTGCTATTAAAGGGGAGTTGCCTGTTTCAGGATCACCCTCATGTAGCCTGTTAACCAAAAAAAAATCATTTAGACAGAGGAAATCAAGGAGAAATATGATGTACTGCTAAATTTGTAAATTTTTAACCATTTTATTTATATATAATTTCAAAATTGTAACATAGAACTCAGAATTATTTTATTACGTTCGTAGTAAACCTGAGGAAGTCCAAAAATGGAGATGAAACGTCGCTTTTGTTAACAAATAGTTATATATTTAATGCTGACTTTTCTGGCCGCCTTTTTTAGAAAACTATGAGGAAATTCACTTATAACTTTGTCCTTCCCGTTATCTTTCGAGAAAGTTCTTATTTCACGCATGTTAAGAGTTAACAAGGCAATTCATGACATTTTACAGACACCTTTTTTATATACCTTTGAAAGGGACAACGTTTCGGTAAATATTCAGACCTTCTTCAGGTTTTCTTTCAAACATTCGAATAAAATAGTTCCAAAAACGCATAACTTATTTAAGTAAGCGAATTTACTAAACGTGCTATTTTGGTGCTACGGTATTAAAATAATTCAGAATACACCTGAAGAAGCCATAAATGTGTATCGAAACGTTGTTTCTCATCTTTTTAAGATTGTGTACCTGCACCATATTTTCTTAAATTACGCCCACATGTTTTACTTTGAATGCTTTTTTTTATATTGACGATTGTTTACAAGACATGGTCATATTATATAATTTATTTCTGTCTTGTTCTTTTTTTCAGAGAAGCAGCTCATAGGGAGACTCGTTGGTGAGTTTGTGAATCAATATTGCCATGTGTCGTGGTTTTGCAGGTTTTGTTTTTTTTAGAAAATTAACATATTAGTTACATTAAGCTCGGTATGAATCTTGTTGTAACAAAGTGGAACCAAGTAATAGGATTCAGTTTGAATGAAAAAGGAATCAGATTGAATAGAAAGGAATTCGCACAAGAAAGAAGTACAAGTTGAATTTTGTTTTGAATAAGGACGAATCGGTATGAGTAAATTGGTGTCAGTAAGAATCGGTTTGAATAACGGTGAACAGATTGAATTAGGATAAGTAATAATAATTGTACGTGACAAGTTGGGTATTATTCATTTTGCAATTATTACAATAATTAAACAATTTGAAAAAAATAAGTTGGTTAATATAAAATGTCTTTCATTTAATGTAGGCGTTTTGTAACGTGACATACGTACACGTTACCGCGATTTTCTTTTCTTTTCAAATATAGTAATAATTCGCGCGTAAGCAACAATGTCTCTGGTGGTATGTTAGCATCTCCCTGGTTGTAAACAGAAATATCTTTGGGTTCGCAAATATGTCATTTCCATTTATTATTTTTCTTTCGCGTGATTTAAATTAATTTAAAAGTGTAACGTTAATATACGTTTGATGTTAAATTGTTGACCACAAAGGAAATTAATACTGAAGGTCACAAATAGTGAAAATTACAATGAATAAACAGTAACGAAAAACAATTGAAGTTATATTTTCTTTGAACTGAACGTATTGTTGATGTCTGTATTGCTTTGCTTGGAGCTGGATGTGTGTTAGGGAGACATCCAAGGGAGACGATTCATTGTCTGTATACATTTATATATATATATATATATATATATATATATATATAAACAGTCTATTCAATTAGTTAATTGAATAAATTTACTTAAATAATTTTAATTCATATAAGTCAACCGAAATTGTTGTTTCCATTGTTATTAATTATATTCATTTCAAATATTACATGTACTTTGTACGTTGAAGACGAGAGACTGTATCAAACTCGTCCGTGGCTGATGACGTCACGTCAGGACCAGTGACGTCACGCTTGCATTTCCCGAGACGCGAACCAAAGCACCACCAGATCCTGTCCTCTTTCCAGTCCATCTTACTACTGGTGCAACAGAACCAGCTACAACCATACCATGGTACAGCAAGACCGAGGAAAAACAACTACTGGCAAAAATATTATACCCATTAGGCCTGAGATATAGAGTGCTCGTGTTTTCTTCATGCATTATAAAACGGTTTAACCATTTTGTGAAAATATAATAAAAGTTGTTTGTTCGTTTTGATACGAATATTTATTTATGTAATGTCGCACGTTTTATTCCAGAAATTATCAAGTTTTTTTGAGAAACAAAATAGTGCGTTGGAAAGAGAATTAAATTCATTACACATTTCTTTCTATGACGGAGCGACGTAGTTACGTTTACAGACAGACACAGTCAGAGAGGCAGAGAGAGAGAGAGAGAGAGAGAGAGAGAGAGAGTCTGATTGCGTAGGCTGTTTGTGTATAGTGACGCCTCTCAACAAGGCAATCAGGACCTATATATATATAGTCCACTCCACCACACACAGACACTTTCTGAAGAGAAAGGGAAACACTCTGCTCACCATCACAGGTCACTTCATTTACTGCATTCTCTGTCTCTCTTCTCCTCCTCCTCCTCCCTATTAGAAAATAACCGAGAAGAATTCAGATGTCAAAGCGTTTGTATCCCTTTCATTTCTCGTTCTTAAATCATCCTAAGTCAGTTCCTACCCTTTATTCATTTTCTTTCGACTGATTTCTGTTATTTTCTTTACATTATTGTGTCTTCAAACGCATAATCGTCACCCTTTCTTCTTTCAATTTAATTAAAATGTATTTAATTTTCTTTTAACAATGATTATTTTGACGGTTAACTCTTCACCGTTTTGAACCCTCCATTCCTGAAACCTTAAATTCCCTTTTCCTGTTCCATCAGGGGTTTATTAATATTATTTCATTCATCTTTGACACAGTTTCCTTCCAGAGATTCTTTCTTTCGTTAATTCTACCTGGATATACTTTATCTAATATTATTTTACTTTTCGTGTCGTGAAATACATGATTTCGTTTCTTTAATCAAAAATAACTTCTTCTTAATTAATTCCTATTTTTCTTTATTCTTTAGATATATTCTTGACGTTATAAACATTTCCCTTCATTTTCTCCTCTGTTTAGTATTTTTCTGTTTGGTTGACTTCTCTGTCATCGTCCCTGTGCTGACTTTCTATATTTTATTGTGGTTTATATTTTTATCACTTATGGTTGCTTAGTAATCATTTTGATGTTTTATCATTCTCTTAAACCACTTATTGGGTATACTTTCTTTTGTTTTTGATTTTATTAAATGTATTTAATTCTCTTATAAGTTGTTTCTTCTGTAAATTCAAACTTTTACGCTTTTGAATCAATATTATGGTAAATAATTTTTATTCCCGCCTTATCCTTCTAATTATATTTCATTTCTGAATACATTCATCCTTTTATTTAATTAAATTCTTGCGATCAACATTTACTTTATTTTTCGTTCGATTTATATGTCCTCAATTCCGTGCTTTTAATTATTTTTTGACCTCTATAGCAATGTACCATTTATTTAAAAGATTTTTTGACTTTTTTACACGTTGATTCGTAATTTACATACTTGTTTGATACCTTCATTTTATTTTTATCTTTTTTGCTCTTAATTTATTAACGTTTCGTTTCTTAGTTGTTCGTTCCACTGTTTATTCTTTTTAAATTATTTATTATTAATCTTTATTCATCGCTTAAAATGTTTTTATCTTTCATTTTTCGATATATTCTTTCATTTTATTATCTTGACTGTTAATAATAAAATAATTATTCCTCATTGGTTCAAACGAGCATTTAATATCTTTATAATTTAATTACTGACTGTTATTAATTCTTTTTGCAGAATGTTACTTTTGTTGTTTGTATGGTCGCATCACATTATTTTTCTCTATTTCCGTTCATGTCATTGAGTTTTAGTTTCCATTTTTGTTACATCCTCTATTTATTTTTTAAAAAAATTCTTCCTTCGCTGTTCCTTATATTTTTCTTCGGTTCTTGCTTACACCTCACTTTATTTCTATCTCTACTTGTCTTTCATTCCTTTCCTTTAATTCTACCAACAATTTCTTGTTTTAATTTCATTTGTTCCGTTTGTTATTTGTTTATTCGTCACAATTTATCGACTTTGTCCTCAATTGAATAATTTAAAATATTCTATCAACTGGTTTAATCATTTTAAATAATTCCTTTATGGCTTTTTATACTTTTTTTAGATTTTGTTTTCATTACTTTTTTAGTTTTTTTCCGCTTTCTGTCTTTTATCACTTATTACTCATTTTTTAAATTTCATCTATCCAGTGTTTTTATTTCTGTCGTTGTGGTAATTTATTCATTCCTTTGACTTTACCCATGTTAATTAGCTTTGATTGTGTCATTTTCACTTTATTGCTTCAATTTATTTTCCTTAAAATGACTTCACTTTGTTTCATTCCGTTGTCGTCCAATTCAACTTTCATTACTTTATACGATTTTCCTCGATTCATTACACCATTTATTGGCCATTTTATTTGTTGTACATTATTCCACTTCCATCTATTTCATTCCTTTGATGAATATTAATTTCCTTCCTTCTTTCACCACGTGAATTCTTTCAGCCTTTCTCCAGGGGATATTTCTGAAACAGTTTTCCCAATGTTCGTAAGTATTTATGCATATATTGTGTGTTTCTCACGTCCCTCTTGCCATGTTGCCAATTTGCACTTGAAACTAATAAAAGTATATTTTTCCTCGTATGACGCGACATTGAAATGTGTTAAAATTAAACGCGATTGATTATGTAAAAAGAAATCAAGAACAGATATTCTTTTCTTTGTTTTTATTAGGTTAGTTTTGTCTATGTAATTGTTTGGGGGGGGGAGAGAAGGGTAAATATACTGAAAGTCCAAAGAGTTTTAAAATCTCGACTGAAAATATCGTCGAAGACAAAGTCTACTACTTCCCTACTTTGTGTCCTTTTCAACGATCCCCCTTTATTTTTTCGTGCATTGATCCGCTTATGTTAAGAAGAGAGAGAGGCAGGGAGATGGAGAGATATGGCAACATTGGCAGCTAATGGAAATGTTCTTCCTAGTGACGCAAGGTTAAGCTACAAGGTAATTAATTACCTTACAAAAATGAAGTTACCCCTTGCAGCTGTAGAGACGGACGTGGAGAGAGAGAGAGAGGAGAGGAGAGGGGGAGAGACTTTCTAAGCTGCCAATAAGGCAGACTTCATTAGCATGCCAAATGAGCGGTAAACAAGGGGCTAATTAACCCCCATCCCCCTACGTGAGACTGGAGAGTGTGTATGTGGCGTTGTTTCTGTTTCGACACCTGAAACACTGCAATTTCATGCCAATCCTCGGTCTAATATTGCCCTAATATTCTGTATATAAAGAAATCTACAATTATTTTTATCATCGTAAATTTAAGCGCTAACCATATTTTTAATAATTATTTTTTTAGTAAAAAACTAAGTTACAAAATTATCCCTACATTCGTCCTAAAACTTTTTTTATCCTGTTTCTTCAACTTCTTTGATTTATTTTTGTAATTCTTACAATTTTTTATTCTTACAATTCATCCCTTTTACCTGTCTTTTTAGTTGCTCTTACATCTATTTTCTTTCATACGCATTTGCACTTCTCTCTTTCTCTGTTTCCGTACTTACTTCCCCCTGTCTTTATTCATTACGCTAAACTTATTTTCACTCACTATACTCGTATCTCATGTTCGTCTTCTACGTTCCCTTGCTTCCCTTTTCTTTCTGCATCCTTCTTTCCTGCCACTCCATCATAAATACCATTCTTTTTAATGACGCTACAATTTTAGTTTGGTGGCTGGAAGAAATAAAAATAAATCAATACCCGCATAGGCATTTAGGTCAATCCATTTAAAAATTTTATCTGATGAAGTCCTCAAATAAGTGACGAAACGTTTTACTACTGTAATAATTTCTAGTTTTTTTGCCCTTTTTTTGTTCAGTATCTTACTTTGTCTTACATTTATTTTACTTTGTTTTACTAAAAATTTCTTGTTTCTAATCCATTTCTTCTTGCTTTTCGTTGTCTTATAAATTTTCTTACGTTATTTTTTTTGTCCTCTATTTTCACGACCAATATAATATTTCCTTGATACACTGACCACGTACGACCCCAAATTCGGAATGTGTCACGCCACAGGTGACAGTCCGCAGCCGCCTCGGTAGGCCTAGGCCCTCAAGAGGGCTGTTGAACTATTGGAAGAAGAAGAAGAATATAATATTTCCGTCCGTTTAAATAATTCCCTGTGATCTTTTAATCTTTCCTTTGATTCTCGTTTCTTTTTTTTGGCAAAATGCCTGGATTTTTAATAATTTTTAAGAATTATTTTTAGTAAAAAACTAAGTTACAAAATTATCGTTACATTTCTCTTAAAACTTTGTTTATCCTGTTTCTTCAACTTCTTTGATTTATTTTTGTAATTCCTACTATTATTTATTCTTACAATTCATCCCTTTTACCTGTCTTTTTAGTTGCTCTTACATCTATTTTCTTTCATACGCAAAATGCCTGGATTTTTAATTTTATAATGAAGATAATTTCAGATTACTGATTTATTTGTATATATAAAAAAAGTATTATTGAGACGTCGTTCTCGTGCTTCCACGTGACTGATTGGGCTCATGACGTCACGACGTGCGCAGTGCGTTCTGCGCAGAGGAGTTATAGGAGGCCTTGTGATGGATGACTTTAGCAGATATTTGGTGGCATCGTCCGCCATTCGTTTCTTCTCTCTTGAGTACTTTCTTTTGAGGGGTGAAAGTAATTTCCCGTTTCCAAACTCTGTGCTCTTTCCTCAGCATGTGGATGACAAGTTTCGTCCCTCCTCTTCCCTGTGCCGTTACGACCCTCTACGGAGGATTTAGTACTTCCCCTTTTCTGTGTGTGTGTTCCCCGTTGGTCCTGTCTTTGCAAAGGGCGCAACCAGAGACAGACGTGACTGCGGGGGCGGGAAAGTTTTCTTTAAACGAGATGAAAGCCCACTCTGGGGCCCTCTCGCGTTTAAATTAAATGGACGACGACGGCGACGGCGATGGCGATGGCGATGGCGATGACTACTCTCTTGACCACACAAACGGAGAGAGGGACGGGGAGCAGCACGTGTACAAGGAGGAAGAAAGGATTACAGGCAGAGAGTGAAGGGAGTTCATCGAGAGTAATTTCCGTGATTGGTAGAGGACAGAGAAAAGGGGAAAAAGGAGGAGCTTCTTCTTTTTTCTGATGAGATTTCCACCGAGGTTAAAAGAGGTTGAAGATTAAATATTAAATACTCCCTTGTAGCTTTTCATTTAAAAGAGAAAAAAAAATCACAGATTCAGTACATAAAAACACTGAATGGGTCAGAGAACATTTGAGACAGGAGATTCTTCTTATTATTATTTACCTTGTTTTCCCCTCTCCCTTCTTTTATATGTAGAACGTAATAAATTGACTGTAGAAATATATAACACTAGAGTAGTAGCCAAGCCTTTTAATCAATTAACTAATATAATGCACGATAGAATCGAAGGAAAGAAAAAGGCTTCCAGGAGAAATTAATTGGAATTGAGAAATTAAAAGCGAAAAAGTATGGATTTTACTTAAAATAGGGGGAATAAAATAAAATGAGATACGAATAACTGAAGATAGAAATTCATTGTAATTAGGAAATAAGAAGCATAAAATACAGATTTTTTTAAAGACAATCTGGAGGATAAATAAAGTGAGAAGAAATAAACTAGGGAACAAAAAATGATAAGCAAGAATCGAAAGGAAAAGAAAATGACAAATTAAATTAAAATATAAAATTAAAGTAGACACCAAGCCCTCTAATTAAATATCTGTAACGTAACGCAATATAGAATCTAAGGAAAGAAAAAGTGTCCAGGAAAAATGAATAGGAATTAAGAAATTCGAAGCGAAATGTTATGGGTATAAAGGAAGAAATAAATTGAGAATACAAAAGCTACAGAATCAAAAGGCATAACAAATGAAATTAATATAGAAAAATGTAAAATTACAGCTGTCGCCAAGCCTTCTAATCAATTAAATATAAAGTAACGCAAGATAGATATTCATTGGTATTAAGAAATTAGAATTATAAAATACAGATGTTAAGACAAACAGGAGGAGGAATAAAGTGTGAAGAGAAGAGTTAGAGAACCAAAAAAAAAGGAAATACAAGAATGAAAAAGAAAAGGACATAACAAATAAAATTAAAATTGAAATAGAAAAATATAACATTATAGTAGCAGGCAAACCCTCTAATCAATTAACTGTAGCATAACTCAAGATAGTATCAAGGAAAAAGAAAGATGTATTGGAACAATTCATCGGAATTAAGAAATTGGAATAAAAAAGTACGACTTTTAATACAATTATAGGATAGAAGTAAAGCTAGAATTTAAAGGGCAATGACATAACAAATAAAACCAAAATAGAAATATATAATACTAGAGTAGTAGCCAAGCCTTTTAATCAATTAAATAATATAACGCACGATAGAATCGAAGGAAAGAAAAAGGCTTCCAGGAGAAATTAATTGGAATTGAGAAATTAAAAGCGAAAAAGTATGGATTTTACTTAAAATAGGGGGAATAAAATAAAATGAGATGGGAATAACTAAAGAACAGAAAAGATAATCAGGAATATAAAGGAAAAGAACATAAATAAAATAAAAATAGAAAAATACAATATTACAGTAGTCGCTAAACTCTCTAATCATTTAACTGTAAGGTAACATAAGATTGAATCTAAGAAAAGAGGAAATTTCTTGGAACAATTATTTATAATTAAGAACTTATTATCAAAACAAAGTGAGGGGGAAGATATAAAGTGAGATAAGACCAACTAGAGAACAAAAAAAAGATAGGAAAAAATCTAAAGGAAAAGACATAACAAATAAAATAAAAACATAATTGTTACAGTAGTGGGCTAAATGAAGAGAATATTTTAGAGTAAAATGAAGCAAACATACAAATAACAAAGCAGAGAGGAGGAGAAGAATTATGGTCGAACTCTTCCGTCACTTACCGAATTGTTCCACAGGATCTCACCAAATATAATTTTAGCCCACTACTTGACAAAAAAAGAGAATTTTTTCCCCATTTATTCATCAAATTTCACAATTACCTGACGTCATCAATCATCGTTCTTTCGTTCTTTGCAAACCCCTTTTCTCTCTCTCTCTTTTCTCTTACTCTCACTCACTCGCTCTCTCTTTTAAAATAATTAGTGACCTACATTTAGTCTGGCGTCCGGGAATTATATCTCCTCACCCTCACCCCTTATTTTTTTGCGCTAATTGGCTCCTCCTAATATCTTAATTACTTCTAGAATTGGCTGCCATTACTCAGCAGTAAGACATTCTTTACCAACTGGAGGAGGGTTACAAGCGGCAAGAGAGAGAGAGAGAGAGACTTTATAATGTACTTCTCACTTGGACTCTTACTCTTCCTACTCTCTTTATTTGGCAAGTTTACAAGAGGAGAAAGGCACCACTTTGTTGGCTGGAAAGAGAGAGAGATAGAGAGAAGAAATATGACAAACTACTGCATGGAAGTCACAGAGGATTTTCAGTCATTTGAGGAAGAGTAACTTGGAGTAAGGGCAGTCAATAGATTCACGATGGATGGAGTAAATAAAAAGAAGAGAGTCATAAACTGTTTAGACGAATGAAAAAAAAACGAAAAATACCATGGAAATACCGTCAAGAAGTCATCAGCTACGATAAATTTAAATTTGTTTACAGAGGAACTGGTAAATGTCTACACTACGACGGAGATGACGTAACATGGACGTCGTATGAGAACCTCACATAGACGATGACGTCAGACATCATTGTCGACGAAACGTTACATTTCTTTAAAAAAAATGTCATTTCCTCGTTGAAAGCAGAGAACATTTTCCCACAGCAAATACACAGGGAAAGACTTCGATCTCGGATCACAACGATTGTTCGGCAACGTTTGCTTGTCCCAACTTTTGTTAAGTGTTGGAAGTGTTGGACGGTCTCAGTCTCTTGATTTGGGGCAGATAATTAAAGGATATTTGGGGGATTAAGTGGGAGGATCGCTGAAGAAGCAATCACACACACAAGAAAAGGGGAACATATTCCTGACGGAGGAGAATCATTAATCGCAGTGCCCTGTGTGATGACATTCATCTTAATTACGTAGGTAAAGGTTCCCGAAATGATAAATTAGATTTTAATCTCTCCCCCTCCCGTTTCCCTCCACAGTCTTCGTCGCTGTGGATTACTTTTCCGAGACATCTCGTTCGTCCGCTTCTTTCCTTCCCATTTTCGTCGAAAGTTGGTCCTCCTTCTTCCGCGGTGATTAATGGAGGGTCATTAACACGACGTCACCGTCGCAAACGACACTATAATGACGTTATTAATCCCTCCGCCTCCTCCTCCTCCTCCTCCTCCTCCAGCGTCTTTGCTGTTCCCTTACTGCCGCTGCTGTTGTTTGTTGTTGTTGTTCCTCCTCCTCCTCCACGCAGCTGAGATAGAAGGTATTTTAGGGCTCGCAATCTGGACCGAGGAGGAGATTACATCCGAGCCTCGACGTGTGTACCAAGCACAACAAGTGAGAGAAAGAATAAATGGCCCCCGCGTTACTTTCTTCTTCTGGTACCATTATATGCGTACAATTAAGCAGCAACAACCGTTTTGCTAAAAACTCTCTTTCCTCTCTCCCGCTTTTCAATTTCAACGTCGTCGTGGTGGAGGTGGGGAATGGCAGAGAGGAGAGGGGGAAAAAACCAAGAAGAAACTGCAAGGAGAAATGTTACCAGGACGAAGGAGGAGAAAAGAATCAAATAAAAAGAGAAGCAAGTCAGTGAGTTTGGAAAAAACAACAACACCGGGACGGTTGAGCGAATAAGAAAAAAGTGGCGGGACAAAAGGGAGGGGGGAGGGAAACACCAGTTTAGTTTTCGCTTAAAAAAGAGGTAAAAGAGAGGTGCTTAAGGGAAAAAACTCAAATTGTATCGAAAAAAATGTGAAAAAAAATCGAAACCAAGAAATGGAAAGTCAAACAATTATGTTAAAATTCCCATTCCTTTTGATCATAGTAATGCAAGAAATAAATAAACATAATGGGCGAACAGTCAGAGAAATATGTAATACTTTAACAACGAGATTAAAGCAATTACTGAAATTACGACTACGTTTCAACCTTATTTTCGGGTGACTCCATTTTGTGAAGTATAATATTTTTTACTAAATACATAATAAAAGTTCTTGCGATCAACATTTACTTTCTTTTTCGTTCAATTTATTTGTCCTCAATTCCGTGCTTTTAATTATTTTTTGACCTCTATAGCAATGTACCATTTATTTAAAAGATTTTTTGATTTTTTTTTACACGTTGATTCGTAATTTAGATACTTGTTTGATACCTTCATTTTATTTTTCTCTTTTTTGTCCTTAATTTATTAACGTTTCGTTTCTTAGTTGTTCGTTCCACTGTTTATTCTTTCTAAATTATTTATTATTGATCTTTATTCATCGCTTAAAAATGTTTTTATCTTTCACTTTTCGATATATTGTTTCATTTTATTATCTTGACTGTTAATACTAAAATAATTATTCCTCATTGGTTCAAACGAGTATTTCATATCTTTATAATTTAATTACTGACTGTTATTAATTCTTTTTGCAGAATGTTACTTTTGTTGTTTGTATGGTCGCATAACATTATTTTTCTCTTTTTTCTGTTCATGTCATTGATTTTTACTTTCCATTTTTGTTACATCCACTATTTATTTTTTTTAAATAATTCTTCCTTCGCTGTTCCTTATATTTTTCTTCGGTTCTTGCTTACACCTCACTTTATTTCTATCTCTACTTGTCTTTCATTCCTTTCCTTTAAAAAAGGGGGGACACCAGTTTTGTTTTCGCTTAATAAAGAGGGAAAATAGAGGTGCTTAAGGAAAAACTCAAATTGTATCGAAAAAAACGTGAAAAAAATCGAAACCAAGAAATGGAAAGTCGAACATTTATGTTAAAATTCCCATTACTTTTGATCATAGTAATGCAAGAAATAAATAAACATAATGGGCGAACAGTCAGAGAAATATGTATTACTTTAACAACGACATTAAAGCAATTACGGAAATTACGACTACGTTTTCGGGCGACTCCATTTTGTGAAGTATAATATTTTTTACTAAATACATAATAAAAGTTTTAACTCACATTTAAGTAAGAATATAAATATTTTATTATCTTACACTTTGTGACGTCACTAGTGCAGTATTTCCGAATCCATTATATTTTTTCAAATTAGATCCCTGCTCCATGGAATAAAATATTTTAAGATTTAGGAGTTAGTGAAAATTAAATGAGGAAGAAGAAAATTAAGGAGTCTTGCGGTTGTGCAGGTTGTACTTTACAATTAGATCTCTGGTTAAGGGAATTCAGATATTAAAAATTACGGAAATGATGAAAGCAATATTAGAGAATAAATAAAGTCTGTTTCCCACAATAACTAAATGAAAGATACTAACGATGAAAACCCAAATATACGGTTACGAAACGTCAGTTCAACTAAGTGAAAACTTTGTGTGGAACCTGGTCTTAAATTTATTTAATGGTTAAAAAATAATAATTAGGAAGGAAACAAATTAAAGAGCCTTGCCTAAGGGAATTCAGATATATTAAACTTTATGAGACTGAAAAGAGAGTAATTAATTAAGAAGGAAAATCAAAGTGTATGTTTTTGAAATTTATCGTTGGTTAGTTAAACTTCATGAGAGTGAAAAAAAAATTAAGGAAGAAGAGAAATTAAGGAGTTTTGTAGTTTTACAGGTTGTGTTTTAAAAATTGATCATTGGGTAAGAAAAGTCAAAGATATTAAATTTAACGAGAAGAAAATTTAACTAAGAAAGATATAAAGAATAAAAAAGACCTGTAACTCAAGAGGTGTAGTTAAAAATTCAGAGGTATTAAAGTTAACGAAAAAGAAAAAATTAGAAAAACAATAAAGTTTGTTTTCCACGGTATTTAAAGGAAATTAATTTAAGATAAAGTTCCAAATATAATAAAAATTTTGTCTTTATCTGGTCTTAAATTCATTAAATTTAAAAAATAATAATAACTAAGGAAGAAGGAAAATTAAGGGCTGCTGCAGTTAAATAGGTTGTATGTTTCAATTTAATCCCCGGTTGGGGGAATTCAGAGATTATAAATAAAATAAGAAGGAAAGAAAATACTTTAGGAAGAAGTGAAATTAAGGAGTCTTGTAGTTCTACAGCTTTTTATTTTAAAACTTAAACACTGGGTAAGGAAAATCAAAGATATTAAATTTGACGACAAGGAAATTTAACTAAGAAAGATAAAAATAATTAAGGAGACCTGTAGTTGAACAGTTTTTTTTTATTGAATTTTACTCCTGGCTAAGTAAATTCAGGGGTATTAAACTTAACTTGAAAGAAAAAAAAATAGAAATTTAATAATGTTTGTTTTTCACAATAATTAAAATAAATAAATTTTTGATAAAGTCCCAAGTATAATAAGAAAATTTCCTGTATCTGGTCTTAAATTTATTAAATTAAAAAAAGGAAGAAGGAAAATTAATGAGTCTTTTACAGCTTTTATTTTAAAACTTGAAATCCGGGAAAGAAAAATCAAAAATATTAAATTGTAGGAGAAGAAAATTTAACTAAGAAGGATAGAAAATTAATGGGTCATGAAGATTAACAGATGTTGTTTTATTTTTCAATTTCATCGCTGCTTAAGGACATTCAGAGATATTAAACTTTACCATAATTAGAAAATAATTAAGGAAGTAGGAAAATTAAGGATTCTTATACTTGACTACGTTACACTTTACAGTTTGCTTACCGTTTCACGGAATTCATAGGTAATGTTAAACATTAAGTGAATAGAACAATTTAATAAGTGTGAAAATTAAAGAGTATTTAGCTGTACGAGTTGTATTTTTCAAATTTATCGCTGGTTAAAGGAATTCAGAGATATTAAACAGTCCTCTGCAGAGGAAGTCAAATACGCAATTAAATCATCAATTTTCGTGAAACTGGTACGGAAAAATAACGTTTGTTTTTTTCATAAGACGTTTCACTGTACTTTTATTTGGTGGTTTTTCTTTTCTGCTAAATGTTTTATTTAGGTTCTTCTTCCATTTCCGTCTGTCGTCGCGCTTTTATTTGATTGCTGTTGATCGTTTGATGTTCTGCAAGGGTGGAGAGGGAAGGGAGGGAGAGAGGGAGGAGGGAGAGAGATTCATCTTGTAATCGATGTCGCAGAAGTCTCTCGCTGTGCTGATGAAGATGTTCACTTGCCGGTCGCTTTTACCCGGGGAAAACTGTCTGAAGGAACGAACGAACGAACGAAGGATTCAGGATAAATGACGCGGAAGACTGAAAAGGAGGTCAAACTGAAACTACTGCCGCTGGAGGAGATTGGACGGGGGACAGAGCAACGGAGCAAAGGGGTTGGAGAGGAGAGGGAGGGAGGGAAGGGATTAAAGGAAAATTCTTCCAAGGGATAAATAACAAGACTTTGCGTCGGAGGAGGAGGAGTTGCACTAATTAAACTAATTATCTCTAAGGGAGGGGGTTGGTCTTATTTAGGAGCAGGGCACATGTGCCACTTCTTTCGAAAAGGATGAGGGAGGGAGAGAAAAGCCGCCAGTTCGTCTTTGCTGCCTTTGTGAGAGGAGAAGGAGAGGGAGAGAAAAGGAAGAGAGCCAATTTCGTACTTGGGTGGGAAGGAAGAGCGGAGACACTGAGTGACTGACTGACTGACTGACTTTACTGGCAAGATGGCGCGCGCTGCTGCTCAAGGGTCGTCTTCAGATGGACGAATTAGCGTCGGGTTGACATTTTTCCCTTCCCCTTTTCTCCGGAAAGAGAAAGTGTTTCATCACACTCTACAAATTAGAGAACTCCTTAATTGTCCATCTTAATCCTTGTAAATCTCGGTTTCCCTTTATCATGAATAATATTGTGCAGTGCAACAACATAATAAAAGTTATTCTTAACCTTATTTCAGTTGGATTTATTTACTAAAACTAAAGGTAAACCACGTTTCAGTGCATATCCACATCTTCTTCAGGGTTATATTTCTCTAAACACAATAACATACAATTAGATTCACAGACAAATTGAAATATTAGTGTGCAAAGTGAAGTAAAGTTGTATGAGATTTATTCACCAATATTTAAATTTAATAGTATGTGAATCTAACTGTATGCCCTACAGAAAGAAAACCCTGAAGAAGGTGTGAATATGCACCGAAACGTCGTTCATATTTGATCTGAATAATTAAATCAGGCTGTAAGGAGGTCAAAAATTAATTTACAACCGACATTAAATTGGATCTAAGTACAAAAAGAAATGACTTACAAGACACCTCAATTTTTATACTCTTAGAGCTTGATAACGGTTTAATTACCTTATGGAGAATTCCTATAGTAAATACAATCGTTTCGGAAACCGCACAAAAATCAAAAGTTATCATTACATCGCCCTAACATGACGTCATACCGTTATAAGAAAATCTATTAAAATTTCATTTTTTTTCTATAACTATTAATAACTTATGTCTCTATTAGAATACTTTATATCTTGTCTATAGACAAGGTAAAGTCCCAAAAATGAACGAAGAATGTTACTGTAGTAGTATATAGTTCTTGGACTGGTCTGATGCAATATTCTGCGCTAACCTTTTCATTTCCCCATAAGTACCACATCCCAATTCAGCGCATTCCATCCTAGGCCTTCCTCTTCCGTTCACTTCCCTCCAATGCTAAGTTTGCAAGACCCTCACGTCTCAAAACGTGGCCTATTAATCTATCCCTTCAAAATCCTCCATATTGTTCTATATTCTTTTATCCTTGTTTATAAACACCTGGTCTGTTACTCTATCCACCCATCTCATTCTCCTACAGGCACCAAATTTCAAATGCTTCTATTCTCTTCATTTTAGTAACTTCTACTTTTAGTCCACTTTTGTCGCACCCATGTAACAACGCCACGTTTCATGTCATCACTTTTTAGTGATGATTTCCGAATACTCTTAGTCGTAATTAAATTCTTTACTATCCTACCCTAGTTTTACTATTCCTTCAAAATAACTCTTCTCAATCTAACAGTCTTTGTTATTCCACCATTTCGCAAACTACACTCCATCAACTTAGTTTTTCCTGTATTAATCCTCATTTTGTACTCTTTCTCCGGCTTCATGATCATGCCATTTATTATGGTTTCCAAGTTTTGTTTTTCTGACTCCCCTAATACCACAATATCATCTGAAAATTTTAGGTTTTTTTAATTGTCCTTGCATTATGATTACTTTTCCATATTCCTGTTTAAATTTCTTCATCGCCTGTTATATATATATATATATATATAAGTTAAAAAACATGGGAAATGAATAAAAGTGATTGTATTAATTTAATTGATAATTATTAAAAAATTTTCCCCATCGTGAGACTATTTTAGATTTAGATTTATTGTTGTTTCCATTAATCCTCGATTGAGGAAATAGGATACGTCATACATTAAAAATTATAAATGAACAAAATAAAGTTCATAATTAAAGACAAATAAAGTTAAAATAAATTAGTTAAAGAAAGTGTATATAGACATTTATTATTCATTTAGTCAGATGAATATAAAAAATAAAATTGTTATTGATTACCATTTTGTTAATGTAGAAAAAGAATGCCGGAGTGATCGGTAAACAGCCGCCAAGCTCTTAGATTAGTCCGCGTATGACGTGACGCAGGGCCTGGAGCTGTCGACACTAATTCATGGGGTGATTGTGGTGGAATTCTTCTTTTTAGGTCATACTTCATGGGGTGATTACTGATGAGTGGAGATGAACTTTAATTGAAAATTAATAAGCATGAAAATTATGAGTTGTAGGATTATGTTGCTGACGTATAAATGGTGCAACTTGGTTTTCGCTCGGTTGTTTATTCATAGAGAATCTAAGCAGTTTTCGTTGTATACTGTTTTATACTATTATTTATAAATTTTTCTTAATTACATTTTTCATACTTATTCAATTTACCATTTCTAGTTTCGCCCTTCATGAAAAAATTCGTAATTAATCATTAGTCTATTTCTTAATTTAATTATTAAATTTCCTATAAACGTTTGTTACGTTTATCCCTTATAAGGAATACAACTTGTTATTGTTCTTTAATTTTGGCAGCCAGTTGCCCCCAAAAAATAATTTTAATTTGTCTCAGGTTGTTTTCGTTTTAGAAAACAGAAAATCGAAACCTGTCCAGCAGTTGAGTGGAAACAACGGAGATGGTTCGATTTTTTAATTGCAACAGTGCGTTAAACTTATGGTAGGGGTGACAAGAGGGGTGAAATTTATCTGAAAACTTAAGGTTAAGTTATGACGTCGAAGAGGAGAATTAATCTTTTTTTTTGACTGGACGAAAGACACTCGCACTTTTTTCACCCTCGAAATTTTTGCATTCTCATTTTTACAAAGGGCGGGGGCCAAAATGTGACTCGTTGAATTTTTCCGACATAAAATGGTTTCTTGGTGTATGAAGAACGTTGAGAAGTCAATTGGAACTGAACAGGTACGGTCTTGGAACAAATCTGTCACCGTGCGCAGATCAGACACGGACCGATACTTCCGTCATGACGTAGCCGCCCCACGCAAGTTTCCGAGTTTCCAGCAGGTCCATTCCTCAAAAAAAGAATTTTCAGTTGTTATATTAGTGTCAAACCAATGATTTTGTTTGAAAAAAATCTCATATTTTTCCTGTTACCAAGTTACATTGTGATATTTTATTCAGCTCATGTGAGATAAATGAATAGAATTGTTTTGTGCTTAATATTTTGATCCCTGATATTCTAAAATTGTCAGTTATAATGAGGTATCACCCTTTCGGACAATTTTATTGTTCAATCTGGGAAAATTTAGAGAGAAAAAAATTTTCAATTAAAATAACAATTATTTATATTGTACAATGAGGAAAAATAGTATCAGGCGTTCCCTTTTTTGTTTTAAGTTTCATTTTAAAGGGGAAAATGAATTTCCATTCGCAGTCCATCTCGTTCCGTTATCTTAATGGAGGCGAACGTTCGCGTTCCTTGTCACCGTTTACTCTGCGAGCGAGGTTTTTGACAGTTTAAGTGTTTGACAAGTGCGAGGCACGTGTGAACACGAGACGATAACTAATCCCCGACCCTCTCTCCCTCCCCTCCCTTCTCCCCTCCCCTCCCTTAACCTCCTTTACTGCCTTTCTTTTCTCTGGCGCCACAAGCTTTCTGCAAACACGCCAGGCAGGCAACTTGGCAACCTCGCATGTCAGCACGTGACGTCGGGAAGGTGCGAGAAATTGCAACAGCGCCGATCCAATTTCCTGGTCGCAGGAAATAGGCACGGAAAAAGCCCACTATGGGTGGGGGCGGGGGTGGGGAAGTGAGAGAGGGGCGGGAGGAAGAGGTAATGAGAAATGATATTTTAACTTCCTCCCCGGATTAGTGACTTTCAGGGAGAGAGAGGAACAGCCAAAGAGGAAAAAAATGGAGGGGCCACGGCTATAGCCAAATCAACAACAACAACACATGGAGACAGGATCTAAATAATTGCCGCACTTTTTTTATTTTTATTGATAATAATTTATTTGACCTGTTTTCTAGATTCAATAACAGGTCTGTTTAACAATATTTTTCTTTTGTTGGTACATTTTTTTACATAGATATATAAATATGTATGAATACAATAATAAAGTATATGCGTATATTTAAATTTGTTTTAGCATGTGTAAGATCATCATCTTTTTTTTTGGTTAACAGGCTACATGAGGGTGATCCTGAAACAGGCAACTCCCCTTTAATAGCATAGGAAGGGAATTGAAAAAGGGGGGATGCGGAAGGTAGAGCAAGGTAGCCAAGGGTTAACTAGGGCCCCCGGGCTATGGTTTAAGGATCCTACCCGGTGTTTCACCTAAAGAGATGCAGGGAAAACCCTAGAAAACCTGCATCAGGTAGGTCGGGCATTGGCTACTATTCTCACGCCCTTCCGAATGACGGGAGACGAGTTTGCTGTGGGGACGCAGCATTCCCTTCTCCGTGTCTCCACCAGTTTCAGGAGGCAGTTGGCCGACTGATCCAATGGGATCAGCGGACAGCTCTTGCCATATGCCCAAGGTCTTTGACCCCGGTACATATACCTCCTAAAATAGGTGAAGGTGTCTCGGCATATGAGAACTTTGATAAAAAGTACCCAGAGAGAGTGCAGGAGGCATTCCCGACATGATCAGGTAAGCCCCGCAGTCACTCTGGGCTGAAGCGCCTGCGAGAAAACTCCCGCAGCGCCCTTCTATGTAAGATCATCATCTGTTACACTAGTTTTATTATTATATTATTTTCGTGGAGAGACTGAAGGAGAGAATTCTTAATTTCTTTGTCTCCTCCGCATCCTTTCCACCTTTATACATTTTGTTTGTGAAACAACTCCGGGGTGTTTTCCGGTTACGACCCTCACCACGTGTTTCCGGATCTCCTCCATGACGCGTTGGTCGAGTAGTTGTAGGTTCAAACTTTTTTACTAATTTTATACTCTAATTATTTATGACTGTATTTGTATTAGCAGAGTTATGTAATTTTGTTGAAGGTAATTACTTGAATAATCTTACTATTACTATAATTTATATTCTATTTTATGTTATGATGTCCATATTTTGGTCCTTATACTCATCCGGTTCCTGGATTTGAAAGTCCCCCGGTCCGATGATGAGTATATTGTTAAGTCTTATGATGTAATATTTAAGATTCTATATTTTTAGTCCTGTATTTTGTCAGTTCTAAAGCGGATATCAGGTTTTTTCAAATTTTCTAGAACCGCGTTTTTGCCGCACTACCAGTATTTCATTTATCTTTTATTTTCCTTCCTTCACCGTGATAGACGAAAATAGAGAATTTCAATTATTTGCCTGTGACCTATGCCGGCCAACAAACGCGCAAGACTTGCAGGCAGTATAACATTCAGGCGTTGATCCCGCTTACTTTTTGGATGCCATTAATTATTACTTATTTTCCCATTATTTTTCAAAAAAAGACATGGATTGTTAGTGCAAGTATCTTCATACAGGCTGAGGATAATTATTTGGGCAAAAGTTAACTCATATTTTCTTATTATTTTTTCAAAAAAAGACGCGGAAAATGTTAGTGCAAATAATTTCATACATGCTGAGGATAATTCAGGAGCCAAAAGCAACCTCATCTTTGATATTTCGGAAATTTAAAATGTCGTCGCGGATATCTCAATTTAAAAAACAAAACAACTGTTTCAAAAATCTGGCCAATCCATACTATTCTGACGTGGTTAATATTTTTAATTTATAAATGAATAAAAAAATTAACAGTACTTATTTAAATGGGCGAGAGCCAAAAAATCTCATCTTTGATTTTAAAAAACAGTGTTATTATTGGAAAATGTAAAAGATTCAAAATTTTACAGATTTGAGAGGATGTGAGATGTTCTGGTAATGCTGAAATTAAAAAGGCTTGCGCAAGATAGTTTAGCACGGACTGTTGCATCAGATTGTCTTAGGATTCAATTCCACAACAACTAAAATATACAACTTTTCGTCTATAATTGTGAACTTTTTCAGGGAAAGTAGACAAAAAATTTAAAATAATATACATTTATGTTTTATAAGTAACTTTAACGTTAACCTATAAGTTTTATATTTAGAATAACAGCAGTTCGTTTGAAATCTTTGTCTAGGAAGTTATCAAATATGGAGGGAACGTATTAGATGTCTGAAATAAATATTAATATTACAACATAGTTTTACGACTTTAACAACGTACAGTAAATATATATATACGGCCAAAAGTCAGCATTTAAATTTATCGTTATTTATTCAAAAGCGACGTTTCGTCTCCTTTTTTGGGAACTTCCTCAGGCGTAAAATTTAGTAATACATCATATTCATTCCCCGACTCCCTCAGCCGAAAAGATTATTGAAATTACATGTGAAGAATTTGGTGTCGCACCTGGACCTTCTCCAGCGACGGTTGATCTTTATATTTATTGTAAATATTAATATTGTTTGCTGTTAATTGGGTGCGATTTTTTTTTCAAAGATGATTATTGATTTATTAAACAAATAATGGTCAAAGTCTGAGTCTTTTAACCTAAAATTAAAAGTTGTGGAAGAAAAAATGTGCTTCCAGGAAAGTTAAAGAAGGTTCCAGTTGTTGTTGGATTGATGAAGAAATGGCGGGTTGGACGTGGTGCGGCTGTGTAAATAAATAATCGTAATGCCTTCCTCGTTGTACCGGGAACAAAATGGCGGCCAGAGCCAGACTCATCGGACACTTCGTCTCACTTCCATTAAACTTATGTAATGGAATCCGTTTACTTTTATAATTGAAAAGCGTCTCACTTCCCCGCCAGGTGGTCTTTGTTTTGATTCGTCCCTTGCTTTGCTTGCTTGAGCCCCCTTTTCACGAATCACATTCAAACCGTTTCAATATCTCTCCCCCCCCCCCCTCCACAGAGTTGTTTGTTTCAGAGTCCAGGTAATTAAGTCTCTCTCTCTCTCTCTCTCTCCCTCTCCCCTTCTGTCTGTCTCTTTGATTGTAAATGTATTTTATTTTCTCTCTGTCCTTCTCAGTTTGTCTTTTCCCCGAATTTGCCCTTTTCTCTCTCTCTCTGTCTTTCTCTATTTCTCTCTCCGCCGTCACTTCCGCTGCTGCTACTGCACCTGGAGTCGTATTATTTTATGAATGCTTTAAAAAGAGAGAGTGAGTCTTCCCTTTTAGAGAATCCGATTATACCACTGACTCACTCACTCTCTCTCTCTCTCTGTCTCTCTGTCTGCGTCACAGGTCTTGTGAAAAGAGGGATATAATAGGGAGCTTAGTGAATTGATTCTCTCTCTCTTTCTCTTTCTGTCTCTTTGGACTCTATTCGAGCTTGGGCCACGGCTTTTTACGAGGTAGATAATGCGAGGCGGAACTAAAGTAGACGACAAGCTAATTAGCTTAATATTTAAAGACGGTAAAAGTTGGAATAGACGCAGGGGGAGACTTTGAGAATAATAGATTGTCTGTCCGTCCGCCGTCCGTCTCTCCCTACGAGAGATTTAAACCCCCCTCTCCCCCCCCTCCCCCCTTTCTCTCTCCTACTGAGTACCTTTAGAAGGGTATTTTCCTTTCTCCCTCCATTTTCCAATTTAGGCTCAAGTATTTTTTTCCCTAAAAAAAGGAGGGTGGGGAGGGAGAAGAAGAAACACAGAGCTCGATATTTCGATAATTAATTTTCTCCGGCTTACAGTTACCGGGCAGTTAGTGTCGAGGGAAGGTCTTCTTCCTTCCACTCATCAAACAGGTACAGTCTTCCTCCTACCTCAATTTCTTGTGGCATTCCCCTTTTTACACCTAAGTGGAGGAATTGTTAAGAAAATTTTTTTAGACTTTTAATGTCTGTTGTGTGACTAAATATGGCTTTGAATTCTTTTAACATAGATAAGAGGTCTAGGTTTTGTGCTAAAAGAAATTCCTGAAGAGGGTAATTATAAGTATTTAATATAGACATCATTCTTATAAATAAAATAATGAGATTAGATTCTGAATTAAAATAAAGAAAGAGACGGCCAACAAATCAGCATATATATATTAGCCGTCTTGTTATAAATTTTAAAGTAAGAAAACAAAAAATAAAATATTCTGATTTATTATTATAAATAGAGTACAATATATTGGAAAAAGTCAGGAATATAAAAATTTTCTCTTTTCAATAGTTTCAATTTGTTATTTGTTTGAATGCAATCATGTAATTATAATTATATTAATCCTTTTTTTTGTAGAAATAACTGAAGAGGTCCCTGAAAGTTTAGGGGCGAAACGTTTTATTTCAATTAAAAATATTCAGTTTCACACTTTTGGCCATTTTTTTTGTATTTCATATAAAATATTAATTATTTTATTTATACAAAAATCCTTTTTTTTGACATTAAGTTTAATAATAAATAAGTAAACTACGGTCAAGTATGTCAGCAAATAAATTTAGTTAATATGCATACAACGTTTCATCCGACTTTGTGGAGATTTTTCAGGTTAATTTTTTAAATGGTTCAACTAATTACATTGTATGTAATTTTGTGTCGCGTAAGGTTACAACTAAAATGGATATAGTTTCATTTACGTTACTTGAATTTATTTGCTGACTTATTTACCCGTATTTTTCTATTGTTACGCCATAATTCAAGTCTTCACCATACGTCCGTTTTAACTGTCGTAGTGTTCGGTTTCCAGCCGAGTTCTTAGTCTCTTTAATATAATTTTTCTAATATTCTCCCTTTCTTAATTTGTTCACTTCCTGTATATGTCTTCCTCTTGTTACTTCGTTTTATTCATTCCATATTTTACATTAATTTTTCATAGAATTATTCTTATTTTTTCTTTAGAGTTCAAAGAAAATTAACAAGTGCTTCCTCTGTTACACATACGTTTTTTTAATATTTATTTTCTTTCAAGTATATATTTTCCTTTCTTCTTGGTTCCTGATAAAGGAAATAATTGGAAAAATTCTTTTTCACTGAAAGAGATTTTTTTCCCCTCATTGTTTGTTATCGAAACTCTTAGGAAATCTCCCAGTTTTCTGTTGATGCAATTTAGAAAGCATTTAAAAAGAATTTATTTCTTGTGTATTTAATTAGCAGCAGTTGTTTCTTTTAATTTCTTTTTATTCTCTACTTTTTACAATTTTACCATTAATTTTTTATGGAATACATTTCTTTTGTTCCTAACTGAATGAAACTAACGAAAAATTGTGTGTCGTAGGATTTTTTTCTTGTCTTATTTGTTGTTACTAAAACGATGGAAGTAAATGGTAGGTGTACTTCAGTCTTTAATAGATATTGTTCTGCCAGGTCCCTGATACCTGAACTGCAATGGCAACACGAGTTACACAGTTACTAATGTTTGATTTGACTTGAATTATTTAATCGTTTGTTTCATGTATATAGCTGCTGCTGGAACAAGGACAGTTTCCTGGTCCAAGTAGTTAAAACTCCATTGCGTGTTCCTCAGTGTGTGCTTGTTTGTGTTTCCCAGTGTGTGTCTGTGTTGTTTTTATATTGACTTTTGTCTATATACACTTTCTTTTACTAGTTTATTTTAGGTTTATTTGTCTTTAATTATGTACTTTATTTTGTTTAGTTTTAATTTTTAATATATGACATATCCTATTTCCTCAATCGAGGATTAATAAAAACAACAATAAATCTAAAATCTAAAAAAATTAACCCCCACCTAATAATTTCTTAGACATATTTAAACTACAATTTCCGTCTAAAATAAGGAATCACATGCACAATTCCGCAATTTTATTTCTGTGTTGAAAAACTTCCTAGTGTTAAAGAAAAATTGTTAATCGACAAGACGAAGTAATTTATTCTTTTTAATTTTGTGATCTTTTATTAAAAAAAAATCGTAGGCAAATCTCGACAGCAAATTAATTGATTCAATCCATATTTCCTTTAATTAGTAGTGGAGGAGGGAAAAAATTCACTCTAACTCCTCGAATTAAATTTCAAAATTGCATCAGAAAAATGTTATCTGAATATTTTATTGGAGTCGGGGAGGAAGGGGATGAGAATCTTTCATCCCTTCCCGTCTTTCCTCTCGCCCCTTTTAGTCTGGGGGGGAAGGAACGCCATGTCGTGTCTGGGTCCTGGGGGGTGGGTTTCTCTGACCTACTTAACTACCTTCCCGACGCCCTTACTTACCCTCACGGATATTAGGAGAATCGTTAGGCTGCTACCCCATGGCATAATTCCTCCATTAATGCAGCTGCAGGTGTAATAATTTACATACCTCGTGTGAGTGTACGGTCGGAACGAAACGATCAAATCCGAAAAGGGGAATGTATCGGAAGATACGCTTCAGCAGAAACAAGGTTAATTTTACCTCTGGGGTAGTCGGAGGAAAGATAATAAGGGATACAAACGGGAAGGGAAGAAATTAAATCTGTTTTTTTATTAAATAAAATACAATGAATTGTCCAAAGTCATAAACCTAAGAATTTTAATTACAAATAAGACGTTTCACGCCAAAACTTTTGACTCCCTTTCAGTTATTTCCACTAAAAATTAATATAATTACACAGTCAAAGTTGTAATTAAACAAATAAAAAACATTTTTATTATATGGTTCAGTACAATTTATAACCTTAACAGAAATTTTTTAGTAACTATGGCGACATCCAGGACTTTGACGAGGAGGAAAAAAACGCCGAAGAAACCCCGAAAAGTTATATTGTTGTAACGGAACTTCGCTAACTACAAGAAAAGGACATTAAAGTTTCAAAAATGCACTTTTTTAAATCATAATAGTACAGAGCCATATATTCATCATAAATTTTGCGTACCTCTTTTCACGCTTAATCTCATGTGAAGCAGCACTTCAGTCATCAATGTAGAATAATAATAATAACTTTCTACGTGTAAAGTTTTTAATTTTCTATAATCAATAATGTGATTTTTTTAAAATAAATTTACACGTTTAGTTAACACAGATTGCTTATCTAAAGATTTGTTTTAAATTTGCAAAAAAAAATTCCTTAATTCTATATTGAATTTTACGATTTGTCAGTCCAATATAACTGGATCTACAGTCAAAACGCTCAATTTTAACAATCAAAATAGTGTTTATAATATTTTTGATAAAATATATAGAATTATTAAACAATATTTCAATTATTAAATTATCTAAATATTATCCATAAACTGTATTTGACAAAGAAGTTAATTAATTTCTATTGCATTTCCTCCAAATATCGTAAAATAATGTAGCACATAATTTTTTATATTATTATTGGTTGTGGGTGAATTATTTCTATAAACCAATAAAATTCAATTAATCGAAATATATACGAATTTATATATATATATATATATTATTAAATGAAACGGGGAGGATAATTTTTAAATAGAACTGTTGGGGTAAAGAGGATAAATTTATAAATAAGCAAAAACGACCAATATTTCGATTTTAGAAAAAATTTCTGGGTCAATTAATTTGATAGTGTATCCTCCGATGCAGGATTTGACGGGCAATAAACGTAATCCGAAATCAATAAAGCAATAAGAATGTGAGTTAGGAGAAGATCAATTTGGTTTAAGAAAGATGAGGACAAGAAAAGCAATATTGACTTTGCGGCTAATTTTAGAAGACAAGATAAGAGAAAACACCCTATGTTCATAGCATTTGTAGATTAAGAAAAAGTTTTTATAATGTTAACTCAATTAGGCTATAAAGGATTTTGAAGAGTACATGAATAAAATAACGAGAAAGGAAGCTTATACATAACATTCACAGACGACAGGCAGCAGTAATTAGAATTAAAGATCAAGAAATGAAACCAGAAATCAAGAAAGAAGTAAGACAATGATGCAGTCTTTCACCCATGAAGTTTAACTTATATATAGAACAGGCGATAAAAAAATGTTAAAACGGAATATGGAAAAGGAAAGGAGAAGAAATAAAAACCCTACGCTTTGCCAATGATGTTGCAGTATTAGGGGAGGAGTCAGAAACCGTAATAAATAGCATGAAAGAGTTCAATATGAGGAATAATAGAGGGAAAACCAAGGTAATGAAGTGTAGTAAAGGAAAGAGTGGAATAAAAAAAGGCTGCTACAATTTCTAGCCGTTTTTCATGATGCGCACTCATTCAAAAGAAAACCCCCTAACCGCAACATTGTATTTTAAAAAAACATTACAATTTCATTCTGATGTCAAAACGGTACAACAAAATATAATCATAAAATTTAAAATGCATTCATAACGAAGTTTCTCGAAAATTCTCACTTATGCAATTGACAAAAATTTAATTAAATTATAATGACTTAATATCTTATCCGTGGTTTTAAAATTTTGTCTTAAGCTAATGTTATTTGAAATCTTCCATGATTACTTGAAATATTGGGAAAATTTTAAGGATTAAAGAAAATGTTCGGTATTTTTATTATATTATATTATATTTATTAATGAAGTGTGATATGGGAAACAGTGGAATAATAAAGGCTGTTAGATTGGGAAGGGATATTTTGACGGAAGTTAAGGAATTCTGCTACTTGGGAAACGTATTAAATAGAGTAGGATAGCCACAGGCAAGGAAGGCTTTCGCTAAAAGGAGGAATTTACTCACGGTAATATAAATATGAATATTGGGAGATAATTGCTAAAAATGTTCGTTTGGAGCAGCGTGGCGTTATATGGGTGCGAAACGTGGACGATAAGAGTTGGGGAAAGGAAAATAATAGAAGGCTTTGAAATCTGGCGCTTTAGACGAATGCTGAAAAACAAATGAGTGGATGTAATTATTAATAACAAGAAAAGTTCTAAACAGAATAGGGGAAGATCGAACAATATAGAGGACGTTGGCTAAGAGATTCATAGGCTACGTTTTAAGACGCGAGGATCATGTAAAATTAGCATTAGAGGGAAGTGTGTGAAGTAAGAACAGAAGAGGATTGTAATACGCTAACCAGATTAGGGAGGATGCGGGATGTAGTAGTTATGAGAAAATGAAAAGTCTTGCGGAACATAGATTAGCAATGAGGGTTTTCAATCACACCATTATTAGGACTGAACACCACTACAACAATATTTTAAATATAATTTTTTTTTCGCTCCGAATTTGTAATATTTCTGTGAGATATTTTATACCAAATTTAAAATAAAAAAATGCTGTTTTAATCTGTAAAGGAGTGACTCGAATATAAATTTCGTATTCTACCCGAGAAGGGATGCTTTTGTAACCAATTAAGTAAAACTTTATAATTAAAACTAAAAGAGGAAATCTTGAGTCAACTTATTACATTAAACAGTTTCACGTTTACCAATACTAATTATACATCCGCGCGGCTAAGTAGGTCAAAAAATCCCGCCCCCTGGGGTCCCTATGAAATTCGTTTTGACAAATAAACGTTTCTACCCGTCTAAAATCATGATTTGAATATCCAGAACGTCAGTGATTACGTAATGGCCGCCATTTGTCTGATAGACAGAAACCTTCCCCCCCTCTCTCTCTCCCTCCCTCCGTGAAGAGAAGTAATCTTCCTTGACCTCAAATCTTCTCTCGCCCTTCTTTTTCTACTTTAAGACAAGGGAAGGGAAAAAGAGAGAAAGAGTGGAAAAAAAGAGAAAAATATCCTCACGATTAATGACAGCGTTGGTGGGGGGTTTCCTGTTCCTATTTCTTGCCGACTTCTTCTCTCTGCCCCCCCTCGTACGTTTTATTTTATTTTCCTGTCTCCCTTATCTGTTGAGTTCCTTTCCGGAGTCGACAAAGTGGTTCTGTCCCCATCAGTCAGTGGTCGTCCTGGGTTCCTCTCTCTCTTTTTCACTTCACCCTCTCCCGTGCATATATTTTAATGTTTCTTTCCCCATCCACCGTTCCCGCTATCGCGGCCAAGCCACAGCGCAAAGTTTCTTCCATTCCCCTTCTCCCCCCTCGTCTGCAGTTCCTTTTTCCACCTGACGTATTATTTGACGTGGGTTATAAATTTCCGTCTGCCGACCTCGTCCCTGAGTTGGCGACTGCGACGACGACGACGACGACGAATCCTCCGACGTGGTTGACGATAAATTTCATCCCTCCCCCTCCCTCCCCCCCTGCGAATAAATTTACCTTGCGGTGGTGGTCGGGGGTAAAAACACGCGCCTTCTCCTCACTTCACCATTTTTTTATTTTATTCTTACCGTCCGAGAGAAGGAAGTTTTTAAGTAAGATCTCATTAGTTCCACTGTAAAAGAAGTGGCAGCAATGGATATTTGTCAGGATTCTTTACAACAAAAAAACTTTGGGGAGATAAGAAGAAACTATAACAAAGGAAAAAATAACAACGTGTTGGAAGACTTTCTTAAAATTTAAAATTATAGGGATTTATATGGAAAAGTTTGTAACCATGGTGAAAAGTTCTACGGAAGCAAAGATAATAGTCAGAAGGAATAGTCTACGACATGGATCGAAGAAGAGTTTGATAATTTTACTCTCTTAATCTTTCATATATTTATTTAATCACTTTAAGAGCTATTTATTTATGTTTTTCCTCTTTTGAATTCACAATTTGTTTTTCCTCCCTTGTTTTTTTTCTGCATTTCATTCATTTTTTCTATATTATAATAATACTTTATACCTATCTTATTATTTAAAATATTGTATCACTCTCGTATCTTGTTTCATCCGTGAAAAGTAAAAATGTATTGATAAACCTGCTTTGTTTATATTAGTATCACTTACATCGTTATCTTCACATTACGCTATAACCATTTTTGATATATTTTTTGCTTACATATATGTATAAACATAACGTCGTATTGCGTACTATCCTGTACTTTTAATAATGTTTATCAGTGATTTTATTTATCTATTTATTCTATTTTATTTTGCTTTTGTGAAGAATCTAATTAATTGTTTTATATTTTGGTTTACCCGTTTGAAATTTCTATATTAAAGGGTTTTAATTATTTTATACGTTTATGTTTTTATCTCCTTTATTAATTGAAATACAAAGAATGCCCAAAAGTCAGAAAACATTTCCTCCCTTCATTTTCGGACCTTCAAAAGTTAAAATATTATTATAATTTTGTTCTTTACCTGGCTGTATTGGAATTTTAAAATGAAGTAATAATAATTTAATAATTTTATTACACCCTTTTGTATTCTAAAACGCTTATTTATTTGATATACTACTTTTTGATTAATGCATTTTGTTTTTTACTTTCAGGAACTCCAATTTATTTGTTAATTTTGTTAGGTTCATATTTAGCCTTTACAATTTTGTAAATATTATTTTATTTAGTTTATTTGTTTTGTGTCTTTTTCTCTAAACAGTTTTGTTCTTAACATTTAGAATCTTTTAATTCATTATTTATATTTAAGTGTTTAATCAGTTTTTTCATTATGATATAATTTCTCTCCTTCTATATGTATATAATGCAGTTTTATTTATTTTTTGCTTCATATCTTTTGGCCTTCATTAGTTTTGGTTTAGTCCTGTAGATGTTTCGAATCATTTTTTTCACTTACTTTCATTGTATTCAATTCTCTCTTTTTGATTCATAATTTTAAGTGATTTAAGGTATTTAATTTTTTTAATATTTTTTAAATTTTTTTCATACCGTTTACTATTACTAGTTTTTTTACTTCTTTAATTGTTTCTAGACATTTATTCTGGATTATTTATTGTGTTGGAAGTTAAATTATCTATATTTTACTCTTATGAAAATTATAACTGCTTTAAATTAGTGTTTTTTTCTGGAATTAGTATTTTTTTCTTTCACAAGTTTCTAATTACTATTTTTATTTATCGTATTTATTCGTTTTGTTTGTCCCTTTTGTAATAAAAAATTAAATTTACGCTTTCAAAATCTCTTAAGTTTTATTTTACTTTTTCGTATTTGGTATTTCTCATAACTTAGTGGCTAAGTAATTATTTTCCTATCTATTTGTTTGTATTCCAAAATTTCTGCATCCTTCAATTAAATTTCTGTGAAAGTGAAATAAAATTGCAATTTCCACTTATTCATTGTTAACATTAGTCCTTTTTCCTTAATTGTTCTTCACTTCTTAAAAAAATATTACTGTTTTTTCCACAGCTCTGTCTTATCTTATTCGTTTTTCACCTTATCATTTTTTAGTCTTTTCAGTTTTCTTTCTTACCAGTTCGTATCTATATTTTGGATTGTGGTAGTCTTGTTTTATTTATTTATTTTAAATGAGCAGGTCATTGAATGTTTCATAAATCTATTTCTTGTATTAATTACCTTTCCAATTAATTTGTTTGTGTATATATACGAGGCGTTTGGTCACTTACTTTTGTTGGGACCTTTTTTAAAAAAATGGTTTGATTTCAACGAATAATAGAAATTTTAATAAAATAAAATTTTATTTTCCCCAGGTGAAGTATAAAAAACGGTGAATCGTTAAATTTAAGATAGTGCAGTCTAAAAGAAGACTAACGAAGAAAAATGGTACATTAAGAAGAACGTGCGGTTAAATAGGATAATTTTTAATGTCAATCAAAAATTTCACAATAAAATAAAGAATTTAAATGTGATAAAAATACAGTCCATGTTTCCTCAACCCCGAACCGATGTTAAACCCAAACAATGCGAATAATTTCAGTTACAAGGATTTACCCAAAAGAAAGGGAACCTATATTTTATATGAAGAAATTTGAATCCTAAAGAAAGGGGATAGAGAAAAAAAGTGCGCGTTGTGAAGATTCCTCGCTGAATGCAAAGGTAGTACAGTGCAGAAAAATATAACAAGATAAGACGACTCTGGCACACAGAAAAAAAAATTGAGGGAAGTAACCCTCATTTGTTGGAAAGTTTCATTTCATACAGAAAATAGGAGAGAGACACAGACACACACACTCATACAGAGTTGGCCGTTATCTACCTTCCTTTACCTTGTAAATCCCTCCACCTTCCCCTCAGCCACCCCTTTCTTCAAGGATAAACCTCTCTGACGTCACAGCAGCGAGAAGGGGAATGGGATAAATAAGAGAGAAATATTCCCATAAAACTTGGGCCAACTTACATCTCGCCCAAGTTACTCGTATATTTTATTCGTCGTAATATTTCACATACATCTAGAAAGAGAGGAGAAGGGAAGAGACTGTAAGGGGTGGAACATACTTCACAAAAGTTATTACTTTATGGATAAATGTGTGTGTGTGTGTGTCACGACGGAGTAGCTTTGCCCCTGGAATGAGGTGAATTTATTACTATTCTCCATGCATAATCCGGGGAAAATTGGTTTCTACATATTTCACATCGTTTTAAAATATATTTTTTATTAAAGAAAAAAATAGTTATTACAATGACGTCACTTTTCTTCTTTGGTTATTTTGAACTAATTCTCTGTACAAAACATTTTTTTTCTATATTTTTAAACGTTATTCTAATATTAAATGAAAAATGTTACGAATTGAGTTCTCCGGAACAGTCGTCACGTGTTCGTCGTTGTTTAATTTTTAGGATTTAATTTATATTAAATTACAAATTTTTTAATTTAATATAGTGAGAGCTTTCTCCCTGGTTAATATTTCGTGGGGAGATGTTGGCAATGTTTGGGTGGGCTTTTTGTTACAAAGATTCTGTAGTCAAAAGTTTATTTTTACTTATCTGTAGTCCAGAACGTCACCCAATTTCTTCCTCTCGTTCGCCTTCCGGAGATCACACACAATAAACAATAAATCGCTACTTTAAATTTTAATTCCTCTTCACTTAAATATCCTCACTCGTTTTGTCGTATAAACATCCCAAGTAGGTCCGCAGTAAACTTTGAAATTATCTTACAATTTCCTCCTTTCTCGGCCATTATCTCACAGCTACTTTCTGTCTCTTTCCAATGAAATTTTCCTCAATTCTCATGTAGCGTGTAATGAGGAGGAGAGGCGCTGCGAGAGTTTCTCGTAGACGCTTCAGCCCAGAGTGACTGCGGGGCTTACCTGATCATTGCGAGGATTGCTCGCGTACTATTTAGCTGCACTGCTTGTTCTATATATAACTCAAAGATCATGGGTGACTGACTTCGTCCTTGTTTTACTCCTTTCCCGATTTCTGCTTTCCTTTCTTGCTGCTGACTGCTATCTGTAGAGGTTATGAATAACTCATCTTTCCTCATATTTTAATGCCGTCATCTTCGTTTTTTTTAAAAAAAGAGCAATAAGATCACATTGGTCAAATAATAAAAGTCAATATATTACAAAGTTACAAATTTTTTGTAATATCTTAATGTGATGCACAATAAAAAGGGCTAAGATCTGAAATTTGAAAATTTGAGAATCATTTTCTTCTTTAATTACTTAATTGCTTTGGACAAAAAAGAGGAATTTACTTGCGGCTGATATAATTATTAGAAAATCATTATTAAAAAGGCTGGTATGGAGTTTGGCGTTATATGGGTACGAAATATGGGCAGGAGGAGTTGCAGTCAGGAAAGAAATTGAAGCTTTCGAAACTGCCTCCTGAAACTTGTTGAGAAACGGAGAAGGGAATGCTGCGTCCCCACAGCAGACTCGTCTCCCGTCATTCATAAGGAAGGGCGTGAGAATAGTAGCCAATGCCCGACCTACCTGATGCAGGTTTTCTAGGGTTTTCCCTGCATCTCTTTAGGTGAAACACCGGGTAGGATCCTTAAACCATAGCCCGGGGGCCCTAGTCAACCCTTGGCTACCTTGCTCTACCTTCCGCATCCCCACTTTTCAATTCCCTTCCTATGCTATTAAAGGGGAGTTGCCTGTTTCAGGATCACCCTCATGTAGCCTGTTAACCAAAAAAAAAGAGCATGATATGGGTGGATAGTGTAACTTTCCCGGAAGATTTAAACGGAATAGGGGAAGAGAGAACAATTTGGAGGTATTTGACGAAGAAAAGGGATAGGTTAATAGGCCACGTTTTGAGACATCAGGATCTTGTAAAACTACCATTAGAGGGAAGTTAACAGAAGAAGGAGAGAATTGATGGAATGCGAAAGCAGATTAGTGAGTATGTGGGATAGAAACGTCTTGCGCAAAAATATGTTAGTCTTAAGACTGACTACAACAACAAACCACATTTTGTGAAAAAAATATAAAACGAATCTTTGACGCCACCATCAAATTTATCAAGTCAAAAGAAAACATTTTGAAACGGCGGCAAAAAAGGAGTGAAACAAATTCCGTGACGTCAGGGTGACGTGAATTCCTTTACGTCACATAAGGAGTTCAGTAAACAAAGATGTCTCAATCTGCAGTTTTATCGACTCCCCCTCTACTTTATTGGATTTTTTTTTCTTTTTTGCGTGTCGCTCCTCCGTCACGACGCAGAGGCAATATCTCTTAAATAACATTGTCTTTGGAGACGAGACAAAAGACGGCCAGGTTCGGGTTGGGGAGGGGAGGGGTGGAAGGGAGGGAGGGAGGGAGGGAGGTAGGGGAGGATGTCCTGCAAACTAAATGGATTAACTGCTTATAAATTATTAACGCCATAAATATGTCAACGTCTTAGTAAAAATGTTTTCTCTTTTACGGAGTCCCTCTAAATGAGCCGTAATTCTTCTTCTTCTTCCTCCCCTGTGCCTCCATTTTTTTTGTTAGAAATCAGGAAATCACGTTGGCCTTCTATAAACCTGACTGAAGAGACAGTGCAGTGATGAAAGGGAGGGAGGAAGAGGTAGGGAAGGGAAGGGAACAGGAATATAACTTTTACGACCTCCTCCAAGACGACTGTGATTAACGTAATGTTTTTATCCTGTGTTTATGGGAGACGTTATTTGTGTGATTTATCGGAGCGTTAAATCGATAAGGATAGTCGCTTCACCCCTCCTACCTTCCTTTCTAATACTGGTCTCAAACAACCCTCAATTCTAACCTACCTTGCACAAGCCTTTTCATTTCAGCACAACTAGCACATCCCACATCCTCCCTAATCTGCTTAGCGTATTCCATCTTCAGCTTTCCTCTTCTGTTTCTCATCAACACACTTCCCTCTAATGCTAATTTTACAAGACCCTCGTGCCTTAAAACATGGTCAACGTCCTCCATATTGTTCGCTTTTCCCCTATTCTGTTTAGAGTTTCCTCGTTTGTGATTCTATCCACCCATGTGGTTTTCAGCATTCTCCTATAGCACAACATTTCAAAGGCTTCTATTATTTTCCTTTCCCCAACTCCTATCGTCCACGTTTCGCACCCATATAACGCCACGCTCCATACAGACCAGTCTTACGACTGAATACTACAATAACATTCTGAATTGGTTTCCCACCCGCTTTCCTGATGTTCATGTTACTATTTTTAGCCTCTCCGAATGTTTCTTTGATTTTTCTATAAGCTGCGTTTATTTTCCCTTTCACCTTGAAATCTTCAACCGCTTTGCCAAACCCCTTTTGGCTGCTTTTCATTTCCCATCTCATTCTTCAAGCTTCAGTACTGCTCTTTACCATTTTCATGTCTCGCGTTTTTCTGGAATCGTGTTCTCGTGTTATCCATGCTTTCCTATAGGTCTGAGGTATTCTTTCAATTTTTTTAGTTGACAGCTGTAGTCATTTCCTACTTCAAGGGGCTCCAATTTCTCTCCAATATTGTTTGTTTCTCTTTTCTCTATTGATCTACTCTTGACGTTGTAGCGCAGTAGAACCCGCGTCCAAATTTTTATTATAATTTACGGGAACTTAAATACCAAATATTCCGGCATGAGCAAGTTGTTTGCCAGGAAGGAAGAAGGGGTTTTTCCGCCCGCCGTCTCGCCTTTCGGAATAAACAACAAAGGGACTGCGGCTGACTTACACCTGGACCATAAAGCAGCTCGGACACAACGTCGCCGTTTCGGAATGTCTTAATCTGCCTGGGAATTTGGTGACCGGGTGGCGTGTGTTCCCCAAATGAAACAAGGGATATGATTGGAGGATATCCATCCCTGCCACCTTAGTGATAGGTGTCGGATAAGTGGGGGGACAAGGCTTTAAAGAGGCTGGCGGAGACAATTTTAGAGGAGATTGGAGAGATTTTTGCAGTGGATGGAGAGAGGAGATTGAAGGAGAGTGGTGGAGAAAGAGATTGCTGGTGATACAAGGTGGTGGTGAAAGGAGATGGCAGCAGAGTGGTGGAGAGAGGAGATTGGTGGTGAGGTGGCAGCGGCGACCATGCTTTGATCAATACAGGAAGCAGGGAAGAAAGAGAAAAAAGCGGAGTTTCCTCAATTTGGTAGCACGACTTCGTACGATTGTCTACCGGCCGCTTCAAGTTCCACAACACGGAAATTACAGCGAGACGCAGCCTATGAAGACAACTCAGGTTCGTCAACGAACTGATCTGCTACACGTGGGTCAACACCCAAACCATTAATACCCTGAGATTATAATTAATAAATATATATAGTTAAACTCAATTATTAAATTCATTAAATAATATCCCCCCCTACTTATTTAAAACGTCTTCTTTGAAACACTGAAGCACCTCTGGTTGTTTCAGTTTTTCTAATTCCCACCTTTTTGTTTCAATTCGTTTCTTGAGTTTCTTCAATTTCAGCCTGAATTTCATAATCAACAGATTGTGGTCGGAGCTAAACATCTGCTCCTGTCCAGCACCTGATTCCTATATCTCTGTCTCACCAGTACGTAGTCCAATTGGTACCTGCCTTTGTCCCTCGGTAGAGTCTTCTTCCGTGATTCTTTAAACAGGTATTTGTCCTTTCTCTTCTTTTATTCATTTTACCGAGTCCTTAGTCCCCAACTACACAACGTTCTCTTCCCATGAGGATCTTTGATCACGTGAAGATAAATCCATTCTAGCTACTACGCTTTAATTCTTTTTGTCCCATCATCATCATCACCATCGTCAGCAGCAGACCCTGAAGAATAAGCAGCAGCCGTGGCAACATTTACGTCTTTGTCACCGTTGTTGTTGTTGTTTTATTTTTGTCGTCGTCTTCCTCTCGTTTGTAATAGCAGTTGCTATTTCTTTATTTAAATCCGTCCTGCTCTCTCCCCCTCCCGTCTGTCACAACCACCCCCCAGAAGCACGGGGATGCGGGTAAAGGAAAGCAGACAGGATCTGCTGCTGTTGCTGCTGCATTGCGCAGAGCTCAACAGCCAGGGCAATTACAGACAGAAAGAGACAGAAACAAACTCGCTGGAATGGGGTTAGAGGGGTGGGGGTGAGGGAGGGAAAGGGGTGGGTGGGTGTGAGTAGTTGCTGTTGCAGCGGTGGCGCTGCTGCTGCTGCTGCTGCTGCGTTGACGGAATGGAAATGAAAATTGTGTCATGCATACTTGATAGCCACACACACACAGAAGTAGTCATAAAGAGAGAGAGAGATGGAGATGAGAGAGGGAAGGAAAGAGAGAAGGGAATCAAAAAGAATACAAATTACGGCTATTATAAATATATATAACACATTTCCCGAGTACTTTAAATCTGCCGTCCTATAACTTTAAGTTCTAATACCGTTAAATACTTCTATTTTGATTTATATTAGGCACACAAAAAAGGAAAAAAATAAACAACTGAAGAAACAATTAATTGACTACTGTGTTCAAAAAATATATTTAACAGTTTCATTACCCATACGCGAACCATGTGGTCAACATCCAAGTCACATGATGCACTTTGCTCAAACGTAGTTAGTGTGTCCAAACTGAGAAGATGGAATAAATTTTTACCTGAAGAAGTCTCAAATGAGAGACGAACCGTCGTAATATTTATTGTTGTTGTTGTTGATCTGATTTTCAGTCCTAAGTCTGGTCTGATGCAACCCTATCTTGCGCTAGCCTTTTCATTTCCGCATAACTAGGCAGAACCAACATCCTCCATAATTTCCTTAGCGCCTCCGTCTTATGTTATTACCCAAAACACTTCCCTCTAATGCTAATTTTACAAGACCCTCAAATATAAAAAGTGACATAATAATCTATTGAGCCGAATTTTTTTTTTTTGGGGGGGGAAAGAAATTAAAGTTGCTTTAAGTTCTTAAGGGTATCCTTTTGTTTGTTGGTTTTTTTTTGCACAACTACCACATCCCAACGACCTCCCTAATCTGCTTACAATATTTCATCCTTGGCCTTCCTCTTCCGTTCTGAACCCACACACTTCCCCTAATGTTAATTTTACAAGTTCCGAATATCACAAAACGTGACCTATTATTCTATCATTTATCTTGGTCAACGTTCACCATATTGTTCGCCCTTCCCCTACTCTGTTTAGAGCTTCCTCGTTAGTAAATATATATCTACCCATCTCATTCTCCTATAGCATCCACCTTTCAAAGACTTCAATTATTTTCCCTTCTCAAACTCCTATCGTCCACGTTTCGCAAGGTTTTTATTTCTTCTCCTTCCATATTCCGTTTTAACCTTCTTCATCGCTAGTTCTATATACAGACTGCATCTTTGTCTTAGTTTTTTCTTGATTACGGCTATCTTTTCTTGATCTTCTACTCTAATTATTGCTGCCTGTCTTCTGTACAGGTTATGTATAAGCCTCCTTTCTCGATATTTGATTCCTCTACTCTTCAAAATTCTTAATGGTGTGTTCCAGTTTTTCTAAATCTATAAATTCCGGAAACGTTAGTCAGTTTTTTTCTTATCCTGTCTCCTAAAATTAGTCGCAAAGTTAATATTGCTTCTCTTGTCCCTAAATTATTCCTAAAACTATATTTATCTTCTCCTTAACTCGCACTCTATTTGACGTTCCCATCCTATGCACAACCTGTTTAATTTGCCGACATCCACAATGAAATCGCGTCAAATATATTCTGATTTCAACTATGTAACCACCATAATGGAATCAACCTGAAAAATATAATAATATATTTTCTGTGCTTGTCAGGAAACATCCAGTTGGAATAGATTGACTATATAACACTTGTTAGTTGTTGTTTCAGAGTTTTAGAAGCTAAATTTTCAAGCAGAAAGTCACTAATAATTAAGTAAAATATCAAAAGAATGTTTCTGGGTGACTTTAAACCTCTCAAATACTTTAGCCCCGTTAAATGTAAAACATCTCTTTCTTAAAAGGCTTGACGTTTCATATTTTCTTTATAAAGATAATTCAATACGTGGTGAACGGAATAATTTGAGCAAAACAGAGCAGAGATGAGTGAGAGAGGAGAGGAGAGAGGGAGGGAGAGAGAGGGAGAGAGAGATTCTCCGTAACGAGGAAAATAATAACGCGTTCCCTCTGCCGCCATTGTTTTCCTTCTCATTGTGATTAGCCTCCTCGCGAGGCCACTTTCTATATAAACTCATTAAACTGTCTCACAGACAGACAATAACAACAGCCAGCAGGAGCGACACAATCCCCGGAGGAGGGGAAAAATATATATATATACGAAGCAGGGAGAGTGAGGGGAAAAAGGTAACAGGTTAACTTTCAGAGACGTTTACCTCGTTAAACAGAAGACGCGGACGACTATAAGATAAATAAATATATATTTATACCCATATTAAACCAAATTGCTTTACTGCAGGAAGAAAAGGACGGAAATGAGACTTTAAATCATCCAGAAAGTAAGCGAAACTTTTACTTAAAATTAAAATATTTTAAACATAACGTGGTAAACAGTATTTTATAGACGAAAACGATATTATGTCGCGGAAGATGTTTATATATATATTATAAACACAAACAAAATCAGGAAAGAAGACAGGATAAGGAAAAACCGGCCTAAGTTCATGGCATTTGGAGATGTAGAAAAAATTCTCTGACGATGTGAACTGGAACACATTATTAAGAATTATTAAGAGCACTGGAATAAAATATCCATAAAAAACAGTTATCCATAATCTCTACAGATGGCAGGCAGAGGTAATCATAATTGAAGGAAATTAAGAAAGGAGTAAGAAAAGGATTCAGTCTGCTTTTTAACTTATATATAGAACAGACGATGAAGAAAGTTGAAACGGAATATGCAAATGGAATCATACTACAAAGAGAATAAACCCTACGCTTTGCCGACGTTATTGTAGTATTAGGGGAGTTAGAAGAAGACTTGGAAAACAATAATAAATTATATGAACTTGGTAATGAAGAGATAGTTCAATGTGAGGATTATTAGATGGAAAACTTAGGTGATAGAATTTAGTATGGGAAACAGTGGAATAACAAAGGGTGTTATATTGGGAAAGGAAGAGTAATTATGAGAGTAGGATAACATACGGAAGGAAGGCTTTTGCAAAAATTAAGGAATTTACTTGAGGGTAATATAAGTGTGAATTGTAGGTAATAATTATTACTAAAATTGTTGGTATGTAGTGTGGTGTTATATGGGTGCGAAACGTGGACGGTAGGAGCTGCAGACAGGAAAATAATGGAAGTCTTTGAAATGTGGAATTTAGAAGAAGAGTTAGAAAACATAATAAATGGCATGAACGTAGTCCGGGAGAAAGAGTTCAATATGAGGATTAATAGAGGGAAAACCAAGGTAATGGTGTGTAGTATGGGGAAAAGAGGAATAACAAAGGGTGTTAGATTGGGAAGGGATATTTTGACGGAAGTTAAGGAATTCTGCTAATTGGGAAGGGTAATAACTAGGGATTTGTAGAAGTATAGTAGACATAAAGAGTAGGATAGCACAGGCAAGGAAGGCTTTCGCAAGAAGAGGAATTTATTTGCGGATAATATGAGTGTTAATATTAGGAAATAATTGCTAAAAGTGTTTGTGTGGAGTGTGGCGTTATAAGGGTGTGAAACCTGGACGATAGGAGTTGCAGAAAGGAAGAGAATAGAAGCCTTTGAAATGTTGTGTTATAGGGGAAAGCTGAAAATCAGATGGGTGCATCGAGTTACTAACGAGGAAGTTGTAAGGAGAATAGTGGAAGAACGAACAATATGGAGGACGTCGACCAAGATAAATGATAGAATAATAGGCCACGTTTTGTGATATTACGGAACTTGTAAAATTAACATTAGGGGAAGTGTGTGGGTGCAGAACAGAAGAGGAAGGCGCCAAGGATGAAATATGGTAAGCAGATTAGGGAGGTCATTGGGATGTGGTAGTTGTGCAAAAAAAACCAACAAACAAAAGGATACCCTTAAGAACTTAAAGCAACTTTAATTTATTTCCCCGCCTACCCCCCCAAAAAAAAATTTCGGCTCAATGTCCACTGTAGTGCGCTGAGGACCAATTTATTCTCATCGTATTTCATTGTGCTATAACCTGCTCGTAAATGCTATTTCACTTTCTAAGGTGCATGACGTATATAAAGTTAAAAATTAACTTGTTTGGATCGATCGGCTATTTATTATTAGTTCCATGACGTCACCAATAGACTAAGTATTTATTCATAGAAGAACGTTTTTAGTAAAGTAACATTAAATGAGCTGCATACGAATTTCGTAAAACGATGAGTAAGGATCAAATACGACGCACATAAAATTCTTTACGTTGGTCGAGGGTTGCCTTACCATCAGCAGTCACTTAAGTTGGCAACACCATCCAGGAAAGATCGGCCATGGGCAGGTTTATTTGCCTGCAGGTTCCCAAGATTTTTGACCAAGGATCCTAATCCTCTAAATATGTTCGTTTTTGAAAGAGACACATTATGGTGGCTTGCATCAATATATTTTAGTCCTTAGGTAGACCATTACAGTGTGTTTGGGAGAGAGAGAGAAAGGGGAGGGGAGACGGAGAGGGAGAAGACGTAAACGGCTGCCAGGTGGGGAGGGAGAAACCAGAGGCCAAATAATAGATGAGGGATGATCCCGCTGCTGTACGAGACATGGAGACTGTTAATCCTGTCTCGCAGAGAGGAACAAGGCTCAAATGAACCACGCGTTAAGGAAGATAAACCTCTCACCTCTGAATTATTAAGGGACACAATGGAATTAGGCACAGGTGCGTAAACTCTAAGCTTCACACACACACGCGAGCTGTTATAATAAACAATGGCGGCAGCCTGGAGGTACGACACTTGACGCAAGAAACAACTCACAGGAGACTCGTGGGCGAGTGGAAACCATCGGAGGAACCTCAGGGAGAACTCCAGGATCCAGAAAATGGATCTTTAAATAAAATATAATGAAATTGCCGGACCCAATACCGTTATTTTAATATGGAGACGTTAAGAAAGCCTCTTAGCGATATAAAACTGCCATCCATACTGTGTAAAGAAAATTAAGGACCTGTTAAGTTCACGATATTCTTTTTTTGGGTGGAGGAGGGGAGGCTACAATATTATAGGAATGGAATTGAAAAACAGAGGGGGCTGAAGAAGTGAGAGAGGGTTGACTAGGGCCTCGGAGCTTCTGATTTCGTGATTATTCACCTGAAAGAGAAGCTAGAAAAACAGGGTGTTTTTTGTTATGGCTTATATTTATGACAAATAAATATTAAAAGCTATATCAAACTGACATCCGTCATCTTGGAAACAAGATCATGGTGTAAAGAGTGGGGTGAAAAAAATAAGGCTGGGAAAGAGCGAAAAAAATAAAGAGGAATATTAACCAAAATAAAAAAATTACACATTTAATAATTTAATTCCTGTATAAGGGAAAAAATAAACTAACCGATAAATTATCGTTGCGAAACGTATAAAATTTCACTTCAAGTATTATCAGTGACGTTTTAAATTTACAGGAAAAAAGTTATACTTACGAAACAAAATAAATACGGAGACCAAAGTGGGAGGGAAGAAAAGAAGAATGAGAGAGAGAGAGAGAGAGAGAGAGAGAGAGAGAACCAAGGAACAGAAGAAGACAACTAAAATTCCCAATTATAAAAGAAAACAATAAAGCAAATTTGTCAGAAAATATATATTTTAATTAAATTAAAATTAGATGAGGTTACCAAATATTAAAAGGAACTAATATCACGACGCCTTGTTCCCTTTTCCGTTTTGGAGATTTATCAGAAAAAAAATATAACATTTCAAATACATTCAGCGCTATTCATAAAACAAACGCTTCTACATTCCGTAAAAAAAATTCACATCATATAAAAAATTAAATGAAAATTCTCCAAAAATAGAGGATAAATGAAGTGCTTTTAGGATTAAAAAATTATAGAATTATTTGGCTCCAATAAATAAATAAAAATAAATTCCCAATGACTATGTGGAGTAATAAAATAAAAATTAACGAAGGAATTCGATTCTATTTATTATCTGTTAGCAGTGGAAAAAAATTGTTACTATATATAATAAAACATAAGGGCAAATATATAATTAGCACGGGGAAAGACCGAGTCTTGAATGGCACGTGGCAAGATTCTTAGCTGGCTTTAAAGGAGACCGAACTGCGAATGCGCAATCGTGACGTCATCAGGACAATATGGCGGCTAACTGACTTCAGGTAAAGGAATTAGATTAACTATAAACCGCATCAGAAAAGTTTTGCTTTGGACGCCGTCCGGAGAAAAAATAGTGTAAATATATTTAAGAATTTTCAGTTAATATTCGTATTGGGAAGTTAACTGTAATTAGTCTGTCTGTTTTCTCTCTATTTTTGGTTCTTTTTTCCTCTTTTCTATATTGCTTTTTTTTTGCCTCTAAGCGAATTATTAATTCTTTTTCCCCAGCTTGTTTTCAGTCGTCAGAATTCTTTTGGCCTTCATTACGCGTTGTTTGGAAACGTCTTAGAGATTCTCTCTCGGCTTCAGTCATCCCCTACATGGGGGTGAGGGTTGTTGGGAATTGGGGAATATTGTCCTTCCTTTTCCTTCTCTCTCCTCGTTGCCTAGAGTGAGTGGGGGGGAGGGGTTTCTCTCCTCTCTCCCCCTCCCCCTCAACCCTCCGTCATTTGTTTTACTTTTCCCGTCGTCGTCCCTTATTGTCTCCTTTAATTATTTTCACCGTTGTTCCCCAATTTAACGCTCTGCATTGTGCGTAAAGGGAACTCGTGCCCCTCCCGCCTCCCCCCCTACAATTCTCCTTTCTTGTTTTCCCTTTCTTCAGGTTCCCCTTATTTACTCTTGTCTGGCGTAATCTCCCCTCGGTCTTCTAATACTTTACTCGTCTTGGAGATTTGTGAGACACGCCGTTTTCCGGTGATCGTCCCGTAACAAAATTTTCTCCCGTCAACCTCCAGCCACCATCTTCTTTTCCTTCTCCTCCCCCTCCTCTCACCACCCGTTAACAGTTCACAGAATTATATTTTCCTTTCTGTTCGTCGTCACAATAATTTTAATCACAATGGCCGTCGCTAATCTAAATTGGGTCCTCAAGTCCTTTTTGCTTTCTCCCTCAGATTCTCTTAGCTTTCAATTTATATTCTAGTAAACGATAAAAATTAGATTAACTTTTTACTTCAGTTATTGGGTTATTTATATACAGGGGTTTCTTATAGGGATATCCTTTTATTGGAATAATTTCCACAATTTTCGCTCCTCAGTATCTGATAGGGATTTACATTACTTTCTCTTCTCCGTCTCATTCTAATGATCTCTTGCTCTGCAGTATCTATGTTTTCCCATGCATTCAAGATGTTAGCTAACTCTTCCACAGTATCAATTCTTGCTGTAATGACGTGTTTTAAAATTTCTGATCCGAAATGTCTGCTCATCGCCATAACAAAGTTTCGTGGAGGCAAAGGATGATCTAACATGTTGCCGATATGCTTACTATTTTGTCCTTGCTTTAGTGAGTCCTTAGGGTGGTCTGATGCTAACATTTTCTGAGAAAGCCATTTCATTTCCACATAACTACCTCATCTAACATCATCCCCTATTTCATTAGCGTATTTCATCCTTAGCCTCTCTCTCTTCTGTTCACGTCCCTCTAATGCTGATTTTACAAGACCCTCCTGTCTCAAAATGTGGCCTAATGTTCTGCTTAGAACTTCCTCGTTGGAACCATCTCATTTTTCCATAGCACCACATTTCCAAGTCTTCTATTATTTTCCTTTCTGAAACTCCTACCGTCCACGTTGTGCACCTATATGACGTCACTCTCCAAAACAATATTTCCTAACATCCATACGTGAGTAACATGCACTTCGTAAATGAGATCCAGGCGCCTCGGCATGTGACAACGTTGAATAAGCATAGAGACGATGGTGGGGGGAGTTGAGGAGGGGGGGATGGGAAGGGGGAGAGGGAGAGAGGGAGAGAGGGGGCATTCCCGAAGGTAAGGTCCATTTCCACTCTGGGGTGAAATACCTGCGAGAGCTAAGCTATAGAACTTCCCTTTAATAGGAAACGAATGAAACATTATCGTTATAGAGAATGAAAGAGAGAGTTGGGGGGAAGAGGGGAGGGAGGGAGGGGTAAAAGCGTTTTATTCCACAAGAAGCGCAATTTAATTTAGAATTGACAGGAATCGGATTTTACAAAAACGCATATGAACAACCAGATTATTATTTCCTCTGCGGTTTTCATTGGAAATCAGATAGAAAATGGAGAGAGAGAGAGAGAAAGAGAGAGAGAGAGAGAGAGAGTAGGGCAGGAAGCGAGGGAGAAGGGATGAGGAAAGCTTTTGCATTATAATTAATTGAGCTTCAGTGAAGAGCGTCATTTAAATTCAATTTGTAATATTAATTTAGTTTCAGGCATTCCCGATACCCTCATCTCTCTCTCTCTCTCTCTCTCTCTCTCTCTCTCTCTCTCTCTCTCTCTCTAAATCCATCCAACTCTCCAATTGCGTCGAAAAACAAGGAAAATATTTATTACACACACAGAGAGAGAGAGAGAGAGAGAGAGAGTGAGAGAGAGAAAGAGGGAGAAAGGGATAGAGAATACAAAAATATACTCTCGAAAACCTCAAATTAAATATAGTTGAGATCAAATTGGGTCACCACTTAATAAAACTCCTCCTCTCGTCTCTTTGTTTCTAAATAAAATTCAAAGCTCTATTTTTTTTAAATTTTAATATGTGTTCCTATTTATTTATTCAATTATTCATAAGTTTAACTTAGTTAATCCCGCACTTTCCACTAATTTTGGGATGTTTATTTATTGACTTAACGCTTCCATTAGCCCTGAAATGGAAGGGAAATGGTCACGAATCTAATCGTATTTACTCGGAAATAAATACAGGGCAGAGGAATATTATAGGTAGCAGATGAAAAAAAGATTAACACTATACGCGCATTGAAAATATTGCCGAATAATATCATAAATATGAACCAAATTTAAAGAATTTAACTGACACGGAAACTGCATCTCGTAAAAACATAAATTAAGAAAAATATAAATAAATGAAATAAAAGTTATAACCGTAAAAACTGTAAGAAGCCGACCAAAAAAAAGTAGAATACTCTAAGAGAACTTTATAATTTTTTTAATATATTACTGAGCAGGGAGAAAAAAATAAAGTGGCAGAAGCAAATTGAATTCACGTCGCTAAGTACATTAGGAATTACACTTTTCTAAATAAAATACAAAGAAAGGCGTAAAGTTATCAACGGAATAATTTAATTTGAACACGTTTCGTCCCCCAACACCTCCAAGTTCTATAATTAATTTATTACTCTAAATAATTCCTGTTCCTGCTGCAACAACCGAGGCCGAAAAAAATATTGCATTTAAAAAAATATATAAGTAAGAGAAATAATATAATAAATTAGGCTAATATTAATGTTTAAAAAACAACAAGACGAAAACTGAAAATAATGGCCGGAAAATACAAATTTGTAATAATAAATAGAAGCGAAATTTTATGAAAACTTAACAAATATTACAATTTTTTTGGAAAAAGTATGACGATAGAGTATTATAATGTACAAAATTAAATTAAATTTTAAACATACTTTTTTTCTGACTATAAGTAAATTAATACATAAAAATATGGCCAAAAATATCAGAAAACCAAATTTATTTAAAATAAACTGAATAAGTAAAAATTAGGATTTAATACATAAAGGAGAACAAAATAATTGTTATAGAGGGAAATAAAATCTTCAACATATAACAGAAAAATGATCAATAATTCATATAAAGGAATACATTTAAAATAGAGTATTTGAAATAGAAAATAAATATTGAAGTCTTACACGATTTTAAAATAGAAATAAATACACAAACGATAAGGGGCATGATAACTGATTGAGGAAAAGGAAAATAAGTACTCAAAATACATTGGAAATAAAAAATAGAAGGGTGTTTATTACTGCAGACTAAGAAAAATATCAAACAATCTATTTTAAAGTGAAGAAAATGAATGAAGTAACTTGATAACCGGAAAAAAAATAAATCTATTAATAGTTAGAGGGAATACAGTTTTCATTATGTCCGTATTTATCTCATTTTTGTTTTTAAATTTATCATTTTTATTTTTCTCATCTCATTTATATATTTAACTCAATGACAGTAAATATCATTTACAGTTATTATTTTACTTCCCTCTCTCTGCGCTGTCTTTGTGGGGATTGTAGCTGAGATCCAAGTAAAGATCTCCGCGGAGAGCCGTAAGTAAACTCTGTGTGGTGTGAGTGTGTGTGTGTGTCACTGCTCTTAAAAGGGCCAGATAGAGGAACCCTTAGCGCAGTCTCTAGATACGACACGGCCAATAAAAAGCCACGATAGAGGGGATGCGACCTACTTAAAAAAAATAGGAAGAGGGAGGAAAGAGAGGGGAGTGGGGGGGAGGGAGGGGGAGATAGACGAGGAGGTACAGAGAAAGTAGGCTAAGTGATATCTCGGAAGATCTTCTCCAGTTGTGGTTAATTCTTCTGCCACAAGACTGACTTTTAACTCACCCAAAGTCCTCTTTCTCCTCCTCCTCCTCTTCCTCCTCCTTCTCTTCACTCTCCCCGTATCACTTCCATTATCTAGAACTGTCCCTGTGTGTGCTTCTATTAAATCTCCACCCCTCACCCTGTTCCTAAATAAATACTACAATGTTGACCCACCTTAAGGATTTTTTTCTTTCAATGAATGTTAGAAAAATTAAACTCATCATTCAACCTCTTATTTATGAAGTGACTCTATTTGCCTAAAACAACAATTTATGGATATTTGGTTATTTCTCATCCACGTCAGTATTTTCCAAGTAGGATATTTAATTAATGTCATACTTTCGTTAAGGATAATGCATAAATCAATAATACTTTTAAAATTTCCTTGCATTAATAATTTATTAAATACTTTAGTTCAACGTACACAGAAAAATTATTTTTATGTAATTTGTACTTGTATCATCAGGGCTAAAATAGTTAATCTATAGGCAGTTTCCCTTATGTGTCTATGAAGGTGTCCCGACGAATGGAAGAAATTATGTAAGTATCGAAACGTTGCGTCAATTAAATTAAAAACTTTTTATTTTGATTTGTATAGAACATTTATGTACTGTTTGTTATTTTATTTATCATTTATGTATTAAATCATTTTCTCTTTCTGTTAATTATTTATTTTCTTTTATTTATATTTTAACTGTTTATGAAAATTATTTTTATTAACTTTAAAATTGCTGATTCAACATGACTCTTCGTATTCTGTAACTACTATTCTCATTTTTTATTTTTTACTGTATTTTGAGTTCTTCTTTTTCTCTTTCTCTATATAATAAAATTTTTCTTCTCATTTCTGCATTTTTAACTCCCTAGGACTTTAATTTTTGTCTTCACTTTTAAATTATTTGTTTGTAGATGACCCTCTTTTTTCGTTTAATTTTCTGTTAAATTTTGAGCAGTCTTTCCCCCCACCCCTTTTTCTCCATTATAACACTTATTTTAGTTTCTTTTCTTTTATAAAATAAATCCTAATTTCCACTTATATAGGTAATTATTTACTTAACTACATTTCCAATTTATTTATTTGGTAAATAGGGGAAAAGCGAACAATATGGAGGACGTTGACCAAGAGAAGGGATAGATTAGTAGGCCACGTTTTAAGGCATGAGGGTCTTGTTATCATTAGAGGGAAGTTTGTTAGGTTAGAACAGAAGAGAGAGGCGAAGGATGGAATTCGCTAAGTAGATTAGGGAGGATGTGGGTTGTGCTAGTTACGAGGAAATGAAAAGGCTTTAACAAGATAGGTTAGCATGAAGGGTTGCATCAGACCAGTCTTATGACTGAATACCACAACAACAACAACAATTTGTTACGTTTCTCGATATAGGTATTTAATATTTTTCCTGTCTATTTTTGGGTGTTCTTTGCCCTCTCCTCTACCTCACTTTTAAAATTATATTTATCTTAATTTTGTGTGTTAAATTCTTTCCACGCAAGTAATAGTTTATTTCTCGTTTTATGTGTCTATTTTAAATATTTATTTATATTTCATATTTTTTCCATTTGATGTATATATTGCAGTTTAAGTATTTTTGTTCCTTTTCTTTTATTTTCTCCTATCTTTTTTATTTTCAATTTCAATGAGTCTGTTTTCAGTATGCATAATAAATATAATAAAATTTTATTATCGGGGTTTCCTCTCTTGTCTTTAATTTATATATTGATAGTATTTTAGTTTCTAAATTATGTGTTTAATGATTCTTCACTCATTCAGTTCTCCTTTTTTAATAATTATGTTTACATTAAAATCGTCTATTTAAATTATTTTCTGAAGCGTGTTTTATTGCTTTTTAAATTTTTACTCTACTTTGAGAATATTTAGCCTCTTCATTCTTCTTTTACTATTTATTTACTTTGGCTATTCCCGTAACTTATCCATTTTCTCTCAAGTATTTCTATAATTCTTTATATTTAAATCCTAATTGCCTATTTTTTTCTCATACGTCCTAGTACTATTTTCTACTTTTATTTTATTACGTACCATGAGGCTAATTACACTATTTCTCCATCTTTTTCCCTTGCTTGTTTATGTGAGACGCCCATTTTTGCCCATGTAATTATTTAATTCATGATATTTTCTTCGGAATTCTCTGTCTTATATATTGATTCGCATGAATAAATAATTTTTTAAATAAATCATTCTATATATATATTATTTTTTTCCTCCCTTATCATTTTTTTAACAGTTGTGTATTTATCACAGTTTTCTTTGTCACTGATTAATTTATTTCAGTTCCAATAATGCCTTATTTTATTAAATTTTTGACTCTCTATCAAACAGTCGAATTTATATTTATCTGCTAAAGGGTGTATTTAATGTTTACCACTTTCATTTTCTATTGTAAATGCATCAAGGAAGTAAATATCCTTTTATGGTTCTCTTATTTATTTTTTCACATGTTCCTTTATTACTCTTATTTATATTTTATTGTACCTCTAAGTCTTCGCTGGGGTTATTTACGTAAGCAAATATATTTTCGTTATTTTGGTCGCCTCACGAAGACGTTCCGCGATTAGTCCACGGGGGTGTGAATTGTCTTTCCGTTTATCTTGTTTGGTCTATTGTGAGAGAGTATCTGTGTGTGTGTGTTATGACAGCAACAGGTTCGTCGTCGTCTTAAGTAGATCTCTTACTCCTCCTCTCACACTCTTCTCCCTCCTCTCCCAACACTGTAAATGAGCTTAAGGGCTTTTCGGAAGCGAAACGTTTCATTCGTCAGAGATGTTTGTTGACGCCGAGCGAAGCTTTGTTCTTTCTTTCTTCTTCTTCGACAGTGATGATGATGCGGAATTTCCCCCTCTTCTCTCTCTCTCTCTCTCTCTCTCTCTCTCTCTCTCTCTCTCTCTTTTCTGCACCGTTATTATAGTCAGAATGACCGTTCCTGTGTAACTTGGATGGTTGGTGTTCCTCAAGGGTCAGTTCTTAGACTTGCCAAATTGATAACTGCGTCCGTGGAGGATAAAATAATAGTTACACGCGCATATATATAAGCATTGTTAAAACATCCCGTCTTTTTCATTTGAATTATTTTAAGATTAGGCGCTGCAGTCGTCACGACGGTAGAAGAGATTGATGATGTTTGCTATAAAAGAGAATATTTTTAAAAATCATACAAATCATCAATCCTTTATCCTGCTTCAATTCCCATGACTGTTTCTGAGTATTAATATTATTTTTTATGTAGTTTACGCATTGAATATCTTTATTTTACTCGTCCACTTATTTAATTTCCTTATCTTAACTTTCAAAATTAAATATATTTTTATATATGTAATGAATAATTTTTCCAATTTTATTTTCTACTTAATCGTGAATAATTCTCTCTCTTTTTCGCATTTATTTTCCTCACCTCTTCCATTATTTCACTTGCACTCTGTGTTGTGAATCTATTTATTCCTTTTGTGATTCCTTAATCCTTTGTCCTTCATTTTCCTTCTTTACTCAGACAATATAATACCCAAAGCTATAAAAAATATAACAGAATATTTTAGAAAACAAATTTATGTATATATAATGAATAATTATTTGTCATTTTTCTACTTATTTATGAGTACTTTAGTCTCTCTCTCTTTCCCTCTCTCACACACACACACACACTTTCCTCCCTTCCATTATCTGACTTTCTTTCCGTGTTGTGTATCTATTTTTATTGCTTTTCTTATTCCTATCACCTTTATCCTAAATTTTTCACTCTTTCCGAAAGATATAAACAATTATACGGCTAAATATGTCAGCAAACAAATTTAGTTAGCCTTAAATTAATACAAATGCATCGTTTCATCCAACTTTGTTGACTTCTCAAGGTAAATTTTTAAATGGATAATTACATTGTGAATTTTTTACAAAATTGGATAAAACGTTATATTTATATAAATTAAATTCAATTTCTGACATGTTTGGCCGTATTTTTATTTATTAATTTACTTAACGCCATTAAAATGATTTTTGGACCAAAAGATGAAATTTTTTTATTTTAATGTGATAAATTTATGTTCCTTTCCAATAATAAACTTCATTCTCCTCTTTGTTTTATATTTTCATTTTGTTTTTCCTCCCACTTTTCGTCTGTTTTCCCCTACAATCAGGTCAGTGAAATATATGAAAAAACTATTCGTTGTCACCATTGTCAATTAATTTGAAAGTAGATTTAATTATAGTTGAGATTTTAAATAATTTATGGCTCGACGATCTTAAGATTATAAACACGCAGTGAATGTGTAAATGTCGTTCCTATTTCCTTCGTCTCAATCAGTTTCTCCGTTCTTTTCTTATCTTCGATCTCTGTCTACGTTTTTTGTTTCTCATTTTACTTCCTATGAGTTTATTCTCTCTCTCTCTCCGTTGTGTTTATAATGTTTTTTGTTGTATTTTTTTCCTGTTTACCGAGACAATAGAAAATCCGAAATAATTGCTCTTCATTTTATTGCGTCGTGAGGCGTCACCATTAATTGAATTGTCTGGCATGTGACATATTTTACGTCGATGTTGATATATTTTTTATGTTCGTTTTTGCTGTTATTATATTTGTTTCTTCCGTTGTAGTCGTCATTTTCTGTAAGTTTTATCAATGGTTCTGTTCGTCCTGTCTGATTTGTCCCAAATCCCTGTTAGATATTTCTCTTTTCTTTGTAGGATATCTACAGGTTTCTTTAGCTTTCCTTTCGGTCCCCCTTTCACGCGAGCGAACTTTATTTTCTTTTTACTCGTCAAATGAAACACGTGAAAGAATGTCCGTCATAATATGACGTCATAATCGTCGAAAATTTGAATTATACGTTAATTCTTAAGTTATAGGTCTATTTAAAGGAGTGTAGGGTCGACGTTTTTAAATGAAATGAAATAAACACGTCGCGGCGTAGTAAAATTGCGAATTCATTATTTTTGGATGATCCATGTGTAACGTGACATTCGTACACGTTACCGCGCATTTCTTTTCTTTTCAAATATAGTAATAATTCGCGCGTAAGCAACAATGTCTCTGGTGGTATGTTAGCATCTTCCTTGTTGTAAACAGAAATATCTTTGGGTTCGCAAATATGTCATTTCCATTTATTATTTTTCTTTCGCGTGATTTAAATTAATTTAAAAGTGTAACATTAATATACGTTTGATGTTAAATTGTTGACCACAAAGGAAATTAATACTGAAGGTCACAAATAGTGAAAATTACAATGAATAAACAGTAAAGGAAAACAATTGAAGTTATATTTTCTTTGAACTGAACGTATTGTTGATGTCTGTATTCCTTTGCTTTGCTTGGAGCTGGATGTGTGTTAGGGAGACATCCCAGGGAGCGACGATTCATTGTCTGTATACATTTATATATATATATATATAAACAATCTATTCAATTAGTTAATTGAATAAATTTACTTAAATAATTTTAATCATTGTTGTATTCATATAATTCAACCGAAATTGTTGTTTCCATTGTTATTAATTATATTCATTTCAAATATTACATGTACTTTGTACGTTGAAGACGAGAGACTGTATCAAACTCGCCCCTGACTGATGACGTCATGACCAGTGACGTCACGTCAGGACCAGGCCAACCAAAGCACCACCAGATCCTGTCCTCTTTCCAGTCCATCTTACTACTGGTGCAACAGAACCAGCTACAACCATACCATGGTACAGCAATACCGAGGAAAAACTACTGGCAAAAATATTATACCCATTAGGCCTGAGATATAGAGTGGCTCGTGTTTTCTTCATGCATTATAAAACGGTTTAACCATTGTGTAAAAATATAATAAAAGTTGTTTGTTCGTTATGATACGAATATTTATTTATGTTATGTCGCACATGGTCGATTTTTTGTTTTGGACACCAACTAGCTCAGGGTTGAGGTTTTTTTGTTACTTTTCTCTCTCATGACGTCACCGTGGATCTTTTATCGGAACCTTGCTTAAAATCAGAGCAAGTTATTGGTTCGGCTATCATGACGTCATCGAAGACTTGCAGAGATTGAGAAGGGAGGACAATTTCGCTATCAGTCTCCCATTCTCTCATTCACTCTCTCTCTCTTCTTTCTTTCAAGATCTCACACGCCAAGGAGACAGTCAACACTTACACTGACGGACAGACAGACGTGACAATTAACACATTAACCCAATAAAGTCTCCTACTCACCCCTGGAGAAGGAGAGTCGTCGACGTTCGCGACGGCAATTACGTGGGAGAAAACAGCCCCCTCGAGGAGGGATGGGAAATGGTGAAGGGGAGGGCAAATTACTCATTAGCTGATGCCATCTGCTGATTGAATTTTCAACACAGAGAGAGAGAGAGGAGAAGAGAGAGAGAGATAAAGGGATGATGTAAACAACGCCTGACTGTGTGAAACTCTTCAAACCCGGAACACAGCCTCTCATAGCCCAGTCGGTTTCAAGACAGGGAAAATATACCATAAAAAAGACATAATTCTACTTTGTTCCCTTGTCCAACACAATGTTTTTTTTTTCCTTTCCTTCTCATGTTGATAATAATTTATACTACTTATTGATGCGACCTTGACGCATCCAGAACGTCCCCGGGGTTGAAGTTCTTAGATCTCTCACCTTTGAGAATAAATAGGAAGGATTAACTTCATTGTACCATAATGAGGCACACCGGGTGCCCGACAATTTCCGCCCGGGTCCTTATTTGTATTATCCTGATACAATAATTGATTAGACACTAATGTTATTTAAGATAAGATAAGATAAGATTTATTGGATCCATTAGTCCTCTATTGAGGAAATAGGACAAGTCAAAGAATATGTTACACATATCACACTAAGAATACAAATATAAGAAACAAAATATGGATACAACATATGAGTAAAGAAAACCATGTATACAATGATAAATAAAATAAAACAAAGCAAAGCAAACGAAATATGAATACAACATATCAAGAATATGAGTACAAAACAATAAGAGAGATAGTAAAAGAAACTATGTATACAATGATAGACAAATAAAAAGAAAGTATACATAACATATATTACATAGCGGTATGGAGCGGGAGATATATGAAATGGAAATATATGTGTGAATCTCTTCTCCATTTTCACATTTGTAGATACTCATCATGATTCCAATGCCCGTAATTATGGAGATATCTCTCCGTTTACAATATGCGCACTCAACCCAAAAGATTACCTCAAAATCTTTACAAATTTATTATGATTGCAAAAGAATACGACTAAAAAAAGCATATCCATAACCGATGTTTATCTAAAATTATCACTTATGTAATTGAATAATTATGTGTGTTATTTCACAGATTATAAACCTGAATAATGCGCGAATATGCGCAGGAAACGTCGGTTAAATAAAAAATAAAAACTGAATCGGTCGGAAATTATTTAATAGCACAGACGTTAATCGATTTAATAATTATGTGTGTTGTTGTACTGAGTCCTTAGATTGGTTAGATGCAATCCCCCATTGTAACCCAGTATGTGTGGATTTGAATAATTCTATTACATTATAATAAATAAAAGTCTTATATTCTGTTTAATACGTTTAACTTAGGCAAATGTAGTTTGAAATCTGCAAGGGTTACTTTTATAATGTGGAAAATTATGATGGTGTTTGGTAGTTTGGTTTTAAATATCAAGCATCAGTTCGTAAAATACGTTACGAATCTACTGAATTAACAATTCTAGTTTTAATGGGTTATACCTCCTTTTGTTTTCAATTGTGATGTTAAGTTTCTGTAAATCAAATAAAATTATTAAAAAAATAACAGTAACTAACTACTTTGAACTCAAATGTAATCTCTTTATCGTGGTTACTTTGACGAAGCTAATGCCGAGCGTACCCGATGTGCACCGAGCGTTTCACGACGAGCTTTACTCAGGGTTATTTTATATATATTGTATTCAGTCCTAAGACTGGACTGATGCAAGCCTCTAGCCTTTTCATTTCCTGATAGTTGGCACAACCCACATCCTCCCTAATCTGCTTAGCGTATTCTATCCTGGGCCTCCCTTTTCTGTTCTTATCCCACATTTCAAACGCATCTATTCTTTTCCTTTACGCAACTCCTATCGTACACGACACGCACCACACGAACATTTTTAGTAACGATTTCCTAAATTCACACTTATATTACCAAAAAGTAAATGCCTCTTTTTCGTGAAAGTCTTCCTTGCTTGTGCTCTTCCATTTTTTTATCTCTACTATACTTCCGCCATCCCTGGTTATAATCCTTCCCAAGTAGCAGAATTATTACCTTCAGTCAAAATATCCCTTCCCAATCTAGCAGCATTTGCTTACTCCACTGCTTCCCATACTACATTTCATTACCTTTATTTTCCATCTATTAATCCCCATATTGAACTATTTGTCCGGACCACGTTCATACCATTTATTATGGTAGCCAAGTCTTCTTCTGACTCTCCTAATACTGCAATATCGGTGGCAAAGCGGAGGGATTTTATTTCTTCTCCTTGCAGTATGATTCATTTTCCATATTCCGTTTTAACTTCCTTGATCGACAAAAGAATTCCCTCATAATGTTGAATTTCCGTTATTGAAATATCATTATAAATTTCGACATAATGTTGAAAAGAGTAATTGCTGAGCGATGGCCGTGTGCAGATGGAAGATTAGCGTGGCTCCTTGAGAGCGGCTGATGTGCGCAGAGGCCGCCCCCGCAGTGTGACGTCACGGCCCTCCACGTTCGTTATCGACGCCCGGCGCCGGAGCAACGACGCTCCGAAAACCGACCCAGATGCGGAATCCCCCATTCAAGTGAACGGCGCAAGTGACGTGACGTCACTGTCCGTTCCACCCGCGTCCCTCAGGGATCTGGCTATATCCTCCTCAGCCTCCGACGCTGCGTCCGCGGTGTTGCTGTGCTAAGGGTGTGCGTGGGTGGGTGCGACCCCCTTGAGAGGGGGGATGAGGGGGTGCAGACGGCACATGGACAGCTGCTGACATCTGGACGGAGGACTGCGTAAACATTTGCCTCTGCGCGTCGTCGTTATAGACAGACATGGACGCACAAACTCACGCACGCTGAGGACGGGTCCTGGCAGGTGGCGCCACGTCACGATAGACGCGGGAACTAGGTGCACCTGCGTCAGAGGGAGGAAAGTGGCTCTCCCTAGCCGTCTATCTTTCTCTCTCTCCCTCTTTCTCTCTCACCGTCGCTTTAAAAAATAACAATAATTATAATCAGCTCAACTGCTTGGTCCTGGTAGACAAGGGCGCTGCGGGAGTTTTCTCGCAGGCGCTTCAGCCCAGAGTGACTGCGGGGCTCACCTGATCATGTCGGGGATGCCTCGCACTCTCTCTGGGTACTTTTTATCTAAGTTCTCATATGCCGAGACACCTTCACCTATTTTAGGAGGTATATGTACCGGGGTCAAAGACCTTGGGCATGTGGCAAGAGTTGTCCGCTGATCCCATTGGATCAGTCAGGGGCCAACTGCCTCCTGAAACTGGTGGAGACACGGAGAAGGGAATGCTGCGACCCCACAGCAAACTCGTCTCCCGTCATTCGGAAGGGCGTGAGAATAGTACCCAATGCCCGACCTACCTGATGCAGGTTTTCTAGGGTTTTCCCTGCATCTCTTTAGGTGAAACACCGGGTAGGATCCTTAAACCATAGCCCGGGGGCCCTAGTTAACCCTTGGCTACCTTGCTCTACCTTCCGCATCCCCCCTTTTCAATTCCCTTCCTATGCTATTAAAGGGGAGTTGCCTGTTTCAGGATCACCCTCATGTAGCCTGTTAACCCCCCAAAAAAATTGGTCCTAGTCGACTTATTACTTCCAGTGACACCAACATATTTTCCTCAACACATAATTTACCTGCCATCGAGATTCAGATTTTCAGGAGATTCGTCTGTACCTTATCTAAGACAACTGAATGTCAATTTAGTCCTCCTGCGTGGTCAAGAAATACCTGTTCTACAATACAGTTTCAGGAAATAAAGTAAATTGAAAAAGTATGTCAGAATTAATTATCATTTACTAAGTATAAATACTACGTAGAAATAAAAACCCGGATGAAAAAGAACCTATTCCAATCAATATCAAAAAGATAAAAGCTTGTATGTTTTTTTCCTTTGTTTACGTAATTCATGTTGTACACAGGCCATAATAATCCTTTGGTAGAAACGACTCAAACCATAAATAAAAAAAAATTCTTCTTTAAGTGGACATTGCAAGCCGAAACCTCTCAGATACTTGCGTTCAGAAATCAAATTAAAATTATTCACAGGACACAATCAGGTTTTTTTCTATTTTGATGAGCATAAATATACTTATCTTCTATTTATATGTGATGTCCTGTTTTAAAAATTGGTCTTCAATTAAAATTATCATTTTTAAAAATTAAAAATAATATTTGAATGCGTTTACTTATTAAAAATTATCATATTTATTTATTGTACCTTTTTTAATTTAAATTATATATATATAGAGGACATATCAAAAAATGAAAAGCATACAAAATTTCCTACAATATAGACTAAGGCAATCTTTATTTGTTCTTCTGCACAACGTTTCTAAGCCTAATTTATGTATCAAATTGACACAAATGCTTTTTCCCATTTATCCATTATATTTCCATTTTCTACCTACTACCGTATTGAAGAACACACGAATAAAATATCCAGAAAGAAGGCTTATATATAACCTCTACAGAATGCGGTCGGCAGTAATTATAATTGAAGACGAGGTAAAGGAGACAGAAATAATTAAAGGAGTAAGACAAGGATGCAGTCTGTCGTCCATGTTGTTCAACGTATATATAAATGAGGCGATGAAGAAAGTTATAACGGAATAATGGAAAATGTATCATACTGCAAGGAGAAGAAATACAAACCGACGATGTTGTAGTAGTCAGAGGAAGACTTGGAAACCGTAATAAATGCCATGAACGTGGTCGTGGAGAAGGAATTCAATATGAGGATTTATAGAGGGAAAACCAAGGTAATGGAGTGTAGTATGGGGAAACAGTGGAATAACAAAGGGTGTTATGTTGGGAAGGGATATTTTGAAGGAATTCTGCTACTTGGGAAGCGTAATAACTAGAGTAGGATAGCACAGGATAGCAAGGAAGGCTTTTCCAAAAAAATAAGGAATTTACTTGCGGGTAATATAAGTATGAATAGTAGGAAATAATTCTTACTAAAAATTTTGGTATGGAGTGTGGCGTTATATAGGTGCGAAACGTGGACGGTAGGAGTTGCAGATAGGAAAATAATGCAAGGCTTTGAAACGTGGTGCTATAGGAGAATGAGATGGGTGGATAGAATCACTAACGAGCACGTTCTAAGGAAAATTGGGGACGAGAGATCAAAATGGACGACGTTGACCATGAGGCCACGTTTTGAGACTTGAAGGTCTCATAAAATTAGCATTAGAGGGTAGTGTGTGGGGTAAGAACATAAGTGGGTGTAATACGATGAGCAATATGAGATGTGGTAGTTACTCGGAAATGAAAAGGCTTGCGCAAGGTAGGTTACCATGGAGGGTTGCATCAGATCAACAAATAGTACGTTTCAATGGTCATTGTGGACTTCCTGAGGTAATTAAAAAGACGGTTAATAAGTCAGTATACAAATTTATCCTTATTTATTCAAAAATGACGCCCGACAAACTTAATATTACAAGACATTAAATATGGGTCCTATGACTTATTTTTACTTTCCAAAGAAAAGTGTTTTTTTTAAGTGACTACACTTTTTCATTATTATACTTATATTTCTTTTCATTTTGTATTGTTTCAGGGATTCTTGGTCGAGTCTGTTCCTGTAGAATCGCTTCGAGCTTCCCTCAAAGGTACGTTCACTTTTATTTATTCCTAACCCTGTCAGTGTAGATGGGAAAAATTTAAATTTAACAAAGTACCGCTGTTTTTTTCTCCTAAATGTAAGGTAGGTAATTAAGGAAATCAGTCTGTAATATTTATGAATATTAAAGTGCCTATTTAATTTTTTTTAGTATTTCACCTTTATTAGTTTTTTCATTAGCTCTGTTTCAATTTAAATATATTTATCGGTTCATCCTTGAACAAAGTTTTATGATCACTTAACTGATTGGAAAAACAGATTTTTCCACCACCATTGTTAAATGTGAAAAAAATATTTTCTCAGTTAATTTTTCATGGAATAATGACGCTAAAGTAACCGTTTCACTCAGAAAACACAAACAAGTGGTCGCTATTAATATTTAATGTGGTATTAAAGTAATTTAATATTCTCATATCCAGAATTTTTGTCACTGATCGTTCCAAATTCTCACCAATTAAATTCAGTTGACGTCGATCATGTATTTTTATTTATTATAAATTAAGTAATTAAATTAATCTGGTTTGTTATCTATACGAATAAATAAAATGGAAGTGTCTGTGTGTATGTTTGTCTCGAATAGGCTCAGAAACGGCTCAACGAAATACAATCAAAATTTGAGGAATTGAAACAAAACTTTTAATTTAGATTTCCATGCATGTTTCATTACAACATCTTTCAGAGTTCAGAAGATATTAATGTAAATATTTATTAACCCATTAAATTGCAGTGCGAAAGGCGGCGTGAAAACCGACTGCGAGTTAGAAGTATTCTCACTCCATCAATTGCTGTAATTGCCGTAATTAACGGATTCTTGGCAGAGATCTAACTCCCTGAGAAATAATAAACTTCCTTGGATCGTTGATAAATGTATACGTAAATTGATCTTATTTGTCGCATCCGATAAATTTTAATAACTGGTTATTGCTCATTTTTAAAATCAAATAAAATCAATATATAATTAAATATTTGGTATGTCTCGAAGTTTGTGTCGAATTGGGTTGGAAATGTGTGGAAGCGTGACCTTTTTGAAACCAACTGCGAGTTATAAGGTTTGCCCTGAGGTGATCATAAATAAATGATACCGCACTTTATATATATATATATATATATATATAATAAATTCAATGATTTCAACCTTGTAAAAAATCAGTACCTGTTGTTTCGTTTTTAGTGCAAAATAAAAAAAGCAATTTTCGCACGAAATAAGTCGCGGGCATGGCTAGTTATAATTAAAACACAAAGAATGCCCAAAATCAGAAAAATTCAATAATTTGTTCCAACTGAAAACGTTTTATCCCCCCTCCACCCCCAACTTTAGAGACTGTGCTCATTTCTTAGTTTTTTTAATTCCAATAAGGTATTTTCATTACTGATTGACGGCCATTATTTATTGGCTTCCTTATTAGTTCATTCTGATGCATTTCAGAATTTCTCACACTTCAAAAAGTAATGGTTTAATATTTTTTAAATATTTTACTGACGAAAAATTTAAAACTAAGATATCTCCGATATTTCTCTTTAGAAAGAAACAGAAGATTCTACAAATATTATCTGTTATCAAAGATTTTAAATGCATGTTATCCTACTTCCTGTTCATCTGTGGTAATTGTTGTGCACCTCTTGAGAGGATCTTTGATCATTTAAAGAGAATCTATGCTTATAGAATTTTTATTACGACTTACGTTGTTTTCTATAATTATGTAATTGCAAAAAAAGAGTGGCATTGCAATTACTTTTCATTACAGATATATATATTTTCGCGTCTATTATCTTCTATAATATTTTTTCGCACATTTTCAGAGAAAATTTGAATAAAATATGTTTCCCTTTCATCATTCTTGATATATATTCCGTTGTCTCATTACAAGAGAAAGAAAATTAAAACAAATTATTTTCCTCACTTTTTTCATTAATAATTTAAAAAATACGGTAATATATGTCAACAAACAAATTAAATTAATATAATTACAACGTTTCATCAAATTTCTCCAGATAACTAGCCCCAAAAATTGTATAAAATCAATATTAAATTTGAATTCGTAAATTTTTTTATTTAAGTATGAAGTATAATATTTATTTTACAAATTTTCTGTCTACTTGTCTGAAGAAGTCGACAAAGTTGAATGAAACGTTTTATTTAGGTTAATAAAATTTGTTTCATTTTTATTTAGTAATGTAATTCGTGTCAGAAAAATGTCTTTGAAATTTTTTCCTTAACTTATTTGAGACATTTTATTACATTAAAATATATTCTGAAGCACAATGATTGAAATATTATGTAAGTTGTATAAATAGTAAGGGAAATTCTTTCTTAATATGGAAAAATTTTCGTATTTATATATTTTTTTGTGGTATTCAGTCCTATGACTGGTCTGGTGCAACCTATCTTGCGCAAGCCGTTTCGTTTCGACATAACTGGCACATTCTCCCTAATCTGGTTAGCGTATTCCATCCTTGTCCTTACTCTTCTGTTCGTAACCCACACATTTAACACTATTGCCTTTTAAATATATCCTTGTCTTACTCCCTTCTTGATTTCTGCTTTCTTTTCCAATTATTGCTGACTGCATTCTGAAAGGTTATGTATAAGTCTTCTTTCTCGATATTTTATTCCTGTGTTCTTCAAAATAGTTATTAGTGCCATGGACGTAGGACTGTTTTTTTATTATCCTTTTCGTCAATTAATGATTTGAAACTAATCGGGGGAAATTGAAATTCTTTCGGTTCTGATTTCGATTATGAATACATTCTTGTTTATACTGATAATGATTACAATTTTTAATTATTTTCTCTCCCGGCCGTTATTACTCCGCTTAATATTCCTCACAATTTTGACTAATTTTCTTTCTCCTCGTGCCTTCAAAACCTGCATAACGTAGATTTCTGTTGAAATAATTTCAATTTTTTCCCCGTCCTTCTATCCGTATGTACATTTTAAATGTCAGAAGGAAAAGGATAAAAAGAATCCCGACGCTTCTAATCATCATCAAACGAAACAAATACAAGGGAAAAAATATAAACAGGAGAGAGGGAAAAAAAATGGAATTAAGTTGTTGCGTCGTTGTGCTTGAATTTTATTTGCCTCTGATTGTGATGAGATTTTAATGGAAACTGTTGTTATCGTTACGAAGAAAAAAAAAGGAAAAGAAGGGAACAAAGCGAAGGGAAATAATAATTTAGGAGGAAGGAAGGGAAGGTTTACTGTTTTTTTTTCTAATTGTGCCAAATAATTATTTTTTTAAGGCTTTTACTGGGGGAGAATAAAAAATTCATTCCAAGTGTATTAAATTCTTCTTCTTCTTCTTTAGTTGGAACAAATATGAGGATTGTATCTGTAATGTTACGATTGTTATCGAAACTGTGACACACAAAAATAAGAGAATAGGGAAATATCGGAAGGAAAAAAATAGGGGAAATGAGGAAAGGATGTTCGGTGGATAATATGTAAAGCAAGCGGCAAGACGAAGTATTGTAAGGTTTTTTTAAAAAAAAATTATTATTCTCATTATTTTCCTCAACGTAAATAGAAAAAACATGACTTTTCTTTTGAAATTAAAATTGTTCTGAAGCTCGAATGACCGTCGAAGTATAAGAATTTATCTTCCCAAAAGCACAGACATATATAATTTCGTTTTTTGATATAGTAGAGGCTAGTAATAAAGTTTAAAAAACGAATAATTCGATAGTATGTGTTTATTAAAAAACGAGAATAATGAATATTTTTTCCGTCTGACGTCACTTAATGAATAGAAGTAATAATTCATATTATCGGAAGTAAATTGAGTTCCGTTACAGATGAAGCAACGCACAGGTAAAGAAATTTGAAAACTTGGGTCAGGATAAACTAATGTACCTCAATATTCAGATAGAAAAACATTATTTAGGTCAAAAAGGAAAATCTAATGCTTTTAAACAATATAGAGATTTGACAGAGACAGGAAAATGTTGTACGGTTGTTTTTTTGTTGTCGTGGTATTAGTCCTAAGACTGGTCTGATGCAACCCACATGATAACCGATAGAGCGCAAGCCTTTTCATTTCTGCATACCATCACACCTTACGCCCTCCTTTACATAGTTCGCGTATTCCATCCTTGGCCCTTTCTGTTCTCACCCCCCACACACTTCCCTCTAATGCTAATTCTACAAGACCCTCGTGTTTTAAAACGTTGCTTATTAATCTCCACTTGGTCAACGTCCTTCATATCGTTCGCTCTTCCCCTATTCTGTTTAGAAATTCCTCGTTAGTAACTCGATGCCCCCCTTATGATATTCAGCATTCTCCTATATCACCACATTTCAAAGGCTTCTATTCTTTCCCTTTCCACAACTCCTACCGCCCACGTTCCGAGCCCATATAACGCCACACTCCATACGAAATTTTTAGCAAATATTTAAGTGCATTCCCCTCTTTTTCGTACAACCTATCGTACACTTTATGTCTACTACAGTTCTACCATCCCTATTTATACGCTTCCCAAGTAAAACAATTCCTTACCTTCCTTCAAAATATCCCTTCCACATGTAACAGTCTTCTTATTTCACTATTTCCACTGTTTCCCATACGAAACACCATTACCTCTATTCATCCTTATATTAAACTCTTTCTGCACGACGACGTTCATACCATTTATTTAGGTTTCCCAGTCTTCTTCTGACTCGGAAAAGCGTAGGGTTTTTATTTCTTCTATTTGCAGTTGGATTCCTTTTCCATATTCCGTTTTAACTTTCTTCATCGCCATTTCTATATATAAGTTAAACAGCATGGGCGATAGACTACATCCTTGGCTTACTCCTTTCTTGATGTCCGCTTTCTTTTTGTGATCTTCATTTCTAATTACTGCTAACTGATTCCTATAGAGGTTATGAATAAGCCTTCTTCCTCTTTCTTCCATCTTTATATATTCACTAATTTCTTGTCCTTCTCTTTTTTTTCCTTACTCATGTTTCTTCTTTTCTGCATTGCTCTGTTTGTTTACATATTTACTACTTCTTCATTCTGACGCTATACCAAATTTCCTTCTTTTTACTTTATTTATTTTATAATTAAAGTATTGTAATAAAAAGTAATTGATTATTTTCCACTTCATTTACACCTCTATTTATTTTTCGCTTTGCTTAAATTTATTTCTGCAATACTTTTCACCCCATTCTTTTTTTTTATTACCTTATTGCGTTCCTTCGTTCGCTTCTTCTTTTCTTGTCTTCTGTCTTTCTTTCTTTCCAGACAACACACGAATTAAATGCAACAAAATATCGTAAATAACTATACAGAACATTTTTTTAAAAGTTTTGTAACTCAGTCAAAAGTTTTGATGGAAAATTGATAATAATCGTCTTGAAATATATTGAATTAAAAGACTAGTGATCACTTATCTGGAAAATTATAACTGTTACTTTATTATGAAACAACTTGCACTGTTTTTGTTTTTCAATTTTGAGGTAGAATTGGAACTAAGGTAAGGTTTTGAAACTTGTATTTCGTTTTTAGGTAATTAAGGTTGGCAGCATGTATGTGAGTAATTAATTTTTAACATTATCGCACTAATGAGAGGGTTGGAAAATGCAACATTACATAATAAAGTGTTGTGTTGATAATGGAGAGTATATTTGAGGATTTGTGTTTCATCTCTCTCTCGCTCACTCACTCTCCGTACATGTGTTATTTAAGCCGTGACCCTTGTTTAAAGTTCGGTAATAGGAAGGTTTCCCCCTCTGGAAACTTTTATAATTTGTAGCTGAGGTCTTCATCCCCTCCTTCTTTCCCTCCGTTCCTCAGTTAGGTTCCTGTTATTTAGAAGTTTCCCGCTCGTAGTTAGTTACTCACTCACCTGATGACGACTGATGTAGAAATATATTTGACTATTCCTTTTGTTTTCCTTCCCCCGCTAATCAGAGGAAGAGATTCCTCAAACCATCCATCCTGCCCCCGCCCCCTCATCTCCCATCCTGATTAATTAAAGGGCCCAGGTTGGTTGGTATGGAATTATGTTCTTTCTCTCTCTCAACAACTTGTAAATTATTCCACTAGCGGGCGCTCGACGGTCTCGGTTTACGCAACAGCTTTCCGTTTCGAAACAACTCACTTTAGTTGTTTGTTTGCTTGTTTGTTTTTTCCGTCCCAACCACTTTGATCCAGATTTCCGATCGGTGAAAATTAAAGGCTACAAAACGAAACGTTTCAACGTAATTTATTTATATTTCTGTTTCGAATGTCCCTGTTATTTTTATTGTACCTCCGTTTTCACCTTTTACCCGTATATGATTTTGCGAGTTTTTGTTTCAACTTCCTCGCTTTTGTTTCCACTGTTACTGATATTTTTTTGTTTAATCGTTTCTCGGTTGTCATATACTGTGTCCGTAATTGACTTTAACTGATGTTGGTAGTTGTGGAATCTTTTTCTATTTTCACACTGCAGACCTTTAAAGTAACCTAAAACTTGAACGTCTGTTGCATATGATTAAACAAATTTTATGACCTTGTACAGACTTTATTATATAAATTTACTCGTAACGACGTTTCGGCATATCGTTACGCCTTCTTCAGGTGTTTTCCTCCCTGTAGAGAAAAATGTGTATGGTCGAAAAGACCGTGATTAAGACTGTTGCAGGATCGATAAGCTGACCACGTGTCACTCGAAGTTTGGAATGTGTCATGCAAGATGAATGACAATCCGCAGTCGACACGGTAGGCCCAGGCCCTCAGTGGGCTGTAGAGCCATGCGAGTAAAAAGAGGAAAATGTACAGAAAATTAACTCTAGGGCGGTGAAATTGAGACAGATTTTCATATATATATATATATTGTCACCTTCTCATCGTACACCAACTGTGAAACTGCGGAAGTGACTATCCTTATTTTCCGTCACCAGCCTTTATTGGTGTAGCGAAATAAATGGGGATATTTCCCAAGCTAATTCACCGGTTCGAGCGTGCAGATTGACCGTAAAGTCAAAGTGATGAAAAAAATCAACAACAACAACAAAAATAATTAAATATATTTGCTCTGGCAATTTCCAATATTGATGACGTTATCGGTAGAGACAAAACCACTTCGTTCAGTGGAATTAAATTTACACAAATAAAAAATAAAATAAACTAATAAAAAGTGAACGGGAAGAAATATAAAGACAGTAATTACACAACTGTAAAAAAAAGAGTAACGTAAATATAATTTAATCTTTGGCTAAGGTCTTTGGCCGCAACTAATGTGTCGACAAGCAGAAAGTTTTCATTTATAGATATTTTGTTCCAATAACAGCCACTACGATCACAAATGAAGATGAGATTTTGTTTTTATCTTACAATGGTTTTCCGCTGGCCATTCTGCTGGATGATCCAGGAACAACTGCACGATGACCTTCTCCTCTCTTCTCTTCTTCTCTTCTCTTCTCCTCTCTTCTCTTCTCCTCTCTTCTCTTCTTCTCTCTTCTCTTCTCCTCTCTTCTCTTCTTCTCTCTTCTCTTCTCCTTTCTTCTCTTCTCTTCTCTCTTCTCTTCTCTCTCTGTTCTCTCTCTGTTCTCGTCTGTTCTCCTCTCCTCCGCAACCAGCAGTGATGCGACGCCAATAACGTTCAGAAAAAATATGGAAAGTAAAAAAAACTCTAGTAGGAATTAATATTCGACCCTGAACGTTTCGGACACAACGAGCTATAGTCCTCCTAATTTAAATTACATGGTTATTTGTGTGACTTACTTATTTGTTTTCTATCTTACAATGTTTTCCGCTGGCCTTCTGCTGGATGATCTCGGCTACTGATGTGCTCTTCTCCTTTCTTCTCCTTTCTTCTCTTCTCTTCTCCTCTGTTCTCTCCTCTCTTCTCTTCTCCTCTGTTCTCTTCTTCTCTCTTCTCTTCTCCTTTCTTCTCCTCTCTTCTCTTCTCCTCTTATCTCCTCTTTTCTCTTCTTCTCTCTTCTCCTCTCTTCTCCTCTGTTCTCGTCTGTTCTCCTCTCCTCCGCAGCCAGCAGTGATGCGACGCCAATAACGTTCAGAAAAAAATATGGAAAGTAAAAAACACTCAAGTAGGAATTAATATTCGACCCTGAACGTTTCGGACACAACGAGCTATAGTCCTCTTAACTCAAATTACATGGTTGTGTTGTGTGACACTGCACACAAATAAGTCTCCGGCCTTCCTCTGTCCAATAATGAAAGATCTTATCTATCATCTACACCCGTTATTTCAATTTTTCTCAAAGCATAAAAGAAAAATCCTGCGTTTAATATTCTTTGATAATTTTTTAAAATATTCTTCAAACTAATTTTATGGGATAAATACCTTTTAAATATCATAAAATAATATTTTTGTTATAAGGAACAGAGATGAATGAAATAAGTATTTTTTTTAACTCGGATTTTTCAGGAACAATGAACTGATAACACAGCTCATCACAACAATCATCTTACGTAACGTAAGATGACAACCGAAATATGTAGCGGCTGCGAGAAAAATTGCAATAAAATTAATTACAAGAAACAAAATACGTAACTAGTAATTTACGTTATACGTATAACACGTTATTTTCTAAATTTTTTAATTTATCAATACATCATTTTTATTTTATTGTTTTAGTTTAACTGTGTGCATTTACTTCTAGTGTAATCTATAATTCCTTTCCCATTTGGTAGTTAAATACGACGCTTCCCGTTACTTTGTCACTCCAAATGCCACTGCTTGGGATTTTTGGCCAACATTCAGTCTGGAAATAATCAATAATGACGTGTGGAAGAGGAGTTGAAGTGTTACTTGTTGCCGCGGATCTCTACCATATTGTTGACAATGTTGGGGTATTTTTTTGGTCCTATATCTTTTTTAAAAAAAACTGTCACAGTTTCTCCGCCCTAGGGTTAATTATCTGTACATTTTCCTCTACAGGTAGGAAAAAAACCTGAAGAAGGCATAAAAAACATGCCGAAACGTCGTTACGAGTAAATTTATATAATAAAGTCTGTACGAGGTCATCAATTTGTTTAATTTAAAGTAACCTACTCAACTTAAAAATGTTTGTCTTTATCTTTTCCCTTGTATTAAATCAAGTTATCAACCCGTTTTTTAATGCATCAAATTTTGTCCTCATTGATTATTTTTGTTATTTGTTTTTACACATGTATAGTAAATATACTTACTTTTAGTTTAAATATCTTCTCTACCTTAGAGAGGACCAAAACAGTTTTACATGGACTTTTTAAGGAAGATTTAAATATAAATTCATCTTCTGTTACGTAAAATATATAGATAAAAATATAGTAGGAATTTGATCAGTTATCTAATCGTTCAATTTATAGAATTTAGTTTTAATATTGTACCTGATGACGACCTACCTACACCTCCGAAACGTTGTAATATTTGTATTAAACATTCGTAACAAAATTATTATATCGTTTGGGAGGTGTATAAATACCATCAATACTTAATGTTTAATAACTAAATTAAGATAAAAATTCGTTAATTAGATCATTGATAAATGAAAAAAAAACATTATGAAGTATATAAAAAATAAATAATATATATTATTTATGAAGAAAAATTGATAATTGCTGGAAAATATAATTCGAAAGACATTATTTACTTGCAGAGAATATCCATGAAAACCAATGAAGTTCGTAAAGATACGACCTGCATACTAGGCAAACCCGCGGTACTGCACCAAGCTCATTGCCAAAGATAATCTATTTTCTATTTATTTGATAATCTGCAACAAAGGTTCTCACACGCACATTCATTTAAGGGGTTTGTGTACCGGTGTTGCAAACTCTATAACACTAGTTTTAGTAATTATTTCCTAACATTAACCGTAAGTAAATTCCTCTTTCTTGCCTGTACTATCCTACTCTAGTTATTATACTGCCACTTCCCCAATCTAACAGCCTTTGTTACTCCACTATTTCCCATACTGCACCCCATGACCTTAGTTTTCCCCATATTAACCCCATGTTGAACTCTAAATTAAGGACCACGGTCATGCCATTTATTATAGCTTCCAAATCTCCTCCTGACTCCCCTAATACCACAATGTCATCAGCAAACTCTTGGATTCTATTTCTTATCCTTTACCATATTCCTTATCAACTTTATTCATGGCCTGTTCTATATATAAGTTAAATAACATGGCTCGGCGGTCAAAATTCAGCAATTTTGGAACGAATTTTCCTCCCCTTGTTTCATGCTGCAAAACATTAAGTAAGCAGTTTCTTGGCGCGCGCAAGTCGAATGACAATTCCGACGTCATCAGCAAGCAACCACTCCGATATCAATTCCGAAATTTTTCAGAATCATTGTATAACGACCCCTATTAAATGTGTGAAGTAATTTTGTCTGTCGGTGAAGAGGAAGAAGAGAATCGTGAGCCAGAGATCGTAAAGGGTGGAGTCAGAGAGAGTGAGCCACAGAGATTTTGCGATCGCTATAATAATAATAATAATCATATTCCGTAGATCCTGTAAAGAAGCTAAGCTTCAAGGATGTGGAATGGGTCAGGGCTGTGTACATTTATTACATTATTTTATTGTATAAAAGATAAATATACTTATAACAAATTTTTGTATTATAAACTATTATAAATTACTCTTCTCGGATTCTCCTATAAATTTCTTTATTGAATAGAAGGAGTGGCTAAGCAAAAATGAGCGTAATTCAGTGTTAAATTTACCTTGATTATCGGACAACTGTTTAATTCTGTGCTGACTGCAGTCACGTGTTGAAGATGGATAATGCACACCTTCCTTCCTCTCTGTGCAATTGACAATGTTTTACATTTTTTATACAGATTATTTTTGTTCCTTGTATTGAAGGGATGAATATCAGTATTATTCAAAAATAAGTGCAGCCTATTTGTGATTACAAATAACATCAATGAATAAATGTATTGGCACGTTAAAGTGAAAATGCCTAACTTTTTGAACAGAGTTCTGCAAGAAGTTGGTGAGGAAACCTGCCTCACATATTGCTCTAATAACACGTTTTTGACTAATAAAAATCTTATCTATGCCTACTGAGTTGCCCCAAAATATAATACCATATGATAAAATAGAATGAAAATATGCAAAGTATACTAATTTTCTTGTTTTTAAATCACTGAAGGTGGAAGGACATTGCATCACATGTAGCTGAGCTGAGTTTCTTAAGTAATTGATTAATCTGATCATCAGTCCAATTTAATTTATTATTTACTAAGAGACCTAAGAATTTAACAGAGGAAGTTTCATTTACATTTTTGCTGTCGTATTTAAGTGTTATAGATTGTAAAGTTGTGTTGAGTGTGTGAAATTGCATGAAATGTGTTTTGTCACAGTTATTTGTTAGTCCGTCGTTCGCATTAAACCATGTTAGCAGGTTAGTTAAATTATTGTTACTTGCCTCTTCTAGTGTGTCTTTGTTACTTTTTACTATTACACTAGTATCATCTGCAAAGAGGATAGCTTTAGAAGTTGAATCTATGGTATTAGGAAGATCATTTATATATATAAGGAATAATAATGGCCCTAATACTGATCCCTGTGGGACCCCAGTTTTAATAATTCCCCAATCTGATTTATGTATTTCACCTGTGCACGAGTCTTTTAATACTACTCTTTGCATTCTATTTTGTAAGTATGAATTAAACCAAGAAAATGAAGTTCCTGTTATTCCATAGTACCTCAGTTTTTCTAGCAATATGCTATGGTCTACACAATCAAAAGCTTTACTTAAGTCACAGAATATACCTAATGGGCGATTTTTTTTATTTAATTCTTCTATTATGTCGTCTAAAAGAGTAAAGATTGCTTTCTCGGTTGAATATCCTTTTCTAAACCCAAACTGTGAATCGGTGAGTAAATTATGTTTGTTCAGATGTTTTATAACTCTGTTGTATACTACTCTTTCAAAAAATTTTGATAATACTGGCAACAGTGATATGGGGCGATAATTTGATATATCTTCTTTATTCCCTTGTTTGTACAGTGGAGTGACTAAAGCACATTTGAGCTTATCTGGGAAGACTCCAGAAAGAAGTGAATGATTACAAATGTAACTAATGTTATTTGTTTGAGTATTATGCCATCATGCCCTGATGAATGTTTATTTTTTAGAGTGTTTATTATTTTTTTAATTTCGGTTGGAGTTGTCAAAGAAAAGTTCAAATTACTTTCCTGGACTGGATAGTTTTCTTTCAAAAGTTGTAAGGCATTTTCCATTGATTTATTTGTATTCATCCCGATTTTCTTTGCAATGGTTAAAAAGTGATCATTAAATTTATTTGTACATTCATCTGTTTTGAATTTACCTAACTGTGGCTGTGTCAGTTCTTTATTTTCTTTATTTGTTTCTTTTTTAATTATTTTCCAAATAGTTTTAATCTTATTAACAGAGTTGTCTACTGATTTCTTAATATGCACACATTTTGCAGCTTTTATGACCTTGTTCAATATTTTACAGTATTTCTTATAATGGTCACTCATATGATGATTAGGATTATCCCTTATTATCAAGTACAGTTCCCTTTTGTGTTTACATGAAACTTTAATCCCATTAGTTAACCACCCTGCTACTTTATTAGTATTACTAGGACTTTGTTACACGAGTGAGAATAGAATCCAACAGCCCGACCTACCTGGTGCAGGTTTTCTAGGCTTTTCCCTTCATCTCTTTGGGCTGAATCACTGCGAGGGTAATACATTTAAACTATAGCCAGGGGGGGTCCAGGTCAACCCTTGGCTGCCTTGATCCCCCCATTTTCAATTCCCTTCCCATGCTATTAAAGGGGAATTCCCTGTTTCAATATCACCCTCATGTAATCTCTTACCCACTCCTCCTAAAATAATAATTAATGTGTCTTATCTATATGATAACTTTTAATTAATATTATTAAATTATAGTGAGCCCCATTGTAAAAAATATAAATTTATATTTGTTACTCTAAGAATAAATGTGATATAAATTAGTAAATCGGAAATTCCTTTCTAATTCTAAATCGTAGTAAACACGTTTACTTGCTATAAAATAAAAAATACTGAAATTTTGGGGGGGAAGGTAATACTGAATATTTTTACTGAAAATAACTTCATTCTGAAATAATAATAAAGTTATTTGAGAAATTCAGAAGCTAACAATACTGAAATTACCGCTGTACGAAAAAGCACTTGTACTTAAATTTCTGTACTTGTTTTAATTAATACAGTATATTGTCTGTCTCCTCCTCCTCCTTCTCCTCTTTTTGAAAAAAAAATTATGAAACTTGGTTTCCCGTGTTGTAACATCGTCATTTCCGGCAGCAACAAGAAGATAATTTCAACGTTTTTTTTGCGCCAATTACTATTATAATTTAGTTTTTCAACTTGCATTTCGGACGTTTTCAGAGAGTTTGTGAATCTGTATGAGTGTTATCCCTTTCTCCTACTGCCTCTCTATCTTTCTCTCTTTCCCTCTCGTAGCCTCGTTTCGGCTCTCCTATCTGCTTCAGTTAGACTAAAAGGTAATTCGCCGTGTTTCACTAGGTAATTACATGGTTGTTTTGTCTGAAAACCTACTACTACTACTACTACATCCAGCATTTCTGTATCTCTGTCTCTCTTTCCGTGTGTCTGTTATTTTTTTTTCGTCTCCCCTGTTCCCTTCGTGTTCCATCGTTTCGGCTCCGCTCTCTGCCCCACCCCCTCCCTGCCTCTTCTCCGCTCACAGCTAGCAACAGTTTGCCTCCGTTGGTGGGGGGTTGGGGGGATGAAAATTACTCAAACGGAAATGATGTAATACGAGCTTAGTAATCAACAATAAACTCGCTCTAATTAACATCAATGCAGTGAAGCCCTTCGCCAAGATTGAATATAAACAACGCCGCGCGATGTGGTTGGGCCACCGAGAACTGGAAGGGGAAAGGGAGGGGAAGAGTTGGCAGGGGGGGTGGGTGGGCAGAAGAAAATAAATTTTACGAGTGTTCCAAGAGGCTGTTAGGTTGGCAGCAGTAGTTTTATTATTATTTCTGACTTTCGGGTGGTGCAGGAGGTAGGTAAATTCTTCTTGCTGCGATCCCGCAAGAGAATTCATTAAGGGTTGGGTTTGTGTGTCCAGCTTCCAGTTAATTTAAGCTTTGAGCATAAGGGATGTTTGTTTGGCCGGAAGAAAATACGGGAGAGAAAAAATTCAATTATCATCCACGACCATATTATTACTTCGTGAGGTTTAATATCCTCCCTTAATATTCCCTTTTATATCGTTCTCCGTGTCTCCTAATTCACCCTTGAAATTTCTCCCCCCCTTTCCTCCACTGAATTTTAAGTAACCGCAAGTCTCTTCATCTGGGAACGTTGACCTTACCGGAAGAGTAAAAACAAACAACACACCTATAGTCCTTTTTTATGTTATTTTCAGTTTTAATCTCTGAAGATCGTTCATAAATTTTCCATCATTATTTTTTGTTGATGAAATTGTGTTCGGGTTTTCCAGCCCGGGGGTGAAGAAACGGCGATAAAGACGCGACGTTTCGACGACCAGGAACCTGACAGATGACGACAGAGCTCACGGTCGTCGTCGTCGAAACGTCACGTTTTTATCGCTGTGTCAATCGAGTGAAAAACCCGACAGAACTTTTTTTTATTGATAATAATTTACTTGACCTGTTTTCTAGATTCAATAACAGGTCTGTTTAACATTTTTTTTGTTGGTACAATTTTTTACATAGATATAAATATGTATGAATACAATAATAAATTATATGCGTATATTTAAATTTGTTTTAGCATGTGTAAGATCATCATCTGTTACACTAGTTTTATTATTATATTATTTTCGACCCGACAGAACTATTTATTCTGCAACTGCATCGGGAAAACCTTCGATCTTTAATTATTCTTTGTTTTTTTTCTCCAAAACCACCGTTTTACACATCCGCCGCTATTATTCCGACACAATTCACAGTGTCGCGTAGGTGTAGTTAGTAAAATTCCTATGAATTAAACGAGAGAGAATTTAAAAGAGAGAATTAAACCGAGGTCTATGAAAATGTGCGAGTCCGAGCTTCCGCCATTTCAGGATTTAAACCGTTTCCTGCGATTAGATCGTGGAAAAATGAATTGCCCCTTTGCGGTACTCTTTTCTCGAGAAAATATCATTGAAAATTTGTGAATACTCGAGTTATTATGAGATTGTCACGAGAGACATCGGTAAGATTTCCAACTGATTAAGAAATGCCACGAAAAAAAACGTTATTACGAGAAACTTTAATTTTAAATTGTTAAATATTTGAGAAAAATGGTCAAGGACATCAATTAAAGGAAAAACATTATGTATGTAATTGATAATAACCATATTAAATATAACAAATGTTAGATCATTAACGAGAAATTACCCCTGTAATCACTAATTATATGGAGTATGAATAAATAAATATATATATATATATATTACAATTTAAGCATCAACAATATTAATGCTTTTTGTTGTGTAATAACAATTATGTTTTTCTATAAAAATATGTAATGACTTCATAAATATATATATATATGCCAAATAGATACCTTAATTAATTACGACGTTTCATCTCCAAACTTAGGTTTATTACGAATAAAAATATTATTCAGGAGGTTATAAACTAAATACAAAAGATTTTGGAGAAAATTAAAAAATATATATAACGTTTTAACGTATAAATATCACGTATAAATAAATCATTTATTTTTGTAACGTAATAATTAATCATGAATTTAAAGTTATATCATTCAACTGTAAAAATTAATGTTTAAAAATTTTACAATAAAAAAATAAAAATTTTAAAGTCAGAAAACTATATTGAAATTATTTTATTTAAATAAATTATTCATTTTCAAAGTAATTTTTTTTTGAAGAGGACAGGAATAAATTATCGAAAAAGAAGACAGTCGTCTGTAATTGGAGTTGAAGATCAAGAAAAGAAAGCAGAAATCAAGAAAGGAGGAAGACAAGGATGAAGGTTGTAGCCCATGCTGTTTAACCTATATGTAGAAAAGGCGATGAAGAAAGTTAAAAGTGAATATGGAAAAGGAATCATACTGCAAGGAAAAGAAATTGGAAAAAACCTACGTTTTGCCAATGATATTGTAGTATTAGGGGCGTCAGAATGAAACTTGGAAAACATAATTGGCATGAACGTGGTCTTGGAGATAGAGTTCAATATAAAGATTAATAGAGGGAAGACCGAAGTAATGGAGTTTAGTATGAGAAATAGTGGAATAAAAAAAGGGTGTTAGTTTGGGAAGGGATATTTTGACTGAAGGTAAGGATTTCTGCTAATTGGGAAGCATAATAAGTAGGGATAGTACAGAAGTATATCAGTCATAAAGAGTAGGTTAGCACAGGCAAAGATGGAATTCGTGAAAAAGAGGGATTAACTTACGGGTAACATAATTGTGAATATTAGGAAATCGTTGATAAAAATGTTCGTGGCGTTATATGAGTGCGAAACCTGGACGGTAAGAGTGTAGAAAGGAAAGTAATAACCTTACAAAACCTACATCCTCTCTATTCTGATTAGCGTAATCCATCCTTTTCCTCCCTCTTCTGTTCTTACCCCACAGACTTTCCTCTAATGCTAATTTTACAAGACCCTCGTGCCTTAAAACGTGGCCTATTAATCTATCCTTTCTCTTGGTCAACGTCCATATTGTTCGCTTTTCCCCTATTTTGTTTAGAACTTCCTCGTTGAAGATTCAGCATTCACCTTAGCATCACATTTCAAAGGCCTCTGTTCTTTTCCTTTCCCCAACTCCTATCGTCCACGTTTCGCACCCATATAACGCCACGCTCCGTAAAAACATTTTTAGTAACAATTTCCTAATATTCGCACTTATGTTACCCGTAAGTAAATTCCTCTTTTTCGCGAAAGCCTTCCTTGCTATCCTGTGCTATCCTACTCTACTTATTACGCTTCGCAAGTAGCAGAATTCCTTTAAAATATCCCTTCCGAACATAACACCCTTTGTTATTCCACTGTTCCCCATTCTACACTCCATTACCTTGGTTATCCCTCTATCAATCCTCATATGGAATTCTTTCTCCACGACCACGTTCATGGCATTTATTACGGTTTCCAAGTCTTCCTCTGACTACTACAACATCGTCGGTTTGTATTTATTCTCCTTGCAGCATGATTCATTTTCCATTATTCCGTTATAACTTTCTTAATCGCCTCTTTTATATATATATGTTAAACAGCATGGACGACAGACTGAATCCTTGTCTTACTCCTTTATTGATTTATGCCTCCTTTACCTCGTCTTCAATTATAATCACTGCCGACTGCATTCTGTAGAGGTTATATATAAGCCTTCTTTCTGGATATTTTATTCGTGTGTTCTTCAATACCGTAGTAGGTAGAAAATGGAAATATAATGGATAAATGGGAAAAAGCATTTGTGTCAATTTGATACATAAATTAGGCTTAGAAACGTTGTGCAGAAGAACAAATAAAGATTGCCTTAGTCTATATTGTAGGAGATTTTGTATGCTTTTCATTTTTTGATATGTCCTCTACATATATATAATTTAAATTAAAAAAGATACAATAAATAAATATAATAATTTTAAATAAGTAAACGCATTCAAATACTATTTTTAATTTAAAAAAATGATAATTTTAATTGAAGACCCATTTTTAATACAGGAAATTACATATAAATAGAAGATAAGTATATTTATGTTCTCTCAAAATAGAAAAATACCAGATTATGTCCTGTGAATAATTTTAATTTGATTTCTGAACGCGAAAACGTTCCTTGTCTGTGATATCCTATTCTAGTTATTACGCTTCCCAAGTAGCAGAATTCCTTAACTTCCGTCAAAATATGTCTATCCAATCTAACACCCTTTTTTATTCCACTGTTTCCCATGCTACACTCCATTACCTTGTTTTTTTCCCTCTATCAATCCTCATGCCATTTTCTTATGGTTTCCAAGTCTTCTTCTGACTCCCCTAATACTACAATATCGTCGGCAAAGCGAAAGGGTAGGAAAGTATGTGTGCAGGAAATTCCAGAAGGAAATCTGGGAAAACCAAAAATAAAAAGAATGGAATGGCTGGAATCTGTTGAAACTGGACCAAAGTGATGTGAATTTGAAAAGTAACTTATATCCGTCTATGTTCGGGACGAGTAGAAATACCAGAAGATTCAGACTTTGGTCGTGTAGGGTTAAAATTAAACTAAAAAAATAGAAACAAAATTTTCATATTGATAATTTTTCTTGAGAAAAAAATAATTTCCGCCATGTGTAACACTTTTTTATGACCGCCTAATTGGACTTTTATGCGTAAATTGGGACGAATAACATTCGCAAAGGAGGGCGTGGGGGTGTAAACGTCTATCTCGTTGGCTCGTCCTTGACCTCTCGGGTTTCTACTTTACAGACTGTAAAATATTCCGTAAGGGATGGAGAGAGAGAGAGGGAGAGGAAATGATCAAGTTTCGACGAGCTCAAGATTTTAAAAACGGTTAAGAAGCGACGCGAGTCTGCAAACATAAACCATCCAGAGCCAGTGAGCGAGAGAGCGAGTGAGTGAACGAGCAGGCAGGCAGGCAGGCAACGTCGAAACTCTGAAAGCGCCCCTGAGGCTAACTCGCTTAAGCGCCTAATTTCATATAACTCGATTTAGGGAGCCCGCATGGCTGAACGTCATCATAGCGACGGGAAAAGCGGCGGGAAACGCTGCACACGGGCGCAAAAGTACTCGGGAAATAATAATAACAATAATAACAGCAACACCACAGCCACCAGAAAACAAAATAAACACCAACTGGCCATGTTGAAATAGAATCTCTAATCCTACTATCATTATAAATATCGAATAATATGATAAGATAAGATTTATTGGATCCATTAGTCCTCTATTGAGGAAATAGGACGAGTCAAAGAATATGTTACATATCACACTAAGAATACAAATATAAGAAACAAAATATGGATACAACATATGAGTATAGAAAACTATGTATACAATGATAAATAAAGTAAAACAAAGCAGAGCAAACAAAATATGAATACAACATATCAAGAATATGAGAACAAAACACAATAAGAGAGATAGTAAAAGAAACTATGTATACAATGATAGACAAATAAAAGAAAGCATACATAACATATAGCAGAACAAAGATAGCAAACAAAATATGAATACAACATATCAAGAATATGAGAACAAAACACAATAAGAGAGATAGTAAAAGAAACTATGTATACAATGATAGACAAATAAAAGAAAGCATACATAACATATACAACAGATACAAAGAATATGTTACATATCACACTAAGAATACAAATATAAGAAACAAAATATGGATACAACATATGAGTAAAGAAAACTATGTATACAATGATAAATAAAGTAAAACAAAGCAGAGCAAACAAAATATGAATACAACATATCAAGAATATGAGTACAAAACAATAAGAGAGATAGTAAAAGAAACTATGTATACAATGATAGACAAATAAAAGAAAGCATACATAACATATACAAAAGATACAAAGAATATGTTACATATCACACTAAGAATACAAATATAAGAAACAAAATATGGATACAACATATGAGTAAAGAAAACTATGTATACAATGATAAATAAAGTAAAACAAAGCAGAGCAAACAAAATATGAATACAGCATATCAAGAATATGAGTACAAAACAATAAGAGAGATAGTAAAAGAAACTATGTATACAATGATAGACAAATAAAAGGAAGTATACATAATATATACAAAATATATAATTTCTGGATAAACAATGTCAATTTGGAACACTGCTATATCGGTATAATAGAGATCCACGCACTTCACAATACACTACACTTTGAAACACACATGTGTGTAGGTAGATCCGTGGGAAATCAGGCTCCAGCAGATCTCGTCAATTTAGGTCATGAAACAAAGAAGAAAAGACCGTTTATGAAAGGATAAGGTATAATAATAAACACCTGCTATTGTTTGCATATGATGAAACACTGATTCAGGCACTTTTGCAAAAATAGACTTTAATTACTCTTTTCAGACCGATTGATAAATTCAGGAATAGAATAATAAATAAACTCCTTCTAGCAGGAGATTCTTGCATGCTTTAGTGAACTGATTATAACTGTTTAATTTTTTTATGATGTCCGAAAGGCTGTTGTAGAGTTTTATTCTGGAATAGTGGATACTAAGGTGAAGGCGATGTTTATCAGCTCTGAGGACTGATCGGTTTCTAGTACCGTGTTGATGATAATGCCCGTTGCTTTGGAATAGGCTGAAATTAAATTACGTTTTACAAATTTTAGAATGATAATGTACCTAAAAATTCATCGAGTAATTTAAGAAAAAATTATAAAAAAAAACTTCGGTTTTTAATTTTCAGAACATAAACAACCACCCTTTGATTGTTAATGGAAATTTCCGTGTCGTTTGAGACGCCAACGAAACGCTTGGGAAGGTAAAGAGATTAGCGTGACGATTACGTCACGACACTAGTAAATGTCTCGTCTTATCCGTGAACGTGACATTCAATTTCTTTACTAAAATTTCCATGACTGTGGACTGTCACTGGTTGATATCGTTAATATGAATCGAAGAAGAAAACGTTATTTTTCATCCTTTTTTTGCTTTTGAAAGTATACCCTGAAATCATTCATTATTCTAAATTTTTAAACTTGCATGTAATAGAAGGGGATATAACACACAAATAAAAAAAGAGTGAAAAAACGTAGGAACTAAAAAAGAAAAAGACTAAAGAGAAATGAATTCTTCAGTTATTTAGGGAAGAAATAAATTCCTTACAACCTGTATGAACTTCTCTCAGTTTCTATCTCTGTCTCTGAAAAATATAACACGCCTGAAACAACTTTACAGATACACATTGGATTATTTATTTATGATTTTTATATATATTAATTTATAATTACCTGAAAATTACGCAAGCAAATGGAGTTAAATCCCCTAGAACCAACCCAACAACCTCCAACCCTAATACATTTAATACAGAATACGATGGTCCTGTGTGTGATTGTTTTGAAGGGGTGGAGGGGTGGGGGTTGTTTGTTGCGTGAGTGGATTCCGATGTATGATGATGTGAATGACTGTTAAGGCCCCATCAGCAATTTTTTTATATTGTTAATTTTTCCAGCGAGTGACAGTGTGTGGCATCTCTCTCTCTCTCTCTCTCTCTCTCTCTGTCTCTTTCTCCCCGCCACCGCCATTGCTTTCTATGATTTTGATTATTTCGGTCGTGTACTTGATTTGGCGTCTACCTGGTTCCGCAGATAATCGAGTTTGTACCCCTTCCAAATTACCCGTTACGCATCCCCTGTCCCTCGCGGACATTTTTGCCCACCCTCTCATTATCTCTCTCTCCCTCTCTGTACTTTCCCCCAGTCATTATTTTGTAGCTGCTATTGGCCTTCCATACTCTTGACGCTTGTGAAATACAGTTCACGTTTCCACGCACGGGCACTGATCAGATTTTCCCATTCCACGCCGTTCAAATAACGTTGATGACCGATATGATACTAGACTTAGTTAGTTATTACAGTATATTTGTTAACAGTAAACACTACATGTCCCTAGTTGTTTTAAATGATTAATGGATTAAAAAAATGTGTAAGAAAAGGGGGAGAAGAAACGTACTTCCCTCTTTACTTTTTCTTTAATAATTTATATTTTTCCAAGATTACCAAGGGTCATACACCATTTACTTTCAACATGAAAACACTCAAGGATGGTAATGTGAAATCTAAAGAGATGGCATATTTGTGCAGAATGCCGGGATCCGTACAGATTAGGTCATGTACTTGATTTGGCGTCTACCTGGTTCCGCAGATAATCGAGTTTGTACCTACTCGGCCCCACCAAGCCATTCTCGTCTTCCGTCCTGTATACGTAAATAACAACAACTAAATTATTTTTGCTTTACCCGACTGTAAGGGTCATGAATCACCACAGAAGGGAATTGAAAAAGAAAGGGGGGAGGGGGGAGAATGTGGAAGGTAGAGCAAGGTACCAAAGGGTCCATTCACAATTATGTAGTACAACGTTTCGCCCTAGCTTTGTGAACTTCTCAGGAACTAGTACACTATGGTTAACGTGTTAGTGATGTCTAAGGAAGTGGAAATACTTAAAATGAAGCTCAGTAATTTATACAGTTAATTTTAGAAGACAGACAAGAATAAAAAATTTTTCAACCGGGCCAGGGACTCGAACCCACCAGGACTTTCCGGTATCCAGCCGGGTTCTTTACCAATTGAGTCGACTCGGACTAGCTCAATTGGTGGTTGTGCACCCGACTGGATATCGGGAAGTCCTTAGTTCGTGTCGTTGGTCCGGTAAAATTTTTCCATTCTTTTCTTTCTACTTATAATAATTGATTTTTAGGAGTAAAAGGCTACATGAGGGTGACCCTGAAACAGGAAACTACCTTTTAACTTTTTAATAGCATAGGAAGAGAATTGAATAATGGTGGGAACGAAATGTGAAAGGTAGAGCAAGGGGTCTTTTTTGCCCCCATTCTTTTTCAATTCAATTTTGGGAGTGATGTTCCTCCACCCGTATTTAACATCCCGCATCCTGATTCTTTTAAAGATATAGAAATTGATTTTCCGATTTTATTTTTTACATCTTTCATACCAACAAGCAAAAAATTAATAGGTGATTATTTATGAAACTTATGATTCTTTTCTAATATTTTTGCCTCGGTTTATAATGAAATACGTATAATTTACGCCAGGTACTTTTCTCCTGTAGGTTCCTAAAATTAATGCTGCATGATCTGACGTCACTTAGTGGCGTTGGTACTTCCGATCATTTTTATGAGCGAATTCCCAAAAGAATTCTTCGATATATTTAAGGTATTTTTATCTTTGCTTAACAGGCAACATGAGGGTGATCTTGAAACAGGAAACTCCCCTTAATAGAATAGGAAGGGAATTGAAAAGGGTTGGCGGTGTGGAAGGCAGAGAAAGGTAGCCAAGGGCTGAATAGGGCCCCCGGACTATAGTTAAGGATTCTATACAGCAATCCCACCTAAAAGATATGCATAAGGTAGGTCGGATTATTGGGTACTATTCTCATGCCCTTCCGAATGACCGGAGAGTAGTTTGCTATTGACTCGCTGAATTCCCTTCTCCGTTTCTCCACCAGTTTTTTTTTAATAGGAGGCATTTGGCTGACTGGTTCAATGGGATCAGCAGACAACTCTTAACGTATGCCCAAGGTTTTAGACCCTAGCCTTAACATATTAGAACTTTAAAAATACCAAAGGGAATACGAAAATAAATTATTTGTGCAAGAAATGACGTAGAAAATGACTACAGGAAAATTAGGTAACATTCAATTAGGAATAAATTAATTAATAATGACTCGTATACCCTTTCTCGGAAGAAGTGCAACAAATAAAAACATATCGATGAGAAAATACACAAAGTAAAAATAAAACATAGAAGTTATAAATTAAGAAAACGGAATATATTCATGTAAATATCCAAGAATAAAAATAAAATAAAAAATCGTGTCAATTGGATGAACCGTAACTAAATTCGAAAGCGGACAAGAGAAAATTAACTTTTTGTATGTATTTATTAAATCTATAATTGGTCAGATGCCCGGTGGCAGATACATAGAACTTAAACATTAATTAATAATCTGGTCGTAAGGACCATATTTAACCTATAATTGAATGAATAATTATATTCAATGTAAATAAATAAGTGTGGTATCATATTATTAGAAGATGAATTTTTAAAAAGGAATATTGTTTTTGCATGAAAAAAAAACACTGGAAATATATTTCACTGTAGTATATTTTTAGAGATTTCGCAGCACTGATCACTTTATTACACTGCACTACACTACATTAAACTTAGATTAAGTCTAAATTTTCTTTCTGTTAGAGGAAGTTCCCCAAACACTCCTCCAGGCAGATTGTTCCAGTCATTAATTGTCCTACTTAGGAATGTCACCTTCACCTATTTTAGGAGGTATATGTATTGGGGTCGAAGACCTTGGGCATATGGCAAGAGTTGTCCGCTGATCCCATTGGATCAGTCGGCCAACTGCCTCCTGAAACTTGTGGAGACATGGAGAAGGGAATGCTGCGACCCCACAGCAAACTCGTCTCCCGTCATTCGGAAGGGTGTGAGAAACGTCACCGTCTGCAACATTGTTGGGTGCGACATTGTTGATGGCCTGGAGTAGATTGTAGATTGAACAGTTGGTGCAGGGAGGCTGCCTGAGAGAGACGCTAGGGAGAGACGAAGCAGTGGCAGAACAAGGCGACATGTATAAAATTTAGTTTCGAGAAAGGAGATTCATTTGGTGGGAGTACAGAAAATAAAAAGACAACATTTGATCTTAAAAGGAGAGGCGCTAGAGAATCTTAATATGAAGAAGACGTGACCCAGGAAAGGAACAACCGGCATACGAACAAAAACGAAGAACGACGTCATCAGGCCATTGTTAACATCCGGTAACGGCAATTTACCTCGGTTTTTCCACACAAACCATTCTCGTCTGATTCGCGAATTTAATTTTCAACTATATCGTTGTTCGTCACCCGCGGCGTTCCCTGGAGCAGCCATTTAAGAAGCTGCGTAGATTATTATTTTTGCTTTTACCGACTGAGCTAATGATTAAATTGATATCGTAAATTTATATGTTCTCCACTATAATTTAATTTGAGTTATATTTATTATTAATAATAAATACATTATTATTATTATTATTGTTTGTTTGATTGTACAACAATATTTTTGATGGTGTAACCAACGAACACCACACTTCCTATGCTATAAAGGTAATCTACAACACAATTCTTACTATTATCTCCCTTTTGTCAATTTTTTCGGGGTAGACGCGAGGATTCGCGACCAACCGGTGGGAAAGCAGAAGTACGGTGACGTCACGAAGTGGTTTTGGGGACGTCAGCCAAGTAGCCAATGACGTAATCAGACACTTATTTAATCTCGCGAGTATCAGAGGATTGAGAGATTCTGTTCCTTCCTTCCTTGATGAAGATAGCCCAAAGCAGCAGCAGCAGCTGCACACCAACATGGCCCACCCCCGCCCCCGCCCCCGCAGTCAATCGCACAGAGCATCAGTGTCAGGTATTGATTACCCCAGGGAAGCGCGTAAATACAACCAGCATCGAGCCCTTCCTTGCCAACCCACAACAATCCCTCGGCCGCGGCGGACGAATCGATCGTCCACTTTTGGAACAAGAAGGATTTCGCTCACTACTCACTCCGAAGAATATTCTCGCCGGCTTTGAAAAACGTGCTTTCAAAACGTTTAGGACTTAAATAGAATTATTGTCGTCATTTACCCTTCAGTATCTTCGCAGCCCACCCCCTTCCCTCCAAAGAAAATGATATGCTGCATTATATAGGAACATCCACACTTAAAATTAACTCGGGATATTAAACTACATAATTTTTAATTTTTCTATAAAAAGTTAAATATTAATTGACTTTGCTTGCAATCTAAACAAATATCAAATATACTCTCAAAGAAAGGACTAAAAATTTAAAATTTACGTTAATTTATAAAAAAAAATCATGAAATAATATCACATTAAATATATTATATTAAAAATACATTATATATTCAGTAAAATTATCAACTTAAAACCCATATAAAAAAATAAATAATTCAATGAAATAGGTAAATAAGCCCTTCAAGCAACATACATTAACTTATCATAACGAAAACGAGGCAATGTTCCACGAACCCATAAAAAACTAAAAGAAACTACCGTTAATTAAAAAAAAATGAATGAAAATTGCCCTCCCCCCCAAAAAAAATAAACTAATTAAAAAACTTATAAAAATAATTATCGAATACTCAGACAAAAAAAAGTTATGCGCACTACTTCTTTTTTATTATATAAAAGAGATAAGATATATCTTTTACTATGCTGGTTCCTTTTCTAAATTTTAAAAACATCTGGGTCCAAAATTTAAATAGCAATAAAGTTAGTGCTGAAAAAATATTTTTTTAAAGAAACGTAATTTATTTGGTGTCAATGAATTAAATAAAATGAGGTATTTTACCAGCAACTAACAGACAATGTTTTTATTTATTTCACAGTATGAATACGTTTCTGTATATTTTTGTAACGTCTTCAGGCTAGACACAAAAAAAATTTCAAACGCTTAGCGGCTAGAATAATTGAAATATATATATAAATAGTGTGTTAATAATTGTTAATTACAAATTATTATTAAAATCCGTTGAAGAAATAAAATATTATTTCCATAATGCTTAAATGACATTTACTGAAGTCAATTTTTCCCTGATCGTTTAATTATTTTATTGCAATGTTTAGACCACTGCTATTTTAGTATATCTTTATCACTTTTAGTTTCTGACCAGTATTTTTATCTTGCTTTAGAAACAGTTTCAAAGCACATCTACAACGTTTAGGTAATAAATTTTTGGCTTTGCGTAAAATGTTTATTTACGTGCCACTTACTTTTTTCTATTCTAAATGAACAGATATATTTTATTGATCGTTTATTTGATCACGTTTTCCTTACAGGGTGTTTTCCCTTATATTTGTTTATTCTTAATTATCGGTATTGTTATAAGTAAATCAATTAACGTTTCTTATTCACATTTGAATCGAACAGATTTACCACTAATTACAGACTACGCTACAATATTTGGGAATTCCTCAGGTAATTTCGTAGTTGTTCGTAAAATTATGCAGTTACAGTTCTGTTTTAAATATTTACCGTTTGTTTGTTTCATTTTATTTAGTTTACATACTTTAGTAATTTTTCTTATATTTTAATTTTATTCCAAAATTAATGTAAACGATAATGTTACTTATTCCTTATTTGTAGCCTGTTGTATTTTCGTATTTTTAAATTTAACTATATATGTTTTATATAGACGATTTGCCAATATTTGCGTTAATTCTTTGATACATTTTTCACTTTACTTTACTTTTTTTACTTTAAATTTCGATTCACCTCGTTTCTACTAATAATTATTGCCTGTTATTTAAAAAATTATTTATATTTCTCCTGCTTGTGTAATTTTGTATGATTGTATTTTTATTATTCTTCCAAGGGTAATACTTTCATATTATGGAGTTTGTGTATATTTAAAAAAAAATTTCCTTAAATATGTAATTTTTTAATATTCCCGACGTCATAATTTTGTGTTGCTATCACTGAATATGCCTTAGTCAACCCTTGGCAAACTTGCTCTACCTTCCACATCCACCTTATTTAATTCCCTTTCTATGCTATTAAAGGGGATTTTCCCTACCCACCCACCCCACAAAAAAAGTTACGTACTTTTGATTAATGAAGGGTTTTTTATTTATTTTATGACGTTCGTGTACTTTTATATTATTTTTTAATTTTTTTCAGGATATATATATCCCGAATACAATTATATATATCCAGAAAATATATATATTTCCACGTAAGTGCATAGCATCCCGATATTATACGGTTTACGTATCCTGAGTGCTCGAGGAACGATAAATCAGAATTTTAAATCTTTTCCCTCTTCTTCGTTTCCCTCCGCCCCATCTTCCTTTTTTTTGCCCTCTCTGACGTAGTCCTCAATTAGGTTGAAAATTTTCCGTAAACTTTTCACGGCCTCTGTGTGTGTGTGTGCGTTGAGGACGAGGAAGAGGATTTGGCACTAATTTGCTCCGCGGCGCGACTGCCTTAATTGTACAGACAGAAAACTACTTTTCCTCCGCGCGTGTTATTTTCCGCTCGGCTCTGCAGTTTTGCACATAAGCGTCGTTGTCGTCGAGTGAGGGTTCTGGCCTAATCCTTTAATTACCTTTGCTTGTCTGGCACATCTCTCTCTCTCTCTCTCGCTTCTTTTTCCCTCACCGACCGCCCTCCAACCAACTCCACCACCAATCCTGCACGACCATCACGGGGCCTTTTCTGTCCGCCCGTTACCAGGCCTCGGTAATCTCGTTACCCCAATAATAATGCTACAAAACAGCGCCACGATGATGGCGACGACGAGCCTGCAGTGCCAACTAGAGGAGTAATTTGTTTGAAAGCGCGGCTGTTACCGTGATGGCGGTTTTCGTCGCCACAGCGAACCAGTTTTTTTCCCCGTTATTTTCCTCCTCCCTCCCTTACTTTTTAGTCTCACTCGTAGAGTTTCCATATCGGACCGTAATATCTCTTTTTTATAAATAAACATTTGCTGCTTTTAATTTTTATTATCAGCCATTTCTTAGGACAATTACCTTCGTCATACATTTTTCCTACAAGTTTATTTTCCTCCCTACGCGCGCGGCTACTGTTTAACTATTTTTACTGGAGTACCTCAATGATTTTTGATTATTCGTGGGAGGTTTAAATTAATTAATATTATTAATACTTTATGATCCTTTAATGGACAATTACCTTCGTCACACATTTTTCCTACAAGTTTATTTTCCTCCCTACGCGGCTACTGTTTAACTATTTTTACTGGAGTACCTCAATGATTTTTGATTATTCGTGGGAGGTTTAAATTAATTAATATTATTAATACTTTATGATCCTTTAATGATATTTTTTATAATTTTTAATCAAAATTCTTGACATTTCATTATATATAATTTACTTTTAATTTGTTAAAAGTCACCAAATAGAAACACAGATGAAAAAAATTACCTCAACCCTCCACCCCCGGCCCTAAACCGTCTATTAACCTTATTGCGTTGGTTTGGGTCAGCCAAGAACATCTGTTCAAAATTTGGTCGAATTTGTTCCATCCATTGAAGACATTATGCGGAAGTCTGCTCAACCCGTTCCAACCCCTATTAGCAGAAAAAATTAATATAAACTTTCGTTTACATTGGTTTGTACACGACGTGTCGATTCAAAAATTTCGAACCTCATTTGGTGTGGTTTAAACTGGACTTAATAAATAAAAAAGGGTGAAAAATGTAAGACGTCACAAATTTTGAAAGACCGAAATAACAGTTAACATCCCTTATACGCTGTATTACAGTTAATTGATTGCAAAAAGTCGAGAATCTAAAGTAATTAAGCCGTTGCCTTAAATACTTCATTTTTAATTTAACTTGTTCACCTTTTTATCTTCCCTACGCTCTAACTGAAACATAGTTTACGTCGCGTCATTGTCCTTATATTTCCCCTACCCCTTTTTATTAAAAAAGAAGTTTTTTTATTGGTATTATTGTTTTAATTTCTTATTTACGGGTTTTCGCTTCTGGTACTTTATCATTGTTTTAAATTTCTTATTTTTGTATTTCATTTTAACAATATTCAGGTTTTTTTTTCAAATTTATGTTTCATTTACAGTGCCTTAATTATTATTTAATTTATGTATTTCCTCATTTTACATTTTATTACTACCGAATTAATTCATTTCTTATATGTTTGTAATTTCTTAATTTCTATATTTTTTGATATGTAGTTGTGATACATAATTTTGCTTTCATATCATTTGAATTTATGTCTTTTTTCTAATTTTAGTACATTGTAATGATTTATGTTAATCTAAATTTTCAAATTTTGACTTTGCAATTTTCATAATTTTTCAACAGTTTTCGTTTTATAATATATGCATATTTTCAAGTATTGTACCATATCATTCCTTTTTATAATAATACGTTTAATTTTTAATTTTTCTTAGGAAATTTTTCAATATACTTCTATAGCATATTCCTAAAAGTCATACTTTGGTTTTTCATGTCTCACACGGAAATATCGAGAAAAAGTACAGATTCCTTCTCAGTCATAAGTATTTTTTTTCTTTGATAGTTTCTGTTAGAATTTAGCAGGAAGTTAATGTTCCTGCGAGCCATGTTTTTATTTTTCCCCGCCGTTGTTCCTCAAATAATAAATTTTTTATTAGCTACTATCTTTAATTATTTATTTCGTTTCTTAGTATTCCTAGAATTTTTTTTTGTAATATGTCCTTTTTTATCTATTATTACTAAACTCCTCTTCCTTTATTCTACGCGTAGAGAAGTTGTTCAAAGTAGGGAAGAAAGAAAAGAGAAAGACAGAAGAAGGAGGAGGAGGAATGTCGTCGTTTCAGAAAAAGTCGTTAAACACCCCTTTAACCTACTTTTGAGATTAAAAATAAAAATGACATTTAATAGAAGTAATAATAAATAAATATAATGATATGTAGCTTTTTTCATCGCCAGAGATTTCTTTTAAGCTTTAGTATCTGTTCGCATGTCTAACATCGCAGTCGAAGTTACGTCATCGGTCGACGTCACGCGTAACTAAAAAAGACTAGAAATCGCTACAGATATTGAATTTTCATACGATTTATTAGACTTTAGCTGACTTCATAAATTCTATGACTATATAACGTTTATGAATAATGAAATACAAAGGTTAATTGACTTAAGTTGCTCAACTGTAAACTGTAGAATTATTCTTAGGGACTCGCAAAAACGTAACTGTTATCAAATGATACATGGGATACGGTAGGAAAATTTAAAGACTCTACCACAACAGTAAACGAAGGAAATACCAATCAAAAATTACCTTGTAAACGCCTAGTTAGACAATTAAAAGGTCGAGTAGGCTCGAAACGTATGTACGGAAGCAACTCTTTCACATAAAAAGTCAAGAAAATAGTTTTAATTACACTATTTTAAAATTTACTTAAGTGGAAAAATATATTCAGCTGAAAATATAAAAATAATATAACAAATCTTATGACACAAAACATCAGAAAAAAAAAGACAAGACATAGTCGACAAAGGAGAATATTTAACTATTAAAATTAAGATGATAGGAAAATCCATAAATTATATAAATAATAAAATAAAACAGTGTTAATAAACATAATTTCGAAAATAAGTAAAATACTAGTAAGACAGGGATGCAGTCGGTCGCCCATGCTGTTTAACTTATATATAGAACAGGCGATGAAGTAAGTTAAAACGGAATATGGAAAAGGAATCATACTGCAAGGAGAAGAAATAAAAAACTTACGCTTTGCCAACGATATTGTAGTATTAGGGGAGTAAGAAGAACACTTGGAAACCATAATAAATGGCATGGAGAAAGAGTTCAATATGAGGATTAATAGAGGGAAAACCAAGGTAATGGAGTGTAGTATGGGAAACAGTGGAATAACAACGGTTGTGAGACTGTGAAGGGATATTTTGACGGAAGTTAAGGAATTCTGCTACTTGGGAAGTGCAATAACTAGGGATGGTAGAAGTATAGTGACATAAAGAGTAGGATAGCGCAGGCAAGGAAGGCTTAGGCGAAAAAGAAGGATTTAATTACGGGTAATATAAGTGTGAATATTACAATATCGGTCCTAAATATGTTCGTATGGAACGTGGCGTTATATGTGTGTGAAACGTGTACGATTAGGAGTTGGAGAAAAGAAAAGAATAGAAGCCTTTAAAATGTGGTGCTATAGGTGAATGCTGTAAATCAGATGGGTGGATAGAACCATAAACGAGGAAGTTATAAACAGAATGGGGGAAAAGCGAACAATATAGAGGACGTTGACTTAGATATCGGATAGATTAATAGGCCACGGTTTAAGACACGAATGTCTTTAAAATTAGCATTAGAGGGAAGTGTGTGGGGTAAGAACAGAAGAGGGAGGCCAATGATGGAATGCGCTAAGCTGATTAGGGATGTTGTGGGTTGTGCTTGCTATAAGGAAATGAAAAGGCTTGCGTAAGATAGGTTAGCATGATGAGGGTTGCATCAGACCAGTCTTAGGACTCAATACCACAACAACAACAACAACTACTCCTTTTAGAAAGAATTTAAGGTGCATGAATATCTTGAATATATAAACTAGCGAGGTTCATGGAACAAGAAACTTATTATTAGATATAATATTTTTCTCATTTTGCGAGGAATTGATAATGATTATTCCACCACAAAATTTTCCTATTTCGCATAATCTCTAAATGAGTTATAACAGGCTCCTAAATACTAGCAGGGTACCCGGCGTTGCCAAAATGTTTATATTATACCTGTACGTTATTCTACTCTTGGTCGGCACATGATATATTTCAACAACAGACTTGGGTGGGAGGAACAAGTGAATTTCACGGCCCGAAAAGCGTGGAATTCCTTACATTTCATTATGAGGAACTTAAAAAAGGGAAGTTCAAAAACAAAGGAGGTGGCATACTTATCTCTAGTTAGACCAATTTTGGAATATGGGGCACAGGCTTGTTGGGATCCTTATAGAATTAATCAAATAGAATCATTAGAGAAAGTTCAGAAAAGGGGGGCTGCTAATTTTGTGCAAGTAGGGCCAGAGGGTCATAGGAAGGAAAAAGTAAAACAGCTAGGTTGGGAGGTATTGTCAGAAAGGAGGGAGAAAGCAAGACTGCATAAGCTTATATGGGGCAAAAACCATGGATTGGAATTAGCTACAAAATGCAAAAGCCCAGTTATATAGGTAGATGATGGGAGGATCACCAATTCAAAGTGAAATATAGAAAACAAAAAAACAGATGTTGGCAAATTCTCATTCCTAAATAGGACTATCAACGACTGGAATAATTTACCTGTGGGGGTGTTTGGAGGAAATCCTCTTCAAGAAAATAAATTTAGGTCAAATCTGAAAAAAAACGTGTGAAGTGAAGTGGATATTTTTTAATATAAATGTGTTTCCGAATATAAAAAACTAAAGTGAAGTGAAGTGAAGTGTTTCTCTTTTCTCTTTCAGGGCATCCACAGAACATGTTTATCTTTCTTTAGTTTATAATTATGTATATTTAATTATGTATCTGCCACCGGGCTTGTAGATTATTAGCAAATACAATACAATACAAAAACCGGCATCGATAATGTCACTCTATGAACCCTCAATTATACTACAATTATCTTGAGAGAGTCTTCCGATGTTTTATAAGTAAGTTGATCGCTTTTTTAGCGGGAATTTTTCCCAAAATCTATTCAGGAAAATATCGTAAACATATTTTTGGTTATCCAGAGCAATCCATTAATGGCGTAATTTTCAGCACCTGCGTCTTCCTCTGTGTGGTGCGTAATTTGGGGGATCCTTGTGCACGCCGCCACCCAGATTGCCCTGTAATTTAGCCGCCACCCTCTCCTCTCCTCCCCATCCTCATTCTCTTTACACAACAGAGAGACAGACAGACACACAGAGCCAGATAAATACGTTGTGTGTGGGGGTGGGGGGTGGATGGGTGGCGGCCGCCATGTTTATTGTTTCAGACACAAAAGCAGCGTTTGCCCTGTCTGTGTTTGAAAAGCATCCCTTCCCTCTAATCGCCTAATCAGCTAATGACGATCATTCCGCGACGCCGAGGCCTGCTGCAGTTGGGTGCGTGGGTGGCAAACAAAAACAACAACAACTACTCACCCCTCCCTTGCACCCACCACCGCCCCCCCTCGCCCCCTGTCAGCGCGGCGGAGCTCTGTAATCTACGGGCCACCGCCGCCGCCGACGCCACCGGGGTTGTGATTTGTTTCACAGAGGTACCAACGAAACGATTTTTGGAAGGGAGGGAGGGGAGAGGTGACAGTTGCCTTCTTTCAAATCCAGGAACCGGATGAGTATAAGGACCAAAATATGGACATCATAACATAAAATAGAATATAAATTATAGTAATAGTAAGATTATTCAAGTAATTATCTTAAACAAAATTACATAACTCTGCTAATACAAATACAGTCATTAAATAATTAGAGTATAAAATTAGTAAAAAAGTTTGAACCTACAACAACTACTCGACCAACGCGTCATGGAGGAGATCCGGAAACACGTGGGTGTGGGTCGTAACCGGAAAACACCCCGGAGTTGTTCCACAAACAAAATGTATAAAGGTGGAAAGGATGAGGAGGAGGATACAAAGAAATTAAGAATTCTCTCCTTCAGCCTCTACACGAAAATAATATAATAATAAAACTAGTGTAACAGATGATGATCTTGAGAAGGGGCGCTGCGGGAGTTTCTCTCGCAGGCGCTTCAGCCCAGAGTGACTGCGGGGCTTACCTGATCATGTCGGGAATGCCTCCTGCACTCTCTCTGGGTATTTTTTTTATCAAAGTTCTCATATGCCGAGACACCTTCACCTATTTTAGGAGGTATATGTTCCGGGGTCAAAGACCTTGGGCATATGGCAAGAGCTGTCCGCTGATCCCATTGGACCAGTCGGCCAACTGCCTCCTGAAATTGGTGAAGACATGGAGAAGGGAATGCTGCGACCCCACAGCAAACTCGTCTCCCGTCATTCGGAAGGGCGTGAGAATAGTAGCCAATGCCCGACCTACCTGATGCAGGTTTTCTAGGGTTTTCCCTGCATCTCTTTAGGTGAAACACCGGGTAGGATCCTTAAAATGTAGCCTGGGGGCCATAGTTAACCCTTGGCTACCTTGCCCTACCTTCCGCATTCCCCCTTTTCAATTCCCTTCCTATGCAATTAAAGGGTAGTTGCCTGTTTCAGCATGTTCTCCCTCTCTCTCTCTCTCTCGCTCTCTTTCTCTGTGTGTGTGTGTTATGATGCCCTATTTACGCTTATAAAAATACAGTATGTGGGATGAATTATATAGGAACGATTAATAGGACTTATAACTCGCAGTTGATTTTCACGCCGCCCTTTCGCGGTGTAATTCAATGTATTTATAAATATTTACATTAATATCACCTAAACTCTTCAAGATATAGAAATGAAAAATACACTGAAATTCCTGAAATTTTCAATGAAATCAATTAAGATTTATCGGATCACAAACAGATCAAGATTATAGGCACACCTTGTTAACGTTTGGAGACGGGAAAAATAACAATATATTTATAAAAAAATATTATTTTTATATCTTCTGCTTTACATGGAATTTATATATATATGGTTATTTAAGTTAAATGTCTTGTTTTTAAACCCTTACAATTTCTTTGAAACCTTTTGAGCCATTTCTGAGACTATTCGAGACAAATATATATATATATATACGAAAATATAATCGTGTATCTGTCCTCCGGCTTACGCTAAATTCCAGATTACAAATAAACAGAAAATCTTATGGCAGTGAGCTTGGTGCAGTACCGCGGGTTTGCCTATCCTGCAGGTTTTCCCAAACTCATCCAATAACTAAAATTTATTATTTCACCGCTATTCAACCATGACGCTGTGTTTTCAGATCTAATTTTTTTACTTTTTGTTTGACCCCTCAAAAAGTATGCAAACAAATTTTAACGAGCAAGATAATAAAAATATAGAAGACGGCATTAATTTGGAGACAACTTAATTATGAGGAGTAATTACATGGATATCGTTTCAAAAAATAATAATAACGGTGAACTTTTGCGGCTGCATACTCCCATATTTATTTTACATAGTCTAAAAAGATACGTAAACCGTCTGTCTTTATGCGCTGTAAAGTAATAACTGCGACGCAACAACGTCCAGCTTATTTGATTTTTTTAAAAAAATTCTTTGTAATTGCTTTTCCTTCTTAAATTCTCTAGTTGCGCCTCGAGCGGCGTGCTCGGGAAACAGATGCGGAGGTAATAATTTTTTTTAAAGGAAACAATAACTCCCATTAATAGTTTTTATCCTTTCTCTAGCAAACTGCTAAACACTGCGTTCGCAGAATAACATACGAGTTGTTTCTTATTCTATGACCTAATGTATTATGCTATTCGGTGTAAGTGGATGGTTTATGTCGACTGTTGACCGAACCGAAATATATATATATATATATATATACTTCTGCTTAATCTTCCTGCGGATTAAATTGGGCGGCAGTGTAGCTTTAAAACTGACGTTGGGAAATTTTCATTTTTAAATCGGACTGTAGGGGATTGGAACAATTTACCTGCAGAAGTTTTCGAAACATTCCCTATTGCCAAATAGTAACGTGTTTCAGGGAAGAATTAGGAAGTGTAGTGAAGTGCGACGAAACAATATATGAATAATGGGTACTTTTTTTTCTTTTTTGTTAGAATTTAATTTAATTTATATTATATTAGTGTAATTATTATCTATAACATATTTTATTTTTTTAAGTTTATTTTTCGTAACTGCCACCGCATAGTGCTACTCAATTGCAGTATTAATAAATTCATTCATTCAAATCTTGACGTAAAATTTTTTCCTTGTTCTCCTCACGATGACGTCGTTGATGACGCGTTTGCCCATAAAGCTTCGGAGACGATGTTTTAATTTTCTTTTTCATTTACCGTAATTTGAATATATATATATTTAGCTCCGACGTAGCTTATTAGGACGTGGCGGAGGAGAGGAGGCGGCGTCGACCTGGCAACTGCTGCCATCTGTCGGGCTGACGGGGAACCGCGTGCGCTAGCTGCAGCGATTAGTGACGGAGGAAGGTCCATTACGGCTAATAGGGACGCGGTCAGCAACTCTCCTCTCTCTCTCTCTCTCTCTCTCTCTAAATGACGTAAAAGAGAGCGTGTGAGTGACGGTCGGTCGCCGGATTTCTTTCCGTCGTGTAACGCGGCAATGGCGTCTCTCCCCCCCCATCGTCCTTCCCCCTCTAGTAATGTAATTGCAAACCGCTTCTGTCGAACAAGTGACCAACTCTCCTCACAGAGGATAATCTGGATCACGGCATAAAGGAGAAACAGAGAAAGGTGGAATCTCGATTTTCGTCACAGGTAACACCAGCAGATAAAAGGGAGATGAGGGGAGGGAGAGAGAGAGAGAGAGAGAGAGACTCAAATCTATAAAAAATTCTCGTACTCTTCGAAGGCTCAACAAAATTATTTAAAACCGGGCATAAATTTGTAACAGACGAAAACTTTGTAGCCTGTTAAAATCTTTTATTTTCTTCAGCAGACGACAAAAAAAACTGTTATTAACATAAGTATATGGGTGCCCGGTGAATCCATAGGAATCGATAGACATTAGCCCCTATACATTCTTTAATTCTACAACAGTAATGTCTTGGTGGGTGGTTTAAGGGAAACTTTAGATCGCCTTACAACTCGAAGGTGATTTTCTGCAATATCGTGCGCTTAACTTCCTATGCTATTAAAGGAATGATCCAGACGCTTCAGCCCAGAGTGACTGCGGGGCTCACCTGATCATGTCGGGAATGCCTCGCTCTCTCTCTCTCTGGGTATTTTATTTTTATCAAAGTTCTCATATGCCGAGACACCTTCACCTATTTTAGGAGGTATATGTACCGGGGTCAAAGACCTTGGGCATATGGCAAGAGCTGTCCGCTGATCCCATTGGATCAGTCGGCCAACTGCCTCCTGAAACTGGTGGAGACACGGAGAAGGGAATGCTGCGTCCCCACAGCAAACTCGTCTCCCGTCATTCGGAAGGGCGTGAGAATAGTACCAATGCCCGACCTACCTGATGCAGGTTTTCTAGGGTTTTCCCTGCATCTCTTTAGGTGAAACACCGGGTAGGATCCTTAAACCATAGCCCGGGGGCCCTAGTTAACCCTTGGCTACCTTGCTCTACCTTCCGCATCCCCCCTTTTTCAATTCCCTTCCTATGCTATTAAAGGGGAGTTGCCTGTTTCAGGATCACCCTCATGTAGCCTGTTAATCAAAAAAAAGGGGGGGCAGAGAGAGACTCAAATCTTTAAAAATTCTCTTACTCTTCCAAGGCTCAACAAAAGTATTTAAAACCGGGCACAAATTTGTAACAGACAAAAACTTTCCCCCTTAAGGAATTAAATCTTTTATTTTCTTCAGCAGACGACAAAAAAAACTGTTATTAACATAAGTATATGGGTGCCCGACGAATCCATAGGAATCGATAGGCATTAGCCCCTATACATTCTTTAATTCTACAACAGTAATGTCTTGGTGGGTGGTTTAAGGGAAACTTTAGATCGCCTTACAACTCGAAGGTTTTTTTCTGCAATATCTTGCATCAAATGACGGTCTACGAGAATATATTATGGAACGCTTTAAGACCGCAAAATATCTGAGTGCTATAATTATTTACGTCGGATTCGTCGATGACGTCATTGTGTGACTGAAAGAAGATTTAATTATCTGATTCAAGTATTATTTTAACATGTTAAAAAGAAACATATAATTATTAATCTGATTTATATATGGGCCTTTGATAGTTTTTACCCTGAGTGACTGCGGGGCTCACCTGATTATTTCGGGGATGCCTCGCACTCTCTCTGGTTGTTTTTATCAAAGTTCTCACATGCCGAGACACCTTCACCGGTTTTAGGAGGTATATGTGCCGGGGTCAAAGTCCTTGGGCATATGGCAAGAGCTGTCCGCTGATCCCATTGGATCAGTCGGCCAACTGCCTCCTGAAACTGGTGGAGACACGGAGAAGGGAATGCTGCGACCCCACAGCAAACTCGTCTCTCGTCATTCGGAAGGGCGTGAGAAAAGTACGCAATGCGCGATCTACCTGATGCAGGTTTTCTAGGGTTTTCCCTGGATCTATTTAGGTGAAACACCGGGAAGGATCCTTAAACTATAGTCTGAGGATCGTACTCAACCCTTGGCTATCATTAGCTACCTTCCGCATTGCCAATTCCCTTCCTATGCTATTAAAGGGGAGTTTTTTGTTTCAGGATCACCCTCATGTAGCCTGTTAACCAAAACAAAAATAGTAATGAGCTTTTCTATGTTCATGACCGGATTTTTGGGGGAAATTATTTGTTATTGGTTGTGTGTGTTGAGAATAAAATCATTATGCCTGTTGATATTTCTTGACCATTTGGTGGCACAACAGGAGCGTGTAACGTGACGTCACGCCTATTCGTTGGTGCTCTACAATTTTGGGTTCCGTCAACTTGATTGACTAAATTATGAGAATCAGCGGCTAGCCTAGGAGAAACGGCCAAAATAGTAAAATAAGAAATGAATTATTTTTATTTCAGTGACGTAATACATTGAATGTAATCCGTTCGTCGTGACATTTGCCCTTGCAGTAAATTATAAGTTGATTTTCGCGACACGTAGGAAGCTACTACCTTGTTTTAAAAAATCTATCCTCCTCGCTGTCTTTTCCCCTTACTTCATTTCCTTTTCCGACTGTAATTTATTTCCCTAAAGGAGAAACACTCGCCGTAAATAGGGAACCTTTAATCACTTGAGCACATACCTTGATCTCCAGACTCTCGGACAACGGCATGAACCATCGTGGGAATACACTCGTAGAAATGATCGTGAGTTCAAACGCAACTTAGTGACGTCAGATCATGCAACATCAATTTTAGCACTTTGGCGGAGGAAAATACCTGTTGTAAAGTGCGGCGTATTTCATTATAAACCGAGGCAAAATTATTAGAAAGAAAGCGAAACAAGTTCCGTATATAATCTCCTATAAATGTTTTGCTTGTTGGTTTGAAATATGTGGAATATAAAATCGGAAATTCACATTAAATTTCTATTTTTTAAAAAAAGAAAAGATCTGTATGTGTTGCATTGCCGAAGCAGGGTGCGGGATGTTAAATGCGAGAGGGAGGGATGGAGGGGAGGGGTTACATCACTCCCAAAAATGAATGTAAAAAGAATGAGCAAACAAAACCATTCAGACAGAGACGCCCAAATCGTTAGTAGTCAATTTCCCTAATTGGTTCTCGAGTTTTGACGCTTTTTTTCCGCATGGGGAGAGGGTTTATGGATTCTACTAAACTGCACACACACAGATTTATAGGAAGTGTGTGTGATGGAGCAGGGAGAAATAAATAAATAACAACCTGTTAAAAAAATTCGTCCCATTCGAGGGTTGACGTGTGATGGGGGTTGAGAGCTGCTGCAAGTACTCGGGGTCTAACAGGGTGAACCTGAAGGGTGTCGCCAATCAAGAGGACCAACAGCACAATTAAGTGAAGGGGGTGTGGGGGGAGGGGGGAGGGGGTAATAATGTATATGCAAACACGACGCAGTTTACACGGGGACAAATTTACAGTCCTTAATCACGCGTGGTTTGTTTGTTCTTCGCCCTTCTATTTTTTTTTGGCTTGATGGGGGCGGGGGATGTTAAGAGGGTTGGAAACATTCACAATCCTCTCCTCCCGTCCAGCGAGAAACGGATTTTTTCATTATCTCTCTCTCTCTCTGTCTCTCTGTACGCTCCAGCGGTGATTTCACGCGGGAAGGGGAGGAAAATTCCTTAACCCACTGAGAGTGAGATTGTAGATATAATACACTGCCATCCCCTATCAGGCAAGAGGGGGCTAAGACATGGTGGTAAGATCCAGAATAATTTTGTTACTAGGCTGCAGTTTACAATCAAGCTATTTGTGTTGCAGATGATCGGACGACGTGACATGACGTCACTTAGTTGCGTTCGCACTCATGATAAAGTATCGACTGTGTAACGCGTATAAAATTTCACATTATGTTCTGTTTTATTGAAATGAATTAAGTTAACATTTTGTGTAAAATTCTGCAGAGAACAGTCCTGAGGTATTCGCAAGGCAGGCAGGAAGGCAACATTCCGTGGAAAAACCAGACAAGACAAGCAAAACAATAACTTGTAGCCTGACGGGTGCAGTCTTTGTCTCAAAGGTATTTGCGTCTCACCGAAAAAGAAAAACAGTTCCCCCAGGATTGCTAGGGGTGGTCCCTCCTCCCAAAATTTGAATTTTTGGAGAGGAAGGAGGGTAGTAGGAACGCCGCCAACCCCATTGGAGGACCTGGGAAAAATAGAAAGAGCAGGGAGACGAACCACGTTTGAGGAGAGGTTAGTTTTTGAGGTAGAAAGGACCTCGCCAGGGGATTCAAAAAGTAGAGTCGGAGGTGAGAGGACGGCACGAGGGAGAAGCGGCCTGGCTGCAAGGACAACAAGGAAACTACACCAAAATTCGAGGCTTGCTGACTGTCTCTATGCTGACCCGGAAGCTGAACCCAGGACTGCGGGTCAACAAAGAAACTTGTACAGTAAGGAACCAAGGCAATAATCTCGCTCTGCTATGTGTATAAACACGTGATACAACCCTGAGGGAAAGTAGATTCTATTTACCAAGTCTCTTGCAATATAATTTCTAATTAAGGCTGAGCTAGGAAAATTAAATTCATTAAATTTAAATATTGTAATCTTGTTTTTTTTAGTTTTGTTAAGAATAAAAACTGTTAAAATCTCAAAGTAGATATTTATTGGCGCCCACCACGCATCTAAACATAACTAATATTTAATATATTTATAAATAATAATAATAAAAACCACGTCACAACTGTCACATGTCAACATTTGATGTTTGTAAAATGTGAACAATTACAGTGGCGAAAAGTGTTTCCTTACCAGTTGTCTTTTTCTTATTCTTTGCTGTATCAGGCGATGAAGCAAGTTCAAACTGAAATTGGAAAAGGAAACATACTGCAAGGAGAAAAAAAATAAAAATCCTCCCCTTAGCGGATGTATTGTAGTATTAGGGGGAGTCAGAAGAAGACTTGGAAACAATAATAAATGGCATGAACGTGGTCATGGAGAAACAGTTCAATATGAGGATTAATAGTGGGGAAAACTATGGTAATGGAGTGTAGTATGTGGAAACAGTGGAATAACAAAGGCTGTTAGATTCGGAAGGGACATTTTTTACGGAAGGAATTCTGCTACTTGGGAAGCGTAATAACTAGAGTAGGATAAACAATGGCAAAGAAGGCTGTCGCTATAAAGAGAAATTTACTTAGGGGTAAAACAGGTGTCAGTATAAGGAAATAGTTGCTAAAAATGTTCGTATGGATTGTGGCGTTACATGATTACGAAACGTGAACGACAGGAGTTGCGGAAAGGAAAATAATAGAAGCCTTTGAAATGTGGTGCTATAGGCGATTGCTGAAAATCATATGGGTGGATAGAATCACTAACGAGGAAGTTATAAAGAGAATAGGGGGTAAAAGCGAACAATATGGAGGACGTTGACTAAGAGAAGGGATAGATTAATAGGCCACGTTTTAAGACACCAGGTTTTTCCAATATAGCATTAGAGGGAAGTGTGTGGGGTTAGAACAGAAGAGATAGGCCAAGGATGAATTACGCTAAGCACATTAGGGAGGACGTGTGATGTGACATCTACGTACAAATGAAAAGTCTTGCGCAGGATAAATTAGCATGGAGAATTGCGTCAGGTCAGTCTTAGGACTGAATACCACAACAACAATATTTATTAATTTAAAAAAAATTATAGTAGTTGGTTTTCTAGTTGCAACTAAATGATTTAATAGAACGTGGGCTTTCCCCGGTGTATATTATTCATGAACAATTCTCGGAAAATTTACTTTCTCATATTCTGTTTAATCGCCTTACTTGATAAATTATTTGCAAATACTGTTATCACAGTTCTATCGTGGTTTGTTTAATTACTTGCGTACGGACGTTTCTAAAAATAACAGTTGACTTAATTTTTTACGTGAGACGTTTTCATAATTTGAGATACAGTTAAATGTGGCCCAGTAAACCAAGATCCATACAGAATAGATGCAATTCTCACATCCACAACAAACAATCATTAAAATCATTATTAAAAACTCCTTGCTAGTGACTCGGCACCGTCAGTTCACCTGAAGAAGATGGCAGAGCAAGCCATGGAAACGTTGTGTTCAAACTTTATACTTACCCGGTTGAAAACCCGAGAATTGTTCGTAAATGATTTAATGTTATGTATTCCTCTTCTAGGGAAAATGTTTGTTTCTCCACGTTTGGTATTTTTAAGATAGTAAGATTTTATTGCCCCTTTTTCTGTAAATACTACGCCTGTTCGTGACGTACCTTTCGATGACGTCAGAGTTATATTATATATATATTTATTTATTTGTGTATATTTATAATTTCACATCGGTCTTACAGTATTTGATCCGGAACGTACTACAAGGCACAGTTCAATAAAACGTTTTGCTGAGCGTGGAACGAGCCATTGATGTCGTTACACTTCGGACCACATCGGATCTCCTCGATAAAATTCGGCGGGAATCTGGCTCTAATAGCAATGTAATCGATAACTGTTATCGACGTATGATTCTTTAGTAAACGCGTTCTGTAGTTGTTCCGCATAATGATTCTTGCCTAAAACGGATTAAATCTTACTTATTGTGAAATATAATAAAACCCATGATTTTTACGCTTTACGCCTTGCATGTTACTATTTCTCTGGTCGAAACGTTGTTGCCGTGTTCATCCGTAAATTCCTCGCGCCGGGTTCGAATCTCGGCGTGGGCATGGCTGTGGGTGGGTCTATATCGTTTTTTCAACGTGTTTACATAAACAATCTCAGAGCTCCCGCTGCCACATTAGCAAGCACGGTAGATTTCTGCAATAATCGCTGGGGAATCGAGGAGGCGCTGCGGGAGTTTTCTCTGCTGCAGACGCTTCAGCCCAGACTGACTGCGGGGCTTACCTGATAATGTCGGGGATGCCTCGCACTCTCTCTGGGTACTTTTTATCAAAGTTCTCATATGCCGAGACACCTTCACCTATTTTAGGAGGTATATGTACCGGGGTCAAAGACCTTGGGCATATGGCAAGAGCTGTCCGCTGATCCCATTGGATCAGTCGGCCAACTGCCTCCTGAAACTGGTGGAGACACGGAGAAGGGAATGCTGCGACCCCACAGCAGACTCGTCTCCCGTCATTCGGAAGGGCGTGAGAATAGTACCCAATGCCCGACCTACCTGATGCAGGTTTTCTAGGGTTTTCCCTGCATCTCTTTAGGTGAAACACCGGGTAGGATCCTTAAACCATAGCCCGGGGGCCCTAGTTAACCCTTGGCTACCTTGCTCTACCTTCCGCATCCCCCCTTTTCAATTCCCTTCCTATGCTATTAAAGGGGAGTTGCCTGTTTCAGGATCACCCTCATGTAGCCTGTTACCCAAAAAAGGGAATAATCTTCCTATTACAGCATGGAAAGAGAGGATCGCTATACAGAACTGGGGAAAGATGACTAAAAGAAGCACAATGTTGACCTGTGGGGTTTTCCCCAAAATTCCACCCCCCTGACAGTTTCAGTTTTACTTATCAGCCCCACTCTCACCCTCACCCACCCACACCCTGCCATGCCGCTTACAAATCCCCGTACCATTATTGCGTGGGGTTGTAGCTTCTTTAAAAATATATATCTTTCTCCTTGTGCGGCGTGTGGGTTTTAGTCTTCCCGCACCCAAAGGGCTGAAGGTAATTAACAGGGATATGTTATCCCACTACTTCATGAAGGTTTCACCACACATACAGAGAGAGGAGGGGGGGAGAGAGAGAGAGAGAAGAGGGGGGGTCACGAGGCGAATCCCAGGAGGCGCGACAGCGTGAAAATAATTAAAAGCTGCAAGAAAAAAATTAGTGAGGGACGTGGAGTGGGGGGAAAGGGGAGAGGTTGAGGTTGAAGAAGGTTTCTACTAGCTGGGTTCATTTATTTTATCCGTGTATCTCCACTGCAGTGTGTGTGTGTGTGTGTGGGAGGGCAATTTTCCGCTTCGTGAACACACCATGAGATTATACACGAGGTATCGAGCGATGCCTCCCCAGTAATTTCTCTCCTCTCTCTCTCTCTCTCCTCTCTCTCTCTCTCTCCACGCATCCTCCTTTAAGCTTCCCCTATCTTCATTATTTTCTCCCTATACTCGTAATTAGCTTTGTCTTTTCATTTTTTGTTTCAAATGATATTCCCATCAGATAGTTGATTCCGTTTGGGTTTTTTTTTGTATTAGCTGCAAAGTGATTTTTTTGGGGGGTGGACGGGGTAGTACGTCTGATAGGGGCTTCATCACATTGAGCATGAGGTGGGTGTGGGGGGTTAACATGCTACTTGAGGGTGATTCTTAAAAAGGCAACTCCTGTTTAATAGTATACGATGGGAATTGAAAAATGGGGGATGTGGAAGGTAGCCAAGGGGTTGACTAAGACGCCCGGGCTATTGTTTAAGGATGCTTATCCGGTGAAACAGCTAAAAGAGATGCAGGAGTCCAAATATAGCTGAGAACCATCCAGGTACCTCAATAAATACGACAACATAAAATTGAATAAAATAAGGCATTGCTAAGGAGAAGAAAATTTATATTTAAATATGCAGATATGCAGGAGAAGTGTCCATGATTAAAGATTAAAGCAGAAAATTCTGTCGTTCTCAGGAAATAATTAAATAGTTTGCTCAGGATTTCAAAAAGTTAAAAATAATAAACTTCATGTCTCAAGGGAAAGGTAGAAAATTTATTTAATATCAGATATGAGGAAGTGTCATGATAAAGATTAAGGAAACATATATTGAGGTAATATATTATATGGTATTCAAAATGGTTGGTTGAAATTGAATAAAACAGTGTCAGGTATTAATGAAATTATGTTTTTATTTGAAAGGACAAACATAAGCCCTGCATTTATGCAAAGTGTTGTTGATTTCTTTGTTAAGCTTGAAATGATTATGGTTTTTATTTAAATTTATTTAATGGATTTACTTGCTTTAGGATATCAAATATATGATATTTCTATTTATATAAAAAGCACGATAATTTTAAATGTGGTCCAGCGCGCTGTTACAAATAAATAAACAAGGAATTTAAAGGGGACTATTTTAAAATCTCAGGGATAATTATTCTTTGTGTGAGCAAGTGCAGCAGAGATTCCAATCACTGGACAAACCTGCTTTGTTTCCCTGTGTGTCTATATGCATGTTACTGTGCGACTGGAACTTCCTTTGGGTTGAACCTGGAGCTTCCGGTAGAAAATGGGGTGAATTCGTGCTGCCGGAATTGAGGAAAACTCAGCTTTTCATCTTTCTTCCCTTTAACCTTTCTAGTTCTTAACACCTTCTCACTTTCAATTCTTTTTGCACCCTCCAGCTTATTCCTCCCTTTCAAAACCGTTCCTCCCTTCCATGTCCTGATCAATTCTACGTCTCTATCTCCTCGCCCTCTCGCCGTGTAACACCACACTTCTCCTCTGCTTCCTCGACTTGTCAATGTATCACACCATGCTGAATATTTTTCGGTTACTCACCGCCCTATCTCAACTCCGTATATCCCCCTTCCAAGGGATGACGCTATCCCACGTGACGTTTCTCTGCCAATCCTCGTCAGTTCTCAGTCCGGCGTGGGAAATTTTTCATGGCACGGGGAACAGTGTCCTCTCTTTCAGAAAAAAAATCAAGCTGACCGTTATAAACACACAGACAGCCTGGCGTCGGGAGAAGCCCCTTACCTGGCAGTCGCCAATTTAGCATGTTCTTGCTGAAATTTTATATGATTTAAAATTCCAAAATTATAATTATAATTTGGGAGGGTCCTACTGCGCTACAAAGTAATGGCGGTATTGGACCTCGTGAATATATGAATTGTTTGAAGGTAAAGTACGTTACTGTTTGATATAATTTCACCCGGACAGCCCAGGGAGAATATTTAAGAGGTTGGAGCTCACACACACACACACACGTGCATCTCCGCCCCTCGTGCCTGTATTTGACCGTGCAGAGAAGAACCGACCGCAGCATTTGTGCCAGAGGCCTTATTAATTCCCCCGCATGAACAATAGCCGCGTAAGCTGCTGCTGCTGGTGGTCATTTCACGGGGGGGTTGGGGGTGGGGGGTTGGGGGGTTGTACAGTACACAATGGACGCCCCCGCTCTCCATCACATTGTGAGCGTGGGTGGGAGGCTGCTGCGATGATGATGTTGATGGCCTCACGGTTTTAATTCGCTAAGCAGATAACGGACCAAAACTGGCCCTGGACCATCCACCTCCACAGCCACCGTCATCCAACCCCCAAATTTTTATCCACCTCTCTGTATATATGGTGTTTTGTATGCGGGGAATCTCTATGAGAGTCCGTTTCGTTCCGATTCGTTTCGTCCTGTGTGTGTTTGTTTGTCATCGCAGTCGATTTAATTCTGCAAGCAGAAGTTAAGCCTTCCGGTCTTTCCATCCCCCATCCCCCCAAAACCCCAGCTCTTTGTCCTCTTCATGCCAACCATCACACACCCCGTTTAAAATTGTGGTGAATATGAACAGCGCGCGGACAGACTGCGCGGTGGTCGCTACATTCCCATGCACACACGCACACGCACACACACACACACACACACACACTGGCAGAGGGCGGCGGTGGTGCTTGTGGCCGCGTTTACAACCTGAAAATAATTGTTACGTCATTATGATGTCAACTCTACTGTTCATTTAGCGAACCTGAAGCCCTGATGAGCCAACTGGTTGAGACCGCCTACTCCCAACATAGAGATGGGAACTCCTTATACTAGACCACGGACTTCACGATTCCACCCTTTAATACCATACTGTGGATGTTTGATGCACGAAAAATTTGATAGTCAGAAGGAAGAGACACACTCACAGGTAGTCAGAGAGAGAGAGAGGGAAAAGGGGAGAAATAGGCAGAGCGGAAGACTCTGAGAGAGAGAGAGAGAGACTCAAAGTCAAGAAAATGAGTGTCAGAAAGAGAAAAAGAGAGAGTGTGTGTGTCAGAGAGCTAAGTTCAGGGGGAAACTGTCAGAGAGTCACATAGAAAATCAGATAGAGAGAGAAGTTTATGTGTGTGTGTGAGAGAAATTTTGTATGTGTGTGTTTATCAGAGAGAGAGAAATTGTGTGTGTGAGAGAGAGAGAGAGAAATTGTGTAGGTATGTGTGTAAGAGAGAAATTGTGTGTTTTTTTTGCGAGGGAAGGTGAAAATCTTCTAAAGACACTATCTCAGGATAGTAGTGTGGGATTCTACCCACTAAACACACCTCCCTTCCTTTCCAACGATGACTGTGTGTATCTTCCTGTGGGACCGTCGTTAGACATTACTTCACAGGAAGCAGTCGTAGCGTCAAGCTCTCTCTGTCTCCTTTAAACATTATTATTTCTCTCTTTCTTAATCTTTGAATAACTGTTTTTTTGGTTAACAGGCTACATGAGGGTGATCCTGAAACAGGCAACTCCCCTTTAATAGCATAGGAAGGGAATTGAAAAGGGGGGATGCGGAAGGTAGAGCAAGGTAGCCCAGGGTTGACTAGGGCCCCCGGGCTATGGTTTAAGGATCCTACCCTCGCGGTGTTTCACCTAAAGAGATGCAGGGAAAACCCTAGAAAACCTGCATCAGGTAGGTCGGGCATTGGGTACTATTCTCACGTCCTTCCCTGTGAATGACGGGAGACGAGTTTGCTGTGGGGACGCAGCATTCCCTTCTCCGTGTCTCCACCAGTTTCAGGAGGCAGTTGGCCGACTGATCGAATGGGATCAGCGGACAGCTCTTGCCATATGCCCAAGGTCTTTGACCCCGGTACATATACCTCCTAAAATAGGTGAAGGTGTCTCGGCATTTGAGAACTTTGATAAAAAGTACCCAGAGAGAGTGCAAGAGGCATTCCCGACATGATGAGGTGAGCCCCGCAGTCACTGTGGGTTGAAGCGTCTACGAGAAAACTCCCGCAGCGCCCAATGAATCTCAATAACTGTAGAGGCATATGCGCTTACTTTATTCCAGGTATAGTGTATGTGTGAGTGAGAGAGAGAGAAAAATTGTGTGTATGTGTGTGAGAGAGAATAAGAGAGAAAGAGAGAGAGAGAGTGGCAGAAATTAGGTGTGTGAGAGGGGGTGAGAGAAAAATGGTCAGACAGCGGAGTCAAAGGCATAGGTATAGTGATAGACAGTCTTAGAGCGAAAGTAAGAGATCGAGAATCAGAGAAACAGTTTCAGATATTCAGAAAAATCGATTAAAAGGTATAAATACGGGAGAGGGAACGTTTCAAAGTGAGAAATATCAAACAGATAGTGTCAGAAATAGGGAGGGAGAGTCAGCGAAAATATAGTTAGAGAGAAACTGAGTTAGAAAGTCAGTCTTAAAACTAGAGCCAGAGATAGAGAACCAAAGAGAGAGACAGATTGTGTGTCAAACAAAGATTAAGACAAATAGATTGTGAGACAGGGAGAGTCAGAAAGAGGGCTGTGTGTGTGTGTTTCAGACTGACCTGGAATGGTGTCAGAAAGTGTGTGTGTGTCACACAGAGAGTCAGAGAAAGTGAGATTTTATTCACTTCTCTCAAATTTTATGGAATCATAATTACTTTTCAATCGCCAACATATTTAAAAAACAAACCTTTTGATTTTTAAGTCCTCACTTTTCAATACAATGTTAAAATTATTAATAATAATCTACTAACCTGATTTTTAATGGTCATGAAATGCGAGGACTAAAAATAAGCTTTTATTATTAATATTTCATTAATCCAAGGACCTGATAATTACAAGTGATTAATGACAAAATTAATACAGAAACGAACAATATTAGAGTCAAATGAATTATTTACAAAATCGCCGAGGATATTGTCTAATTTCAACCACTTATGGCAACTGGGGCGATGTGGAAAAGAGGCTAAAGGGGAGATTTACCTAAAAATAATGCGAAAATGTCCACGAATGGTGCCGAATTCGCGGTTTTGGGGGTCACCGATTTATATATCCAGGTGTTCACAATACTGATAATGCGGAAGTTACCCTCATTCGCTTTATATATGGGAAAGGATGTTGAGACTACCTCACGTTATCTAGAATCCACAGTTGTGTCTGTCCCTTAGATTAACAGTGATGCTTCATCCTCCCGATGCAGGAAAATCCGCTTTAAATCTTGTGGAATCAAAGGGAAAAAGACACTGTAAAATGAATCGTACCTTTCTCCTTTAAATATAAAAAATATATATAACGAGGCAATGACAGGAAATATTGCTGAAATATTCAAACAAAAATTCATCCCCCTACAAAAATTTTTAATATAATTTTAGGTACTCAATATACGGAAAATAAGTTGAATATACAAAAAGTGAATTTTAAGGCAGAGATAATTTTTTTTTGTTTTTAAACTACACGTTTAACATTTATCGTACAATGCCTGAAAGATATGAGAGAAGAGGCGACGGTAAAAAAAAAGGGGAGTAAAAAAAATGTAAACGCAGATTGTCGTCTCTACTTTCACGGCAAGCCAAGGAATTTTACGACCTCATTAGCTAAGTTAAGAGTAGGAAGACGAGTAAGGGCAGAAAAAAAAGAAGATAAAAATGAAATAAAATGCTGGGCGGCGAGCGAGGAAAGCGAGACAGTGAGAAAAGAATATGGATATGCTAACAACTATTATCAGTGTCCCCTTACTCCTGTTATCCTTCCTTTTTTACCGCCAATTATAAGAAACGATCATAAACGGTTTTTATCGTTCACAAATGAAGGGAGAAACGAAAGTAATAGAAGGAAGGAAGAGAGAGAGAGAAACGAGGAGAAAATTTTTTACAACCCTCGTCCCGAAATATACAAGAACATTGCATTGTCCTTATTTCGTCCTTAACAAGTTTCTGTCGGTTTACGGACGTCAATATAAATCATAAAGTACTAACTGTAAAAAAAAAATTTCCTCGTACAGTGTGTCCCCAAAGTAAATAACCTTATCTCATTACTTGTGGGAGAGAAGAAAGGAAATCAGTCACATTACTTTCTAGAAGAGAAGAAACTCATGTGTCATTAAAACTGGCTAACCGAGGATTTATTTTTGAAAAGTACAGGGTGTACAAAAAATTATGATAATTGTCTTTGAGTGTTAACTCCTTATGAAGGAATATTGAAGAAATTGTTAGGTGCTTTTGTAACACCATTTATAACGGTTTTCCTACAAATACGACTTTAAGGGATCGTTTAAAATAATGAGTAAGTGTCTCATATTTTTTTTTACCTGAGCAGGGTGTAATAAAATTAATAATATAAGTATCCTTCAGTGTTATTTGCTTATGAAGGTAGTTTAAATATAGTTAGTTGCTTCTGGAGCACCCTGTCTCAAGTAATTTTCTTAAAAGTAGACTAACGTAGCATTTATAAATTAAAGCGTACAGGGTGTTCCCAAAATTAACATAAAACGTTCAAACGTGTCAACTGCTTGTGTCGGTCGTGTTTCGTTGCGTTTTGGAATTCCCTGTAGCTATTTATCTACAAAAAAAATCATTTCAAATATTGCATAAAGTTTGTCTAAAAAAATAAAATATTTATTTTCTTGCACGTACAGGTTGCAAACCAACGTTTTAATTTTCGTCTTTGAGCAGCAACGCATATTGAGTGTGCATTTTAAATAATTAACTGCATCTTAAACAACCTGTATAAAACGTTCGTTTTATATATTTTTACAACAACCAATCATTTAAAATGTTACTAAAACCCTTAAATTTAGTTTTTTCACGAACCGAGGAACATTAAATTTCCTTCTTTAGTGACAAATGCTTATGTTAGTAAATGTAAATCCTTTGGTTTTGTAATAAACAGAATACATTATCTTCTAAATAAAAAACTTACGTATTATTTTGTAAACTGAAGTAAAGTTTCCATTTCTTATTCATTTTATTTTTTTGTACGTCTTATACTCGTCTTTGTGTGTAGATTTAGATTTATTGTTGTTTCCATTAATCCTCGATTGAGGAAATAGGATACGTCATACATTAGAAATTATAAATGAACAAAATAAAGTACATAATTAAAGACAAATAAACTTAAAATAAATTAGTAAAAGAAAGTGTATATAGACAAAAGTCAATATAAACACAACACGGACACACACTGGGAAACACAAACAAGCACACACTGAGGAACACGCAATGGAGTTTTAACTACTTGGACCAGGAAACTGTCCTTGCTCCAGCAGCTACATACATGAAACAAACAAACAAAAGAGCAGAAAAAACTGAATAGAAATTTTAAAGATATGTGATGTGCTATTTTACAAGGCAGCTCATTCAACACTTTTTGCAGGAACCTTGATTTAAATACTAGAAGGACGATTAAGAAAATCCTGTACCGAGTAAAACAGCAGCGCCATTTAAAAGAATAGTTTTACTCTGCTTCACGAAGCTTTTGTAGGTACTATTTTTAACCTCTGGCGGAAGGAAGGCTGTTGTATAAAATTATCCCGGTATTGTGAATACTTTTCTGGTGTAGAGCAAGGCGATGCTTGTCCGACCTTAGAGCTGAACCTCAGAATTCTAGTCGCGTATTCATGAAACTCGCCATTTGTTTGAAACAAATTAGTGTTTCGCTTTACAAACTTTAATATTTCATAAATATATACGCTTGGTAAAGTAAGTATTTACAAGCTTTTGAAGAAAGGTTTGCAACTCGATCTAGAATTTGTGCTTGAAAGTATCCTAATTGCACGCTTTTGCAAATTAAATATTTCATTACTCCTGGAGCAGTTTCCCCAATTAGAGTTAAAATAGAGTAAAATACTTCATGCTGATTTATTTAATAAATGTTGAATTGCTAATTTTTCAACTTTCATAAACTTAAAATCGGAAGTTTAATTTTATTTGACTTAAAGTCTAACTATTTTCCGATTCTTTCTTTTCCTTTACTTCTTACAGGGTTAACATAAATTCTACATCTTGTCCTTGAGTATCAAAATGCTTAGCAAAAAATAAATAGCATAGAAGGGAAATTGAAAGGAGGAATGTAGAAGGCAGAGTAAGGAAGCCAAAGGTCATCTAGGGCCCCCGGGTTGTAGATTAAGGATCCTACCCGGTGTTTCTTCTAAGGAGATGCAGAGAAAACCCCCAGAAAACTTGCATCAGGTAGGTCAGGCTATTTTTACGTCCCCCTAATGACGGGAGAAGAGTTTTCCGTAGGGTCATTGCATTCCCTTCTTCATATCTCTACAAGTTGTAATATGCAGTTGGTCGACTGATCGAATGGGATCAGCGAACAACCCTTACCGCATGCCCAACGTCTTCGACCCCAGTACATAGACCTCCAGAAATAGATGAAGTTGCTTCAGCATGTGTGATCTTTGAAAAAAAATCAGAGAAAGTACGAGGCATTCCCAAGGGACTCAGGTGAGCCTCGCAGTCAATCTAAGGAGATGAGATTGCGTGATCTAAATACACGTGACAACGAAAAGTAACTGCGGTTACCGTCTTCCAGCCTCGCTTTAATTTCTTCCTTTACATTGTTATCTGCTGTTATTGTGGTTTCCAAATATTTAAAGATATTAGTTATACCATAGTGATGTCCATTTAACTGTATAACATTATTTAGTAATTACGTAAATAAGGGAAGTTTCTCATGAATTTGAATCCAGGTTCCAAGTAGGTAAAATTTAGTAAAGCTCCTCCTGAACTAGAAGTACTGTAGTAGAATAATAACTAGACGGAATTAAGTGTTCCCTGAGGTCAGCGGATGATTTGCATCGCACGTTTGAGACGACTAAGTATTCTTAATAATATAGGGTGTCACAATAGCAAGGGTTCTTTTCCTGAGAAATTAACTACCCTCCGGTGAGACTGGACGGAAAGCAATCTTGAAAACGAGGGAGAAAGTCGTGCGGTGTATTTATAATGACTGAGGGTTGCACGGGCAGTTAGAGAAAGCCATAAAAGGATGGGCAAAGGAAATGGGATATATTTATAAAAGGCTGACTGACCATCGCGAATAGCGCGGCGGGGGAGTGAGGGGAGGGAAGGGGGTTACAAATTGATCATCATCTTCTTCTTCCCTTCTCGTCTTGGTAATTATTATTACAGCGGTACAGAAATGAGAACCACGGTCATAAATAATTCTCAGATGGGGCGGCAGAGACGTTTGTGTAATTGGAAGAGAGAAACGGACGTCCATCTCTGTCTTCTTCTTTCTTTACTTTCTCCCCCTTCTCTGACTCTTTGTATACATATATATATATATATATATATATTGTAGCGGATCCTACGTTCCTCCGTATTCGAGGCTTTCTAATTCCTTTAGGGCGCCAGGTATTTTTAATAAAAAAATACCAAAAGATGATTTTAATATTTTTATTCCAATCAGAGCATGAGAAAAATTTATATCTGCAGGGCGTGGTCATTCTCTCGTCGTCCCGCCGACACAACCTGCTCCTTCCACTACCCCATGACGACTCCTAAAGTCTCGCCAGACTACATTGTTGGCCCGGGCTGCGTCAGTTCCTCAACAATTGCAACTCGCAAGCTGGCCTGCATTGTTAAGTGTAACTTTTCATGTTACAATATATATATATATATATATTGTAATATACTTTTTTGGGTATAAAACATTTATTAATTAACAGAACAAATTATGATCAATTTTAAAATTTTTCATTTATTAATTTAAAGTGAATACACGGGCTTAATCTCAGGGGATTTTGGGTCTCTCAAGAGATGGAGTATGCAGTAGCTGAAAAATAGAAAGAAAAATCATTAAATATTATTTATCCAGAGCAATGAGCAAGTTTCACAATTTTTTTTATAGCTTACCCACAATTACTGGGCCAACAAACATCCACCTCTCGAATGTTTGTGCGTCTCTCTGGCGTCTTGCAGGATTTGATCACGTCTGGACACGTCTGCTCTCGTCCGTCCTCTCCTCAATTCTTCTGACTTCTCACTGCTCGGACCACGTCCGTCCTCTCATCTGGCTTCTGGCTGCTCGGACCAAGTCTGTCCTTTCCTCCACTCGTTTCACTTCTGCTCGGTCCACGTCCGTCCTCTGCTCCACTCGCCTGCCTTCTGGGGGCGAGCCACCCATCGGCTTCCCTTTTAAATCTTCCGACGGGAATTCCCCTATTTCACAAAATTTCGGGGTTCCCCGCCCTCATTTTTTACACTCGTTCGGCGGGGTTTTCCCGCGGGGTTTCACCATCGTCATTTTTTATACACGCTCGGCGGGACTCTCCCGCGGGGAATCACCATCTTTCAGCCGACTAGCCATTGTTGTTGGCCGAACTGCGCCTAAACGACACAATATAACAAAATCCGCGTTATATATATATATATATCAGTGACCCTTCTCCTGGAAACCTTGAAGGTTCTGGGAGTGATTTACACTTCAGTTGGAGACGGAAACGTACATTGGGAGAAAGGTTGATTTTAATTCCACCTCCCTCCTTCCCCCTCTCTGCAAAACCCTCCCATACTGCTTACTCAGTCTGTCTGTATTAAACATCCAGCTGTGTTATTCGAAATTAGTTGCAGGAGAAGAATTCTGCAAGAAATGAAGAGAGAGACAGAGGAGGGAGTGAGGGAGAGAGAGAGGGAGGGAGGAGGGGGAGAGGGAGAGAGAAGGACTAACCCTTAATAGGAAAAGCTGCGTCTGAACGGAAGAAAGCGAGCGAACGAACGCTAATATTACAAGATTTAAATTAGGAAACCCATCTTCCCCCTTTAATTTCCTCTCCACATCCCCGTCAACAGTCTGGTAGCCACCCCCTCCCCCCTCCCCAAAACGTTCCACATTAATGATTTTTTCGGAACGCATGCAAATAATTAAAAAAATATATACATATATGACAACAGGGAGGATAATTTACTCCTGTTATTGCGGAAAAAGGAAAAAAAAGAAACCAATGGAAAATGTAATGAAAATATCCTTCGTACAGAAATTTAATAACGACGACGTAATCTCTTGGACTTTGTGACGTCAGAGAATGCAAAATATAGAGTGCGACGACGCAACTCCTTTAAGCTCTGCGGTTTAATGTTGTTTCAAAAGTTGAAAACTCGTCCAACACATGACTGACTGATGACTTTCCTCGTATCGTAGCGAAACATTATTTTTCATCCTCACGACGTACTCATATTTACTCTCTTCGTGATATCTTGCTTACACACATGTTCTCCTTTTCCCTACTTTTTAAACCTCCGGTCCGGATAATGAGAATTGCTTGAGTAAACGGAAACGTATTCTGAAAGTTTGCAATTTCGTCATGTGTCATGATCATCTGTTATAGATTAATGTATAATTACTTGTAAATTATTATGGGGGGTTCATTTAAATTATTTAACGAAATCGTTTAAGTGTATGATATAATAATTTTATTGATATAAAAAAATTATCACTTTAAAAAGGGGGTCCTGCGCGCTATTAAAAAAGAAGAAAATAATTCAAGGGGACGATTTTTAAATATCAGGGTTAATTTCTCTTTGGGGTAACAACGTGCATCAGATTGTTTCATCTTCATTTGAGTCTTGATGCAGGTTACTAGGCGACCGGAACTTCCTTCAGGTTGAATTGTAAATTTTCCCTCTGCTGGCGGAAGTAGGATGAAACTCGTACTGTCGGTGGTTGAGGAAAACACAGTTTCTCCTCCTTCTTCCCTCTTGCCTTCCATGTTCTCAATATTTTCACACTTCAGAGAAATAATTCAGACCTCACTTTCAACTCTTGTCGCACATTCCAGCCTTTCACGTTCCGTTTGACTCTCTAAATTTCTCCTCCCTTCCACGTCCTAATCAACTCTCCATATCTTCCTAACCTCCAAGCTCAACTCGTTTATCCCTTCTCCAAGAGCCCTTTGTCGTCCAGAGCGGGAAATTTTTATGAAACACAGCGAACAGCGTCCTTCGGAAATTTCGAAGGGTGAACGCTCCTTCAGCAAAACAACCTTAGTATTATCCATCTGCAGACAGGCACGTTCCCCGTCCGCCAGCATGGCGCCGGGAAACCCCCCTTTTTACCTGCCTGTAGCCAGCTAGCATCCTTTAAAATTCTAAAAGTTTCATCTAAATTAGGTAGGGTTCTTACTACGCTACATACTAAAGATGAAAGACAATAGCCAGATCTCTAAATTTCTCCTATTGCCACGTCCTAATCAACTCTCCATGTCTTCCTAACCTCCAAGCTCAACTCGTTTATCCCTTCTCCAAGAGCCCTTTGTCGTCCAGAGCGGGAAATTTTTATGAAACACAGCGAGCAGCGTACTTCGGAAATTTTTTAGGGTGAACGCTCCTTCAGCAAAACAACCTTAGTAGTATTCATTTGCAGACAGGCATGTTCCCCGTCCGCCAGCATGGCGCCGGGAAACCCCCCTTTTACCTGCCTGTAGCCAGCTAGCATCCTTTAAAATTCTAAAAGTTTCATCTTAATTAGGCAGGGTTCTTACTGCGCTACATACTAAAGATGAAAGACAATAGCCAGATCTCACCCCGTTTGAGTATCACGTCACTTTATATCAATACCTTTTATCAATTTGGTTCTGGAGATTATTTCAAAGTAATAAACTAATAATATTACCATCCAAATGTGAAAAATGCGGTGGTTCTTCGTTCATTGATTCATTCGCAGAAATTATTGCTGTAGATGAGGAAACAAGTAGGCGGTGTTGCCAAATGAAAACGATTAAGTGCCTCATCTTTAACACGATTCCAGGAATCAAGGCGTCAATTTATTTCGAAAATTTTCGCCATGCTACAGAAGCACACACTTGTGAAACATGTTTCGTTTTTTGTCCTACGTGAAATGTTTAAATATTAATCGGTAAAAAATTAGTTAAATGTGCCAATTGCCAGTCATTGAAAGGATTAATAAATTCTACATAACAACGTTTAGCGAACATTTACGATGTTGAATCACCTGACGAAAGAGAAACAGGATTACAGAAATGTTATAAAGTTTCACTTAATTTATCACTTGTTTTTTATAAGGTAACTTGCTACTTATTTATTTAATTAGTCAGTCTTACATAAGTCGGACTTAAGTGCTAAACCGTATTAAGCTTATTATTTCCAGTAAATAATAATTCACTAATTGAGTTGTGTTTCAAGAGTATCCCTATCTTGTTTTACCATTTATTATGCTGACTTTATAAACGGCCAAGATGATTAAAATGGAAGGATCTCACGGTTGATGATTATTTTTCCTCGTAAAAGGAAAAGCGCTGTTGCCAACGTTAGTCGCAGCAAATGTGAACTTCGTATAATGGTTCACTACCAAAAAAAATAAATAAAAGTGTTTCCTGTGATTGTTTGGCAACGCTGCATGTCCCTGTCCTTTGTCGCTTTAAACGTTCTGATTGACGGAATCCAAAGGTCACAAACATCCCTTCAGGAGATTGAAAAGCAGCCAGGTACCGTATTAAAATTTTATACGCACTATAGTAATAAAAAAAAGTACAGGGTGTTCCAAATGTTTGTAAGCATATATGCGTGAGAAGCTAATTTAGACTTGACGACTCCCAGGTCAGTCAGTATTTTACGTTCAACGACAGCTGTAAAAATAATCAGCATGGAGTTGTAGTATGAATACTACTACTTTCTACTTAGAAAACACAGTCGTGTGATGAAATGACAGAGAATATCAAAAACTCGGCAACATTCATACTGATAGTTTTTATTAATTACAGTATTTGTCAATTGCTGCAAAGGTAACACGACTGAATGATGGTAATGATGACAAATTATCCCCCACCACGTACACTAACCTTGAAATAATCCTACCCTCTCTTATTCCGTTTAAATAATTAATAATAATCAACGTTTCGATGGTGTCAACCAGGAAGGGCGCCAGTGGCTTACTTTTATGATAAAACCACAAGTTTTTCTAATTACGTCAACATGACGTCGGAAAGAGCGTCTTGCTATTGAACGAATTTATTCAACTTTATTGAGATGACGGTCAAGTTATTTAATATTGTAACTTGTTAGTAATCTATTTTCTTTATATTAACAATAACAAATCCTCATGACTCTATCGATATGCTTCGTACGTTTCCTTTGGATGCTGACTTTTTGCAGCGACAGTATGAAAAAGTACTTTCTGAAAGGCTAACTATCAATCTCACGTGAAGAAAAAATATATATTTCAACAAATTTTAGAAGTTTATAACTACAAACTGGTAACATTTAATAAATAAAAATCGTATTCGCCACTTACTTAAGCAACCTTACATCTCTCCCTCTTTCACCGCTTTCCGTTTATTCTTTTCTATTCTATTCCAACCCAAAACTGTCATTTAATAAGGCTTGTTACAACCTGAATTAGTGGCTGCTTGTTCTTGAGTGTTATTATTATTTTCATAAATATAATGTAACGGTCAAACACATCTGCTCGGACTTTAGCGGTGCGGAGTCAAAGAAAATGGAGACATTATTTGAGTCAGGGGGGCAATAAATCCCAGACATCACGGCGTGCTTGGGGTGTTTTCCAAATTTGGTTGAGAATTTGCGGCATTGGGTTGGTGTTTTTCCACAAGAGAAAACGTTAATGTGATTGGTTAAAATCCTTTCCCTCCCACCTTGGTGATATTAACTAAAGAAGTGGGGAGTAGGTATTAGAAAAAGCTGACAGAACAGATTGATTTGCAGGGAAACGGAAAATCATTCCCGAACCGGGAAACGAAAATCTGCCCGCGGAGATATGGGATTTCGAGTACGACACAAATAGGAGGAAGAAGCTGGAAGGTCCATGATGACGTCACGGTAATTACCACTGAAACTTTCTCCTGATTTTCTATGCTGCCAGGTACGATTAAATTGTGTGTGGTAATATTCTGATGTATGAGAAGGCCTCCTCATAACTAGCACAACCCACATCCTCCCTAATCTGCTTAGCGTATTCTATCCTTGGCCTTCCTCTTCTGTTCTTACCCCACACACTACCCTCTAATGCTAATTTTACAAGGCCCTTCTATCTTAAAACGTGGCCTATTAATCTGTCCCTTCTCTCGGTCAACGTCTTTCATATGTTCGCTCTTCCGCTATTCTGTTTATAATTTCCTCGTTTGTGATTCTATCCACCCATCTGATTTTCAGCATTCGCCTATAGCACCACATTTGAAAGGCTTCTATTCTATTCCTTTCCCCAACTCCTATCGTCCACGTTTCGCACCCGTATAACATCACGCTCCATACGAACATTTTTATCAACGATTTCCAAATATTCACAATTATGTTACCCGTAAGTAAATTCATTTTTTTTGGGAAAGTCTTCCTTGCCTGTGCTATCCTACTCTTTACGTCTACTATTCTTCTACCATCCCTATTTATTACGTTTCACAAGTAGAATAATTCCTTAACTTCCGTCAAAATATCCCTTCCCAATCTAACAGTCTTTGTTACTCCACTGTTTCCCAAACTACACTCCATTACCTTGGTTTTCCCTCTATATTGAACTCTTTCTCCAGGACTCCGTTCATGTAATTTATTATGGTTTACAATACTTCTTCTGATTACCCTAATACAACAATATCATCGGCAAAGCGTAAAATTTTTTTATTTCTTCTCCCTGTAGTACGATTCCTTTTCCATATTCCGTTTTACCATTCTTCATCGCCTGTTCTATATGTAAGTTAAACAGCATGGGCTACAGACTGCATCCCTATCTTTCTAGTACTTTACTTATTTTCGAATTTATGTATATTATTAACACTGTTGTATTTTCTTATTTATATAATTTATGGATTATCCTGTAATACAGACTGCATCTTTGTCTTACTCCTTTCTTGATCTTCTATTCTCTAATTACCGCTGCCTGTCTTCTGTAGTGGTTATATGTAAAAGCCTCCTTTCTCTATATTTTATTCCAGTGCTCTTCAAAATCCTTAATAGTTTGTTCCAGTTCACAATATAAAACGCTTTTTTTCTAAATCTACTAATGCCAAAAAAAAGTAGGCCGTTGTTTATTTCTTAATACTGTATTCTAAAATTAGTCGCAAAGTTAATATTGCTTCTCTTGTCCCTACATTCTTCCCAAGCGCAAATTGATCGTCTCCTAAATATATATTGAGAAAAAATTACCGACTTAAAGTTAAAAATATCAACAATGTAATATGTTTTCTATTTGTGTTATAAAATCTCATTATTAATGTTACTTTAAAATAATTAATATTCCCGCTATTCATTTAAATACTAGTAGAGAATACAAATAGAGAATGGATATATTAATTTTTGGTTAAATGTTTATTAGCAGAATTATGTATAGGATGATTGATTAGGAGGGCAACAGAGGGGTTAATTTAATTAGAGAACAAATTCGCCTTTAAGTTATGTCACGGGTAACTTCCCTTTCTGTTTTCTATCCTGTTATGATTTACAGTTTGGAGAAGGGAGATAGGGACAAGGAAACTTTCCCTCTCTCTGTGGCGCCTGGTCATTTAACGAGATCAAAAGTGGAGTGAGGGAGGGTGAGTAAAGTAAAGTAAAGTAACAGTAGTCTAGTTGATCCAATATTTTGCCGTGACCCCCTGTCTATGAGCTTTCAGGAACAAGTTAGCCTCGCTAAAGCCGCCCCCGCCCCCGCCCCCCAGCGGGTCCGTCCAAGTCTATTAAGTGCCGCTGCTGATATTCCGTGTAAACTACCGCCGGTGAGTCCTATATAGCGGCAAGAGAGGAGATAAAGTGGATTTGCCCGATGAGGAATTTTGCCCTTGTACGACACAAAGGGAAACTCACCGTTGGGGGGGGGGGGGGCAGGGGGGGTTGATAGTAGTGGAGCTTGCTTTTCCAGGAAGGATTAAAGGCGGCGGCCTGTGAGGGTGAGGGGGTGGGGGAGGGGGAGGGGGTAGTTCACTCACGCACTCATTCGTTCTTGTAATTAGTAGCAACGCGTGTCACAAGAGGAGGAGTGATTGAATGGGCTCAGATCGCTGACAGGAGTTTCCACTCAGTCCTGTATGGCTGGTGTTGAGCGAGCCCTCACCCTTTCCCTCCCTCCAACCCTCACCTTTTTACTCGCGACTCGCCTCTGTTCGTCCAAAGTCCACCAATCTGTCAGCTATAACTCGCTCACAAACGCCCGACCTCTATACACAATCGTAATGGAGACAGACATGGCGACTGGATAATCCTCTCTCCCGTCACGGAGATAAATATATATACCCTCCGTTCTCTCTCTGGCTGTGATTGGACGATTCTCAACTGAATATTCAGGTCGTCCAGGATGGGAAAATTATTCCGTGGTTTCTCAATGGACATGCGGTGACAGAGAAAAAATCTTATAGTAGTAACAGTTTCTAATGTTTTGACTTGGAAATATTTTTTTTTGTCAGCCGAAAGAAAAAAAAGAGGTTGAACACCGGATTCAGATACAGTGACTATACGTAAATATATGATTTTAGTTAAAATAATGTCATGAGTTTTTATTTATATTGTCCAATTTATATTGTTATTTCGCCATTCGGACAGCGAAAAATTTTTAAACGGTCTAAAATCACCGGCCATTGGAAAATTTCCAAGCAAATGGAGAAATTTAAGTAACAGGAGTCATACTGCAAGGTGAAGAAATAAAAACACCTACGCATTACCGACGATATTGTAGTATTAGGAAAGTTAGAAGAATACTTGGAATCCAAAATAAATGGCATGAACTTGGTCCTGGAGAAAAAGTTCAACATGAGAATTAATAGAGGGAAAAACAAGGTAATGAAGTTTAGTTTGTAGAATAACAAAGGCTGTTAGATTGGGAAGAGATATTTTGACGTAAGCTATAGAATTCATCTACTTGGGAAACGTAATCAATAACTTTGCTGACTGAAACTTGTCGTACCCTTTTACGTTGGAGTGACGTAGGGGGGTCGATGACGTCACTAGATGCGCCCAAACAGTTCCTTACTCTTACTGAACGCAGAGCAACCGACTAAGTTCATACATATATATATATCGATTAGTTTGTCGAACGAATGTAAAGTAGACGTCATCTCATGATATTTGGTTTAAATATTAATAAATTAGAGTATCCAAAATTTGTTAAATAATAATTTGTACAGATTTAGAATTGTATTATAACTAAATTGGGAAGGGATACTTATACTGCGAGGAAAAGAATAAATATAAACCCTAACGTTATCTGACGATATTGTGGTATTTGCGGAGTCAGAAAGAGACTTGGAAACCATAGAAAATGGCATGAACGTGGTCGTGGAGAAAGAGTTCAATATGAGGGTTAATAGAGGGAAAGGCAAGGTGATTGAGTATAGTATGCGAAGTAGTGGAATAATAAAGGGTGTTAGATTGAAAAGGATTATTAGAAGATAGGATAGTACGGGAAGAAAGAGAAATTTTCTTACAGATAATGTAAATGTATGAAGTGTGGCGTTATATGTGGACGATTTCAAGGAGAAGAAATAAAAAAACTGACGATATTGTGGTATTGGGTGAGTCGGAGGAGGACTTGGAGGCCATGATGAATGGCATGAACGGGGTCCGGGAGAAGGAGTTCAATATGATAGAGGGAAAACCAAGATAATGGAGTGTAGTTTAGGAAAAAGTGGAATAACAAATAGTGTAAGATTGCGAAAGGATATTGTGACGGAAGTGAAGGAATTCTGCTACTTGCGAAGCGTAATAACTAGGGATGGTAGAAGTATAGTAGACATAAAGAGTAGGATAGCACAGACTGGGAAGGCTTTCGCGAAAAAGTGGATTTTATTTGCGGTTAATATAAGTGTGAATATTAGGAAATCGTTGCTAAAAATGTTGGTATGGAGCGTGGCGTTATATGGGTGCGAAACGTGGACGATAGGAGTTGGGGAATGGAAAAGAATTGAAGCCTTTCAAATGTGGTGCTATAGACGAATGCTGAAAATCAATTGGGCGGATAGAATCACTAACGAGGAAGTTCTAAACAGAATAGGGGAAAAGCGAAAAATATGGAGGACGTTGACCAAGAGAAGCGATCGATTGATAGGCAACGTTTTAAGACACGAGTGTCGTGTAAAATTAGCATTGGAGGGAAGTGTGTGGGGTAAGAACAGAATAGGCAGGCAAGGATGAATTACGCTAAGCGGATTAGGGAGGCTATGAGATGTCGTAGTTATGCAGAAATGAAAAGACTTGCGAAAAGGTAGGTTAGCTTGGAAGGTTGCATCAGACCAGCCGTAAGAGTGAATACGATAACATAAACAGGTTCCTATCCTTTACTCCTCTTTTATGCTTATTTATAATTTTATTCTCGGTACCAAATTTTTCGTTTTTTTTCTGTTTCTGTGGTTTCCTCGTTCTCGGATAGTTTCCTTTCGTCTGTGTTCCAGTTTTTTATTCTCAGTTTAATTTACTTTCCGTGTCGAAATTTCGATAGTCCTCATTCTCTCCTTGTTCTTTGCTTCTAACCTTTCCAACAAGTCTCTATATACTGCGATTTCTTTTTTTTTTACTTTCTTCTCCTCAATTCCATTACCTTTGTAGAAATTTACGTATTCACATACTTACTTCTTAACTCTTTTCTTAAGTTTTCCTGTTTTCCTTTACTTGCTTGACTTCCCGAAGCTGAAACATGTTTGTTTATTCTTTCAGTATTGCCTTTGCTCTCTCCCTCCCCCCTCTATCACTCCTCTCCATCCATCCCTCTCTTTCTCTGAGAATATGTTCCTTATTTGACTTTATTATCAGTTTCTAGATCATTTTAATATTATGAATCATTCTACTTGATCTTTAGAAGCGTGTTGGATGCTAGTCAAGATCTTATTATTCATGCAGTAATAATTCCTAGTAAGGTACCGTTGGGAAATAATTAACCCGGGGGAGAATTAGTCCGCTGCAGCTACTTAAGTATATTTTTTTGAGAGGGAATTGTTTTTGTGGCTATAAAGAACTATTCTTGTAATTATTATTTTACAAGTACCAAATGCAAATTTTGGGGGTTTTGAGCTAAGCCTTATCCTGCCTCGCTGTGGTGGACGGAGACTTGCGGGGGTTGGAATTGCTTGTTTACCCTGGTCCCGCTTGATCCCGGAGGCACACGACGTTAAAGAAATCTCCTTACCTCCTGCAGGTTGAGAAGGACGTCCGGAAAGGATCAGGATTAAATGGTCCAGGCCACGCGGGCTTCAGGATTTATGTTCCAGGAGCAAGAGCTGGCTGACACGTGGCTCCCTCCCTCCAGCATCAGCTCAAAATAAATTGAAAACTACTACTTCGCATTTTACGGGGATGTGCCCCTTTATCTCCTCTCTCTCTCACCCTTGTTAACTATTATTTTCGGTTTTTATTCACATTTTTCTTTTCCAACGCTGTTTTACCTGCATTTTTAATTCCTTACAGTGCGAATACAAAACATCTCAGGTTCTAAATACGCTTATAATGATCAAGTAGATTATTAAAATGGTTCAGAAACGGATAATAAAGTGAAAGAAGGAACAGGAACAAACAAGATATCGTTTTAAAATATTCTAAGACTGAGTGAAAATACTAATAAAGTATACTAATAAACAAAAAAACAACCATATTGACGCTTCTGAAAATTCAATTAAAAAATACATACTCCCATAAAAAACGAAATTTATAAATAACTAGCTCAATACTAAAATTGGTAAAAATATAAAGTAGGTTACGAAAATTAAGGAAAAAAAAATTAAAACACGTAGGAAAAGTAAGGTGAATTAAGGTTCAGAGATTTTAAAAAGGATCGTGAAAGGACGGGAACTATCAGAGAACGAGGAAAGTAATATAATGGAAAAAGAAGTAAATGAAGCAAAAAAAATTAAAACACGTAGGAAAAGTAAGGTGAATTAAGGTTCAGAGAATAAGTAAAGATTTTAAAAAAGGATCGCGAAAGAACGGGAACTACCAGAGAACGAGGAAAGTAATGTAATGGAAAGAAAAGAAAAGTAAATACGATACGCATTATGCAGTCAAAAAACAAGTTGAAAATAACAGTAAATGTTAAGAAAAATCGAAAAAACAAATATTCTAAGACAGAGAGAAAGTATACTAATAAACAAAAACACAACCGTATTGACGCTTCTAAAATTTAAATAAAACAAAAATTCTCCTATAAAAAACAAAATTTATAATAACTAGCTCAATACTAAAATTGGTAGAAAAATAAAGTAGGTTACGAAAATTAAGCAAAAAAAATTAAAACACGTAGGAAAAGTAAGGTGAATTAAGGTTCAGAGAATAAGTAAAGATTTTAAAAAAGGATCGCGAAAGAACAGGAACTACCAGAGAACGAGGAAAGTAATGTAATGGAAAGAAAAGTAAATACGATACGCATTACGCAGTCAAAAAACAAGTTGAAAATAACAGTAAATGTTAAGAAAAATCGAAAAAACAAATATTCTAAGACGAAGCAAAAAAAGTAAAACACGTAGGAAAAGTAAGGTGAATTAAGGTTCAGAGAATAAGTAAAGATTTAAAAAAAGGATCGCGAAAGAACAGGAACTACCAGAGAACGAGGAAAGTAATGTAATGGAAAGAAAAGTAAATGAAGCAAAAAAAAGTAAAACACGTAGGAAAAGTAAGGTGAATTAAGGTTCAGAGAATAAGTAAAGATTTTAAAAAAGGATCGCGAAAGAACGGGAACTACCAGAGAACGAGGAAAGTAATGTAATGGAAAGAAAAGTAAATGAAGCAAAAAAAAGTAAAACACATAGGAAAAGTAAGGTGAATTAAGGTTCAGAGAATAAGTAAAGATTTTAGAAAAGGATCGCGAAAGAACAGGAACTACCAGAGAACGAGGAAAGTAATGTAATGGAAAGAAAAGTAAATACGATACGCATTATGCAGTCAAAAAACAAGTTGAAAATAACAGTAAATGTTAAGAAAAATCGAAAAAACAAATATTCTAAGACAGAGAGAAAGTATACTAATAAACAAAAAAAGCAACCGTATTGACGCTTCTAAAATTTAAATACAACAAAAATTCTCCCATAAAAAACAAAATTTATAATAACTAGCTCAATACTAAAATTCGTAGAAAAATAAAGGTGGTTACGAAAATTAAGCAAAAAAAAATTAAAACACGTAGGAAAAGTAAGGTGAATTAAGGTTCAGAGAATAAGTAAAGATTTTAAAAAAGGATCGCGAAAGAACAGGAACTACCAGAGAACGAGGAAAGTAATGTAATGGAAAGAAAAGTAAATACGATACGCATTATGCAGTCAAAAAACATGTTGAAAATAACAGTAAATGTTAAGAAAAATCGAAAAAACAAATATTCTAAGACAGAGAGAAAGTATACTAATAAACAAAAAAAGCAACCGTATTGACGCTTCTAAAATTTAAATAAAACAAAAATTCTCCCATAAAAAACAAAATTTATAATAACTAGCTCAATACTAAAATTGGTAGAAAAATAAAGTAGGTTACGAAAATGAAGCAAAAAAAAGTAAAACACGTAGGAAAAGTAAGGTGAATTAAGGTTCAGAGAATAAGTAAAGATTTTAAAAAAGGATCGCGAAAGAACAGGAACTATCAGAGAACGAGGAAAGTAATGCAATGGAAAGAAAAGTAAATACGATACGCATTACGCAGTCAAAAAACAAGTTGAAAATAACTGTAAATGTTAAGAAAAATCGAAATACAAAAAAAAAGCTAAGAAAATGATTCGTATGACGAGATTGAGCGGGATGAAACTCCACGCGCTTGTGAAAACTGTTATAAGAAACTGCAAATTTTACAATTTCAGCTTTTTATTTATAATTATTATCCAGACTTAAAGACGACTTTTTCAAAATTGGATAAAATACGCTTGACGAGATTTTACGAAGAATGAAGGAGGAATGAATGAGAAACAGGATGACGTAGGAAACGATGCCAGAAAAGAGAGGGGGGAATGGGGAGTAGGGCGGGAGTACAAAAAAACAGTAATTTTCTAGCTGTCAATTTTCAATTTTATTTCTTGAAATTATTTATTATTTTATCGTGGGGGAAACTTTTAAGGTTTTCATCGGAATGAAAAAATGAAAGAAGTGTCGTTATATACTCATCTATACCGTACTTTTATATTTTTTGGAATATTTTAATATTATTTTCCTAATTCACAGAACTGAGTTAAGTGATACATGTTAAAAAAAAGTATTTCAATTTTTATCCTTTATGAAAATTAGAATAAATTAACTTCCTGGTACATATTTATTTCCCCCTCTCCATTTACATTTCTCCTTTTAACTCTCGGGAAAAACCTTTACAATTACAAAACCACGGAATGTTACTCCAAGAAAAAGAAAAAAAATCTCCGAGGTTGGAAAGTGTTGGCTTTTTACAGAAGGATTTTCCGAAGTGTGGAAGAATCCGCTCATAAGAAATCGGTGATGAGAGTGGAATATCCCACGACTGGAAAAACTTTTGAAAAAATATTTCAATGGCTGATATGTTTCAAAATTTTCCTTTGAAGAATATTGAGCAGCTCCAGAGTTTTCTTATCGCGGAAGAAACCGCTCATCTACTTTGAGATGAATAACCGCTAAAATTATGTTATTCAGCGATCGGGAAAGTGTTCTGTAAAAAGATGCATAATTTTCCACAAGAAAAAAATAAAAACTCAATGAGATTCTAATATTTTGGGTCCTTTTACAGATGTGTTTTCCAGTGCGCCAAATATTCAGCTCTCGCAGTTTTCTCCAACATCAATCATTTGGAGTGGAAAAACTCTTCCTTTATGAAGCCAATTTCACTGATTTTTTTTCTAACAACGTGAAGAATGTTGTGTTAGAAATTATAGGTTGTTTTTTCCAATCGTGGGAGCTGCTCAATATTCTTCAAAGGAAAATTTTGAAACATATCAGCCATTGAAACATTCGGCGGCTTTTCTTTCAAAAGTTTTTTTCCAGTCGTGGGATATTCCACTCTCATCACCGATTTCTTATGAGCGGATTCTTCCACACTTCGGAAAATCCTTCTGTAAAAAGCCAACACTTGCCAACCTCGGAGATGATTTTTCTTTTCTTTTTCTTGGAGTAACATTCCGTAGTTTGTAATTGTAAAGGTTTTTCACGAGATTGAGAAACCAAAACGTTGAGGGTGGATTTTTCCGCGATTGTCAAAACTCTGCTCTAAGAAATAATAAAAATTCGAATCCCAGAGATTTTCCTTTTTTTATTTATAAATATTATACAAATTCATTCATTGACGACTTTTTCTAACATAAGCTTAACGGAGACTGAGAAACCAAAACTCTTCCGCGCTCGGGAAAACTCTTCCAAATAAAGTCGCGAAATGTTCCCATTTCAGTGCTTTTTCCTTTCCTTCGAGAAAAATATTATGTAGAAATTGATAGCTATTTTCTTTTTTTCCAATCGTGGAATAATGCGTTTCAAGAGATTGAGAATCCAAAACGCTGAAAGCTGATTATTCCGCGCTTGGGAAAACGTATCCTAATAAATCCGAGAAATGTTTAAGTTCCAGGGATTTTTTTCCCTTTTCTTCGTAAAGAATACAATGCAGTATCTTATAGATGATTTTTTTTACAATCGTGGAATAATTCGTTTCGGGAGATTGAGAAGTTCCGCGCTTGTGAAAACTGTGCTATAAGAAACCAACCATAAACATTCGAATTTCAGGAATTTTCCCACTTTTTCTTTTAGAAATATTACAAAGACTCTTTATAAGCCTTTTTACAAAAGCTGGAATAATACGTTGGATGGGATTGGGAGGTCCAAACATGGAGAGCGGATTATTCCGCGCTCGGGAAAACTCTTCCAAATAAAGTCGCGAAATGTTCCCATTTCAGTGCTTTTTCCTTTCCTTCGAGAAAAATATTATATAGAAATTGATAGCTATTTTCTTTTTTTCTAATCGTGGAATAATTCGATTCAAGAGATTGAGAATCCAAAACGCTGAAAGCGGATTATTCCGCGTTTGGGAAAACGTATCCTAATAAATCCGAGAAATGTTTAAGTTCCAAGGATTTTTCCCTTTTCTTCGTAAAGAATACAATGCAGTATCTTATAGATGATTTTTTACAATCGTGGAATAATTGAGAAGTTCCGCTCTTGTGAAAACTGTGCTATAAGAAACCAACCATAAACATTCGAATTTCAGGAATTTTCCCACTTTTTCTTTTAGAAATATTACAAAGACTCTTTATAAGCCTTTTTACAAAAGCGGGAATAATACGTTGGATGGGATTGGGAGGACCAATCACGGGGAGCGGATTATTCCGCAGAATATTCCGGTACGAACAATTTTTTCTCTGTTTCCTTGATGAATATTACGTAGGTTTTTATAGGCGTGATTTTCCACTAATGTGACGTTCAGTAAAGAGAGTAAAGTAACAATTTATAATTATTAAATAATGTGAAATACTTCTCCAGTGAAGTTCCTTGATGGTCAGTGATGACTTGCTCCAATCTTAGAGGTTAAATATTCTTTTACAGCAGCGTTTTTGATGGAGTAGGTTGATTACAGTATTATTTCTGATTGGTTAAAAATGAATTTAAAACTTTCCTCCCATTCTTCTCTCATGTTTTACTACTGTTATTACGGGGTCCATCACGTATGTATTTGTCTCTTTTGGGTTTTGAGAGCCGGTGAGAGAGTTTCCCTCCCAAATGTGGGATTGGTCCGCTCCAACGTTACAAGAAATCCTCGTTTACCAAGTCGCGTCACGTCTCAAATCCAACGTGGTGGGACGTCGACGAGAGGAGGGGGTTGGGAAGGAAAAAGAGACAGAGAACACAGGAAAGAGGGGGAGGATAGGGATTTGAAGGGGTGGCGGAGGAGTTATGAAAGGGCCGAAGAGACACACAAAGAAAGAGGGAGAGAGAGACACATCGATAACAAATCTGGCTGATTTCTGAACTGAGACCATCCACCACCACTGAATACCTCGTGTTAAAAATATTGTTTCTGATATATTAAAACACAGTTTCCAGAGCTGTTTCAAAGAAATTACATACAGAAAAGGAATGAGAATATCAAGAAATCAACTAAAAATAGGTAAAGTCGGAAGGGAAACATAAAATAATTGGAACTATAATAACAAATTAAAATACAGGGTGCTAATTAATTCATAATATAAGGCTTAAGGGATGAAAGTACACATCAAAGATGAATCATTCGCTTCGCAATTGGGTTTTTTCTTTCACCCCTCGAGCTTTGTAACATGAATTCATTAACACTGTAGCTTAGTAAGACCCCTAACAAATTTTTTGAATTGTAAAGTATATAAAAATTCAGCAAGAACATTCCAACTCTGGACAAGCAGGTAAAATGTGGTTTTCCCCGACGCTAGGCTGCCGGTTGGGAGACGTGAATGTCGGCGGCTTTATAAAACTATGCTTGTTTTGCTAAAGGGTCATTCACCCTTCAAAATTTCCGAAGGAAATTGTTCCCTGTTTCATGGAAAATTTTCCGCACTAGTTGAAGGACTCATGAGGATCAGTGGAACAAATTTAACGTAGCGTTTTTTCCTTTGGAGAAGGGATATCCGAGTATAGCTGGGAGGCGAGAAGCCGAAAAATATTCAGAATGGTTGAAGAGGTTGAGAAGGTGAGGAGGCAGAGTAGGAGAGTTGAGAAGACGTTGAGAAGGTCAGATGGAACGGTGGAGAGTTGATCAGGACGTGGAAGGTAGGAGAAAGTTGGAGACTCGAGCGGATGTTGAATCGGTAGGAGAAAGCTGGAGAGTGCAACAAAAGTTGAAAGTGAGGTGTGAATTGTTGCTCTTTAGTGAGAAAGTATTGAGAACAAGGAGGATAGAGGGAAGAAGGAGAAAAAATGTGAGTTTCCTCCATCATCGGCAGTACCAGGTTCATCCCACTTTCCACCTGCAGAGGAAGGTAGAAGGAAGATCCGGTCGCCTAATAACCTGCATCAAGGCTCCAATGAAGATGAACCAGGTTTGTCAAGTGAACTAAATCTGCTGCATGTGGTTACCCAAACGAGTAATTAACCCTGATATTTAAAAATCGCCCCATTTATGTAATTTATCTGTCTGTAATAGCGCGTATTATCCTTTGAAGTGACAGTTTTTTTATAAATAAAATTATATTATATTTAAAGCACAAATAATTTTTTGAGTAACTTCAAATAAAACCTTTATAATCATTTACAAAACGCTTTATAAATAAATGTTCGCCTAATTATAAAGATCGGTAAGATAAAGGACATTCCGAAGTTTTCAAAGTTCTTTTAAGGAAAGTACAGTCAGTGGAAGGGAAGGAACACGAAAGACTAAATTTTCCTCGTTGTTCATTGCGTCACTAAGACGAAAGATTAAGTTAATGATTTGGTTGATGGTTTCCGTATCTATTTAAAGGGAAATAAAGACAGAGAAGAAGAGAGGGAAAGCGGATGAGTAAAATTGTGACAAGACTTAATAACACCAAAATTTAAACTAAACGTTAATTACAGAAGAACGAAGTCGTCATCGTGGTAAAGGAAGACGACCGTAATTGCTGAAAGGAATTACGGTTTCCCTCGTATACAGGGTTGAACAAGAAGCTTGACCACACTTCGTTGAGCTGTTAGTTAATGGTCGTCCGTGACGTCAGAGCTGAGGGGAAAAAGAGACAGAGAGATACGAGTCGACCTGATATCGACTTCTCGATAAAGAGAAGTTACGAGAAAGAGAGGACGAGTTAATGAACCCTGCGATTAGTCACGCACGCTCCAGTCTTTAAGACAAAATAGCGTCTCCCAATCCTTTACTCCTCGTCCTATATCCCGGTCTGTGACGTCAGCGAATGGACGTCGATGGCGTAATCATCGATTGTGGTAATAGAAATCAGCTGATTGCGTCGTATAAAGTCATAAAATCGAATAATGTATGATGGCTACTTTTAACTCATTATTCTAACTGGAAAAATATTTTCCCTGTTCCTAATAATACCTTTTATCTTCTTAACCGATCTATTTATTAAAATTATCTTCCTGCCTTTATCTTTAAAAACAAAGTTTTTTTAATTTTTTCATCCTGTAACCACCCCTTCTTATTTTAAATTTTCAGATTTTAAATATAATTAATTTTCAGTCCTTGATTTCGTCCCAGTTGAATTTTATTTTTATGTAAAAAAAGAAGGGGACCAAGAGGAAATGAATACAGACTCGACAAATATGGCGGCATTACGCCCAGGAATGGATTTATTACAAAAATTTTTTTCATTCACACCCGTGAATACTTTTCTTTACATCCTCTCACGATCTAATAATACCTTGGAGTCGACGCGGATCCCTTTCTGATGATGCTTTTTCAGACTTGTTCATCTCCCCTCCCCGCCCCCTGTCGTCCCCAGTTTTCTCTCCCAGTTCCACTCCCCTCTACCCTCCAGTGCTTCTCTTTCTCTCGTGCTAGGATCCGACGGACGCCGCCGCGGAAATGAAATTTTTTTCCCTCTCCCTTCGATACGTCGACTACGACACCTTTTCTGTCCCCCCCGTCCTCTTTTCTCTTGATCCACCGGCACCAACACCATCCACGATGCGGGAGCGACGATTCCCTGGCTCTTGCTCTCCATTAAATCAAATCAGAGACGACGGTAATGTGATTCCTCCTTACATTCACTCGCACGCTTCCCTTCTTCCATCCATTGTGCCCCCATCCTACTCTGTTTTTGCTCGTTGCGACTTCCGGATCCAACACTGCCTCATCTCATCCTCCTCCCCGACCCGACCTCGACGCTGGTTCGACAACTTTGCGACTCCCTTCAGGGCTGACAACTACGTCAAAGGCAAGTGTCTTTGTCCGCAGTAATGCTGACCTACCCCTTTCTCAGAGTGTTAGAGTCTGCGACTGTTTCCAGGAACAGAGGAGAAAGGAAAAGCGCTGGAACACATTACGATTGGAATCATTTACGATTTCGTTACAAAATGTTCATGCAGAATAAGTATTAATATTAGGAAATCATTACTAACACCGGGTAGGATCCTTAAACTATAGACAGGGGGCCCAAGCAACCTACCTTCCGCATCCCTCCTTATCAATTCCCTTCCTATGCTATTAAAGGGGAGTTGCTTGTTTCAGGATCACCCTCATGTAGCCTGTAACCCACCCAAAAAATGTTGGTAATGAGTGTAACGCTAAACAGGTGTGAAACACAGACGGTAGGAGTTGCTGATACGAAAAATGTAGCGCTATAGAAAAATAAGATTGGTGGATAGAATGACTAACAAGGAAGTTTTAAAGCATAATAAGGGAATGTATAAATTCCTCTCGATTTTCCAACCGGACTAGAGCATGACTAAGCAAGTGGACCAATGGGAGACGCCCTCGCTCCCGCGTCCACATCACAGACGGTTTGTGCTTGCACAGACTTGCCTCAGACTATATAAACGCCTACACTCACCGAATTTGACACTTCAGTCTGAAGATGATGGCAGAGCAAGCCATCGAAACGTCACTGTTAAAATCTTTGACCAGGTTGGAAACTCGAGAGGAATTTATACACGCCATTCACCGGGAAAGTCCTCGGATTTTAATAATAAGGGAAGATTGAACAATATGGAGGCCGTTGACAAAGAGAAGGGATAGATTAATAGGCTACGTTTTAAGACACTAGGGTCTTGAAATATAGCATCAGAGGGAAGTGTGTGGGGTAAGCACAGAAGAGTGAGGCCAAGGACGGAATACTCCAAGCAGTTTAGGGAGGACGTGGGATGTGGTAGTTATGTATAATTGAAAAGAAAAGTCTTTCGCAGGATAGGTTAGCACGAAGGGTTGCATCAGACCTGTCTTAGGACTGACTGAATACGACAACAAAGAATATACTGCATTCACGTCATCATATTACACTCGATAACTCCATTGTAGAACCAACTGTGGTAACGAAGAATTTATAGAAATTTAACATAATTACATGAATTACACTTATGAATTTATACTTGTTAGCGACTTTATTTCTCCTGTTCAATGACAGATGCCGCCATAGTGCCTCAAGTATGACGTCATGACGAACCTCATTACAGCAATAACGGTTCCAATGAATAAAATCTTAGTGTACTTTACTTAGAAAAAAATGTATACTCAAGTTTTCTTCCAGTTCAATGTTAAATTAAAATTTGCATTGGGAACTGTTGGGCTTTCAGCCGGGTGAGAGGAAGCTTCGGCCACGACGTTTCGATGACGTTCACTGCCATCGTTATCAAGTGATCACCCACTTTAGATTTAGATTTATTACGATTCCTGGTGGTGGCAGCATACATTTAGTATTCCAATAAAGGAATGTAAGTTAAAGAAAAAAATTATAGTAATATAAACATTCAATATACAAATACTTTAACACTTATTATGAGCCTGAATAAATTAAGTTAAACCATTTCCTTAATTCTGTCCCTAAATAATTTTACACTCTTCGGAAAAGTCGCTAGTAGATTTTTCAGGCAAATCATTCCAGTCCTTAACGGTCTTATTTACGAAGAAGTATTTTTTTAAATGGATGATCATTTCTCGCTACATATGTGGGTTAATGATTACGAGTTTTGATATGACTCCAGACACAAAGCCTGGCTCTCTCTCTCTCTCTCTCTCTCTCTCTCTATATATATATCTCCCCTCCACATTACCCGTGGCTCTACAAATATTTGCTTTTCCTGCCCTGTTTTGTAGCCTGGATGAATTCATTTGATAGCGTTTTCGGTGAATTTCTTTGCGTATAATTTTGCCCCCATTAACCGTGAAGAGTGGGGGTGTAAGGGGCGTCATATAAAAATAAAACAGCCAAGATTGTCATCAAAATCGGTGCTATGTGAGTCATTGAGTTTGATTTTCACATTTACAATACGAATTGAATTGTAGTTGATTCCCAAACAGGGAGGTTTGCGTAATACATTTAACAATTCTCATTAAAAAAATTTCACCGTGACCCAAACCCAAACACTTGATACGGTAAGATACGGCTACCTTCCCCTAGGTACAGGGGGTGGAATTAACGGTAATTTTTTATGTAATAATGGTTCATATTTGTGTCTAAATAAATTATTGAGGTCAATAGTTTATATTGTCTCCCCCCGACAATATCTGTGTATACTTTCAACCCCGTCGAGCATGTTAGGGGTGGGGGTGGAAAGGAGTGATATGAAAATAACGAGGATACTATCGATTTTTGTGCCGAAACTGGTGTAAAGCGAGTCGCTGCGTTACTTTACTTAAGTAAAAAATCCAACCTTTAATTGGGGAATAATTTTTATTGTATAGTCTTGCTATTGTACCGGAAGTATTTTTGACTCTCTGGTGTAATGATATAATTAGCGTTATGTGTTAAAGCAATTTTAACGTATGCTTTGCAAAATCAAGGTGGTCGCGTTATTTTGTTTAGAGTCAGGAAGTCTTAGTCAGTTCTTTGTACACGTGACCGAACGTTGACCTGAGTATCCCTGACTTTGCATTCCCCAACTCTCCCATTCAAGGAGTTTATTATTAATAATATTAACTTCTAAGCTAAAACTCCGCCCTTATACCTGTATAACCTAGACCCGTTTCCTACCAGGCCTGAATAATAAATTAACTTAATTGGACATCCCTCCTCCTTACACTGTCTCTGATTCTCTTCAAGTATTTGTCTTTGAACTATGCTGTAGTTTTAAAATAATAATTCTCTATTACTTCTTATTGAACTTATACCTTATACTTTCACCCTCCACACTAATTGATTCTATTGCAGAGCACAAACTAGCTTCTTTTCCAAACCCGTCGGAAGTTTTTCATATTCATCTATTCGTTCTGAAATTCTATTTCACGTTTGAATTTGAAATATTTTTTTCTTTTGGCAGTGGAATAAACGTACCGAAACAACAAATTTTTATATTTCAGCAAAAAAAATGATAACCCCCCCCCCCTTTCATCACACTGAAGATACTTGAAGTATTGTGACTTTTCCGATGCCAGTTTTAATCTTGTGCTCACCAAGAATTAAATAATTTACCGCGATAATACATATAAATACTCGGGCAACGCCGGGTCCCCAGTGTGACGTGGATTTTTATTATTTATAAATATATTAAATATTAGTTATGTTTAGATGGGTGGGTGCCAATAAATATCTACTTTGAAATTTTAACAGTTTTTATTCTTAACAAAACTAAAAAAAACAAGATTACAATATTTAAATTTAATGAATTTAATTTTCATAGCCCAGCTTTAATTAGAAATTATATTGCAAGAGACTTAGTAAATAGAATCTACTTTCCCTCAGGGTTGTATCACGTGTTTATACACACAGCAGAGCGAGATTATTGCCTTGGTTCCTTACTGTACAAGTTTCTTTGTTGACCCGCAGTCCTGGGTTTTACACAAAGGCAGCTTCCGGGTCAGCATAGAGACAGTCAGCAAGCCTCGAATTTTGGTGTAGTTTCCTTGTTGTCCTTGCAGCCAGGCCGCTTCTCCTCGTGCCGTCCTCTCACCTCCGACTCTACTTTTTGAATCCTCTGGCGAGGTCCTTTCTACCTCAAAACTAACCTCTCCTCAAACGTGGTTCGTCTCCCTGCTCTTTCTATTTTCCCAGGTCCTCCAATGGGGTTGGCGGCGTTCCTACTACCCTCCTTCCTCTCCAAAAATTCAAATTTTGGGAGGGGCCACCCCTAGCAATCCTGGGGGAACTGGGTTTTTCTTTTTCGGTGAGACGCAAATACCTTTGAGACAAAGACTGCACCCGTCAGGCTACAAATTATTGTTTTGCTTGTCTTGTCTGGTTTTTTCCACGGAATGTTGCCTGCCTGCCTTGCGAATACCTCAGGACTGTTCTCTACAGAATTTTACACAAAATGTTAACTTAATTTATCTGAAATTTTATACGCGTTACACCAGCTAGTATTAAAATAAAATAAAAACTGCCAAATAGACTGTTGTAACTCATTTTGAGATTATTACGGACAAGGAAAATTTTCGAAAGTTTTAGAGAGACAGAATAAAGGAAATTCTTTATTATAATTATGATAAATTATAGCATATGATGTTATAGGAGTTTATATATTATTCCCGATAGGTGAAATAAATAATCTGACGGACGGCGTCGGCCATTTCAAGTTGGTGAAAGTGCTTTCGCTTCACCGTGGATATTGTGATTATATTAATGGGAATGGGATATGGATCAAGGTTGAAGTGGTATAACTTTTTCCGGGCCGACGGGTGGGTGATAACTCGTTGCTGGTGGAGGGGCGACGGGGAGGCGGGGAGGCGGCCAGGCAGGCAGGCGCCTCCTCTGGGGGGTTGAAAGATGGATGGATTGACGTTGGTGGGTGTCGAATGGCCAGTATCACGTCGCCGGACAATCGCCATGAATAACGCACGTGCCGCTCGCCCATGAGAAACCAGACTCTCAATTTACGGCCAAAGGGTTGTCTGGTCGGCGGCGCGGCGCAGATAGAGGGCGGGGGGCGGCAAAAATAGGGGAAGTCCTCGTGGTGGAGTTCGGCTTCCTTAACGTCCACAGATGAGCTGTATTATATCCTTCGGCTGTGAGGATTGTCGTAGATGTTGGGTATTAGTCTTACAATCACTCCTCATTCTGCCATGTTGTTTATCATAATTAGTTAAATCAGCCTCTTTGTCAAATTTTTAATTTAAATATTAAACATTACAGCCTTTTTACAATTTCGACCGCAAGAGTCATGCTTCCATGTACAGCTAAATTTTTATTGTATGTATTGTTAGATACAAAGTGAAATTCCTTAAACTTACACACTCATAATCTAAAGAAAAATAATCACAGTCCTTTAAAATTTCTATAGGCCTGAAAGAAGAAAAAAAAGAGAAACACCACAAGAATTATATTATCTTAACACTTTAATTTTTTAAATTCGAATATACATGATGAAGTCTCTAATGAGAGACGAAACGTTGTAATGTCTTACATTTAAATTTACAAAAACTGTCAAAAAGAGGCTGATTTAGCTGATTTATTGAATATTTAATTGTCAGATAAACTTTTTAATTATTCAAGCTCTTATTGTTTGGAATATATTGAAAAAAAATGATCACAAAACCTTAAACCATCGAAAAGTATAAATTTTATCTTGATAAAGTTGAAATTTATTTACTTAAACGTAATATATCTGTGATGATATTAAATTTTCCTTTCTAAAATAATCTCTTTTTTTTTGGGTTAACAGGTTACATGAGGGTGATCTTGAAACAGGCAACTCCTCTTTAATAGCATAGGAAGGGAATTGAAAAGGGGGGATGCGGAATGTAGAGCAAGGTAGCCAAGGGTTAACTAGGGCCCCCGGGCTATGGTTTAAGGATCCTACCCGGTGTTTCACCTAAAGAGATGCAGGGAAATCCCTAGAAAACCTGCATCAGGTAGGTCGGGCATTTGGTACTATTCTCACGCCCTTCCGAATGACGGGAGACGAGTCTGCTGTGGGGTCGCAGCATTCCCTTCTCCATGTCTCCACCAGTTTCAGGAGGCAGTTGGCCGACTGATCCAATGGGATTAGCGGACAACTCTTGCCATATGCCCAAGGTCTTTGACCCCGGTACATATACCTCCTAAAATAAGTGAAGGTGTCTCGGCATATGAGAACTTTGATAAAAAGTACCCAGAGAGAGTGCGAGGCATTCCCGACATGATCAGGTAAGCCCCGCAGTCAGTCTGGGCTGAAGCGCCTGCGAGAAAACTCCCGCAGCCTAGAATAATCTCTAAAGCCATTTCTGCTATAATGTTTTATATTCATAAACTCAGCTGTGTGTGCATTTAAAATTTTTATGTTAATTTTACTCCTATGCTTATTGGCATCAAAATAAAATTCGAAAGTTGTTTTGAATAAAATTTTGTCGTTATCGTTTGTGTTGAGCGCGCATCGCGTAAAAACGACCTGAGATTGCAGCTGGAGTGTGTAGTGACGTCACAGTGAGATATATCTCCATAATTACGAGCAAAAATTGCAATTACGCGTGTTGGGAACCATGATGAGTATCTACAAATGATAAATGTGATAAGATTGAAATAGTCAATTAAATCTTTTGGTATTTATTATCATCCTTCCGTGAAATCATATTTTTGGTTTGAAATAAAAACTTTTAGTTCCATAAAATAGGTTAATAATTTATCAATTATAAGTATTATGAAACTCCTTCTAGCTTCTGTATCCTGTTACCAAAAAAGGGATAATAAATATGTTGTTCGGAGTTGGGCAGAGATGTTAATTGTAATTAGGTAAGAGTAATTATTGTTAAATAAAGATTCATTCAGAAACCATTATTAACTGTTGTTAATTACGTTACTCAAAGTAATGGTAAAATAGACTGACACGGTTTGAGAGTTGGATTAATTAAATATTATATTAATAATAAATGTGGTATGGTAGAATTATAGTAGACATAAAGAGGAGGATAGCATGGGGAAGAAAGGCTTTCGCAAAAAAGGAAAGAAAACAAATGTAATTAAAAAGTCATAAGTTTAGTGAAAGAATATTTTTAAAACAGATGGTGTTTCACTCTTCAAAACCTTCAAATTCCTCTCAAAAGTATGGTATGCTCTACCTTCTTCTTCTGGGACATACCTCAGTCTTATAATATGTGGAATATTTTTGCCTTATTTGTTTAATGTGAACATGTTGGACTTTAAAAACCAATTTTACCGAAATGAAACTTGTCAAGTTTCTACTTTTGTTTGAGTATATTAGGTAACATTGATGTATATGCATTAATTCTTCAAAGATAAATATTCCAGAAGCTATGACACTAATGTTGAGCTCCCCATGTAATTACATTTGTTGAATGAATATTGTTAGTCAACATTTTAAGTTTGAAAAGCAAATGGTATGTAACAGAAGTCACATTAAAAGCTTAAAATCTGTCATCAGGGAACAAAATGAGCTTTATAAATATAAATAATATTAGTGTAGCTGATAGTTTTAGCAGGTATTGTCAGTCTATTGAATTACTTACGGGTAACATAAGTATGAAT